>CM052202.1:15287230-15299774 GCA_028455805.1 Lasioglossum figueresi
AGCCCTATATATGACTGAATTTGTAATAACAGAGAATCGAAAATAACGGAGTTGTAGAATTACGATCGCCAACGTATCGCAAAACGAAGATCAGATCAAAACGACCGGCCGCGACAAGAAACACGTCACGTCACGATTGGCTATCCGTGTGTCCTTACGGCTTTTCGGCTTTTCCTTACAATTTTGAACCTGCAGGCTATAATAGTATTTTTCTTGATTAAAACGCTTCATAACATTTGTGTTCTATAATCGGACTCGTAAATACTCGTAAATTATTTTAATCTTTCTCGTCTTTTAAATTGCACCAATTCATTTTGTTGAATGCATAAAATTCTCGCAGTCCAGTAATTAATGATTGATAGAGGCACGTGTTTTGTCCTGGGTTTTACGAACCCGACACGGCGCGGCGTACGGCGCCAGTACGAGCGTTTCCCCGCTCTCACGGAGCCATTTGTTTATTTAACTGGATTTACGTACCCGCCGGAGATGGAACCTAATATTTCTTCTTTAATATCCGTCGGATTTCTACTATATTCCGATGCGGTTCGTATACACGGGCTCGCTCAAACAAATAGGGAATTCGTCCAATTTCCAGCTGTTATTTCGTGGAATCAAATATCCGGCAGCGTGGCCACCGTAAATATGTAGTCGATGTAATAGTATCGATAGAACGGCGGAAGCTACGTCTTTATGGGAATGATCAAAAAGTTGTGAACCCGTGCAGTGCATTGATCTTCGAGAATTCGATACAGAGGAAAGTTCATAAAAATACGAATTTTAATCTCCTTCGGGTAAAACATTAGAGAGATTGTTTCTCTATTCCATCTTTCGTAAATATTTATATTTTCGTTATGAAGACCTGAACTGTAGGATATCACTCTCTCGAAATATTCCCTGATTTTTAGTTATTGTTTTAATAACTTTTTAATCCTACCATTGCGCTCGGTTGATTGCTGGCAGATATATTTCCTTGTGATGCTGCCGCCGACGTTGGACAGAGAAATAAATTGGAAGTTTGATTAATTTGTCAATGCACTGGCGTGTGTGGAGGAGATTAAATTAATTTAAATTTTATAAATTTGATTCGGGAGCTCGCGTTGCACGGAGAACAAAAATACAGGTATCCCGAAAAACATTGTTAATTACTGGAATAAAAATCGAGACCAAACAGTTTAGATAAAAAATCTAGGACACCTAGCTTCATAGGTGAAATTGTTCAAAATTAAGATTCGACATTACAAAGGATATTTTAAATGATGTGGTGCCATTCCAAGGAATATTATACGAGTTGTGCAACCGGGGACCTGTAGGTTTACAGTCAAAATTGTTTAAAATTAGGAATTGAAATTTTTTAAAAGTGAGGAGCCATTCTAAGGAATATTGTAAAGATTGTGCATTCTGGGACCCTCAACTTCTCAGCTAAATTTGGGAGCTAAAATTTTAAAAAAATCAGAAGATATGCCGAGGAACGTTGCGAGGGTTGTGCAACCCTAAGTGTCTTTCTAGTGCCTATAAAAGGAGCATTCGCCTCGAGAAAATGGATTTCGAGACGCTCTCCTTATTAGACCGTTCCCAGGGACAATTTGAAGAAGCATCGGCCGGCCGAAGAGTCGACCTCGGAATGCCGAGTTCGCGAGGGTTGGCCGTTCGTTTTCACGGATTTTCTACTCGATACTTTACGATCGTTGTCGTGGCTAGCGTGGGCGCGAAGGCTCGCGGCTAACCCGACGGAGACAGTAACGAATTCGAGGGAGGCGGGTTGTAGGAAATACCCTCGGCTGGATTTATTCGAGACCCCGGGGTCTCTTGGAATCGAAAACTCTAGAATGCTAACGCTGAACCCTCGCCAAGCCTCTCACTATCCTGTTGGACCTGAATATCGAACTACGAAACGTCAAAACGTAATCGACGACGAGTCCGTAGTAAAATGAATCAATTCATCCATGAAAGACAAGATCCTACTTATTCTGAAATAGTCAATACTCGCATAATCTCTGGGGCCTAAATGTGGAAATAACAGATCGACAAAACAGTACGATCGATAGCATCTTGCAAAATAAAAATTTCTATCTAAATTTAAGGTTAAACTCTCTTTCAGTCAGGGAATCAACAATTTTCAACTTTTCTGATGGTGATACATATTATACAATTCGACGAGAAAAAATGATAAAACTTTTAATTCTAGTGCGAGGTATCTAAGACCGAATCCAGACCTACCGTATCCGCACACTACATCATACCCGCTCCTATGGCTGGAAACCAATATGGCAGCGTTCTAATCTCTCAAACGCGCTTGAAATCGAACAACTTTACTCGTGTGTATCTTTTAAACGAATGAACTCCGCGCACTAAAATTTAAAGTTTTATCATTTTCTCATTAAATTGTATAATATTTCATTCAAAAATGTTGAAAATGTTTGGTCCCCTGAGTGAAAGTTCAGTCAAACTTAATTTTAGGGGAATTTTCAAGCTGTATTTAATTTGAAAAGAATTTGTATAACGATCTAATAGCGATGACCTTGTTTTTTTATGTTTTTTTCATTAAAATGAAAAGTGTTTTCTTATCGTCTCGCGCGGACTCGAGTGGGAAGTCGATAGACTGCGTTATAGGCGTGGACGGCGAACGCACACGTCTCAACGTCAAATAAATTTATACTATTTTCAACATTTGTGTATATTTGTGCACTTAAGGTTGACCGTCGTATCAAATCAAATGTGCTCTAAATTAATATAATACAGCGCTGTTCACTTGATTAGCTTCGGGTGAAAATATATATAAGTTTATATCAAAGAAAGGAATTGTGGACAAAATTCTTGCTTATTAGTTACATTCGTTTATAATATGAATTTGTAAGTGACATATGTTTATATCAATATGTACACTTGCAAGAAACATTGTATTTGTAAACATAAGATGCTTCCACATGCATAAACTCACATTGTTTAGTCACGCTTAGTCGTCGCTTTGAGATAGATGAGACAATACATATCCGCAACAAGTATATTTCACATCTATGTAATAAGTATTATATCCATTATTTTTTGTATCATTATTATCATTGTGCTAATATGGGTCGCGGAAATTCATTGACTGTTGAGGAAATTGGAAAAATTAAAGTTTTAAAAGAAGAAGGGTATTCAAGCCGAGAAATTGAAAAAAGAATTCATAGGAGTGCTAAAGTAATGAATAATTTCTGTAATAACCCTGGAAATTATGGAAAAAATTATAAAAGGAGAACAAAACGAGCTACAACGGAGAGGGAAAGGAGATCAAAATTTACGTAAAATTTCGAATGCAGCAAGAAGGACAAACAGGAAGTTGGAACAAAAGCGTCAGTTTCAACTATTAGACGTGTCATACAAAGTGTTCCGTACATAACACCCAAGAAAATGCAAAGAAAACCTGTGCACAATATAATTTTCTCACATGAAGAAAAATTCAATCTGTGTGGACCAGACGGATTTTTCTACTACTATCATGATTTATGGAAAGAGAATCGAATTCTTTCTCGACGTCATTCTTTTGTTGTTTGGATTATTCGAGGCTATTCAAGTGAACAGCACTGTACAAAATCTGAAAGGAACTTTTTATTATTTTATTATTTTACTCTTTATTATTTTATTATTATTTTAAATATATGATTTATAAGAATAAAATTGAACACATAAGTACCGATGAAGTGGCATGCGTTTAAAAACAATTGCAACAAATTTCTTCGAAAGAATTTTGTGCAAATATGTGCAAATTAATGTTTAATATACCACCAATTAATGTAAAAAAATTCACGGGAGTAGGTACTTTTTGATACTTTTTTTAATACTCGAATCAAAGCTGATAAATGTTAAGCAGATGAAAAGTCTTATAATACTAAACACACCCTGTAAAAATTAAATTAAAATACCAAATAGCCTGCGAGGGACGCATGTTTAAAAAAATGCATGGAATTTGAGAGTAAAGTTTCAGCCTCAATTTTAATAACAAATTGATTTATTCAATTAAAATTGAAGGTAAGGTAAAGTGGAGTAAGTGCAGACTGGTTTTTGTAAATTTGGATTTTAAACTTATGTATTTTCAGTCTGTTATGTAAATACTTAACGCTGTCGGTATCAAACGCTTTGCACAGTTATCACTGGCGAATCAATATTACGTAAGATTCTAATTTTTCTTGAAAATTTTCATTTTGCTAGGATATTGTACAAATTGTCAACTAGTCTGCACTTCCCCCGAAAATCGGACAAGAGCGCCATCAGAGTTAAAAATGCATTCAAACTTCAAACCTTGTTTCATGTGCAACGCGGCAAGAGCAGAATTATTAACAAGCCTGCTATAAAATGCTGTATTGCGTTTTATTGCATTAAATTAGGAAAACATAGTTCATATTAAGTTATAATACATTAATAAATACAAGCTAGAGAAATTTCGTTCATGTTATAATAAAAATAACCAGTATACGCACTTGCCCTGTTTACGAACTTGCCCAACTCCACCTTAGTTTTAGAAACTACATTTTGTTACAAACATTTTAGGATACATAAATTTGCGGATCTCACAAATCTTTGTTTTTTGGACTTTTTTCCATTGGACGACACACTGTGCGACTGTGAAAAGAGCGATGCGCCTTCGACTGTCTCGCGTCATTTGAATTTCCTCGCCACGCTTCTCGGCGTGCTCGCAGAAATAACTGGAATTCCACAGTCATCCGGTATGATATGCAGAGTTAAATAAGCCTGTCCATCCAACGGATTCGTAATTGAAATGAATTCACCACTCGAAAATTTCGCTCGACGCGGTTCTTTTCACGAGCGTGGCGCATTCCGTGGTCATGTACGGCTTTATTAAACTACCGAGTGGACCGTGACCGTCGTAAATCTAAACCGATGGACAGAATGCTAAGAGAGTTTCTAGGACTCCGAGGCTGCCGTTCGAATAATTAGACAGCCGGACATTTGTCAGTGAGAGCGCATTGTCCGAGGAGTATGGCTCCGCCGGCCCTGCGATTATTAATGACGCTCGTTTTCGGAGATGCTGTAAGAATGGCGAGCCTAATGGGACGAACAGTTGCGAATCAAGAAATCGACAAGACGTGGACCTCGATCGAATCCTTGCGGCCTTGACGCACTTTCAAGAACGGGCTCGTAAATATGTCAGCGATTATGCACGGTCTCGATCGCGAATCTCATTGTCTGCTTGCGGGACTCGCTTAAATGCTACATCAAATGGGAAACAGTCCTCTTTGCAAGCTGCGTTAATAAAGTTGGGGAACTTTGATTGCAATGCTTTACTCTAGATGTTAAGTTACTTTACTCTAGATATTTCTAAAAAAGTATAATAATAAAAATATGTGTACTTTCTAACTAATGTACATGATAATTAACCCAGTATCTAAACAACAAGAAACTATTTTACATTTCTAAGTTGGTGGTATTCAATAAAAAAATTTGCAATTTCAGGCAATTTTCAAATCGCTCTTCTGTAAAATTTCTTTTTTTAATTTCAAATTTACTTTTCTTAGGAATGAAAGATATTTATGCGGGACCCTCTTCAAGGTAATTTTTCTGGAATCTTTCTCTAGTCGTCTGAAAAAATTACCAGAAACGACGAAACCGGAATTGAATTTAACAGAGTTGACCCCCTTAGCTTATCTCAGAAAAATTATTCTAATACAGTTGCTTGAACCGAACTTCATTGGCATTTGTTCGATGTAAGCGAGTCTAATTTTGTATTTTTTATTACAATTTCTACCTCACTTCAGAGCCGATTGTTTGACAGTCATTTCAACTTGCACTGGTTTAGGGTACAGATATAGTGGAGCGATGAAGATCGAGGATAGCGACGATGTGAACATCGCGGAAAAATCAAACAACAATGTAATTATTAAAAGATTAAATAAAAGATAAAAGATCAATTAAGGCCGCAATCGCCATCAAAAGTCCTATTTTTACGTTTACGAGGCGCAATTTGCATTATTCGGCAGCGTAATTTGCATTTTTCGAAGCATAGAGCTGCGCATGTACAGTAACTCGGAAAAATATTCGGACGCTCTGAAAAATACGATAACTGTTTTAATATTGTACTATACGACTTGAACTTTTTTGGGAAGTAATTAGTTTACCACAGGATGTGAACAATTTTTTTTCAAAAATAGCAATTAATTAGAATTGTAGAAAAAATACTAAAAGTTCCATTTTACAACTATTTTTGTGGGCCTATATTGAAAATTTAAAAAGCACGTTTTGTAGATCTGTGTCAACTGTATGCACTGTGAAAGTTTCATCGAAATCGGTTGATGCGGGAAAAGACGACAGTCATTGAAAGATGTAAGAATTCTTACATATAGGCCGAAAATCGTGAAAATCTGCAATTTTTACCATCTTTAAACGTTTGTAGCTCATTGCAACGTCAACCAATTTTGACGAAATTTTCAGAATATGTTTAATTGACACAGATCTACAAAACGCATTTTTTTAAATTTTCAATATAAGCCCACACATAAAAAAGATGTAATATGCAACTATTAATTTTTCTACAATTCCGATCAATTGCTATTTTTGAAGAAAAATGTTCACATCCTGTAGTAAACTAATTGCACCAGCTTCCCAAAAAAGTTCAAATAGTATAGTACGATATTAAAAAAGTTATCGGTTTTTGTAGTGCATCCGAATATTTTTCCGAGTCACTGTAGCTATTTTCATAAAGCTACGACAGCTACATGCTGCCGAATAATATAAATTACGCCTTGTAAACGTAAAAATAGAACTTTTGAGGGCGATCGCACCCTAGAGTGATCTTTTATCTTGCGCTTTTGACTACTGAAAAACCCCATCTTTCATTATCGAGAAATAAGAAGACGCATCCCGCACCCTTGTGATCCTGGAAACGAGTCTACCCTCTTAAGGACTGCGTCTCCTAAGCAGAAGACACTCGCGCGTGACTATGTGGTGAACTCACAAACCGCTAGACCACGTATACGTACGCGAAGATTGCATGGGTCCGGGATTCTACTCCTGATTTCTTAATAATGCAAAGACGGGGTTTCTTAGTAGTCAAAATCGCTAGCTGAAAGAACAATCTAGGGTGCTATTTGTCTCAAAACTCCTACTTTTACGTTTACGACGCGTAATTTTCATTATTCGACAGCATGTAGTGGAGCCGCGAGAAGCAATGTGACAGGCAACAGTGCTGCCGTCTATCGTGGCTGACAAGTGATACACACGTGTTGCCGAATAATGAAAATTACGCGTCGTAAACGTAAAAGTAGGACTTTTGAGGCAAATAACACCCTAGATTGATCTTTCATTTAGCGATTTTGACTACTAAGAAACCCCGTCTTTGCATTAATTAAGAAATCAGGAGTGGAATCCCGGACCATTGTCTAGCGGTGTGTGAGTGTACCACATAGTCACGAGCGTGTATCGCGTGTCTAGCGGACGAGGCCCTTAAATGCGACTGTATACATATGTACGAGTATAGTGAGACGGTAACGAGAGAATAGCGACGCACATAGAAACAAAGATCATGACACCGTTCTCGACTGCGCTAGGCTCATCTTGCCGCTCCACTATATTTCTGTACTTATACGATTTGTAATGTTCGCCGTTTCTTTGCAAGTCGATTTGGCTTTCGATCGTCCGAATTGAAACAACGAGGGAGGAACGATTGAGAGACGGATTTCCCGTGAACTGTGCGAGGCACCGATGTGGTTTTCCGTGCCAAGGTTGTCCGAAAGGCTGGCCAACTGTTATTTGGTCCACTGAATCACGAAGCGTCAAATGTTTACCGTAGTCTGTCATCCAATATCCTGATGAATCCATAGACGCCGGCGAGACACGAAAACAATGTCTTTGCAGACACGGTTTGCACTCGGAAACTTCGCTTAATAATAGGATGGATGCTTGCTGTGCAGACAGAGATTCGATTCTTGTGTTTGACGAACCACCGGAGATAGATTGTCGTTGCCAACATCACGAGAAGATAATTCAATTTGTCAATGTTGTCGTTGCTTAGATAATATTAAACGCGGATGTCGACTAACAATCTGTTAATGTTAAACAATAGAAGTCTTTGAATTCTTTCTAATAACTTCAAGAAATCAAATCTCGAAGGTCCTGTGGAATCACTAATAATAATGGGTGAATAACCCAATCTATAATCATTTTCAAACTAGATCACCGATTAATCAGTATTATCTTATACATCACACAGAATTTCGAAAACACGCTCGCTCTAGGAGGTACTCAGTGTGTTCTAAATTCGTCAATAAAAATTGTACAACAATAAACATGAACTCATTTTAAAGTTTAAAGCCTCTACTTTCGCAAGCTATCGTTTATTTTCTTTGAAGATGTTATTACACGATATAGCGGGTGGGAAACTAAAGACAGGCTCTTCTCGAAAATACTAGAGATTCAAACGCTTGCAAAATCATTGAACAATTATTTCCGTGGCCAATCTACAACTAACTTGAAGATTGAAGCTTCCCCTTTACAACAACACCCTAATACTTGACGTACGATTTTTTCTAGCCATTTTATTAACTTTCATATGAAAAGTGATGAAACAGCCAAAAAAATCGTACATCAATTTCCAAGGACACGTTTTGACGAGCAAACTTCAATCTTCAAACCCAAAGTGTTTCATTCCCAAAAACAATTCCCGAGCGTGTAGAGACGTTCTTCGTCGCGCAAACATAGAGCGGAGTGTCCTAATTTCACGCTTAACCCGGAAAGTGACCGTCGCGTCGAAGTTTTCGGGGATCAACGGACAAACAGCTGTTAATGCGACACTGTTAGGCTGTTTACACGGCCCGCCTCTTTCTCCCCTCTCTCACGGTATAGTTTTCACGTGGTTAGTAGGCGCGCGCGCTCGTATGTGCACACGCTCCTCACATATTTGCGCTTCGAGCGTGCACGCTCGCTTATGCGTTTCCGCGAGTTGCGCGGTGAACATGGCTCTTGGGCCGCGAGCAAACTGTTTGCGAGCGCAAACGTCTCGCCGCGGGAAAAGTCACTTGTGCTCGAGGGAACCGCTCGCGCTCGTACCCGCGTCTTGCAAACGAGCGGAGCACGCTTGAGAGGGCAGACGCTCCCATGAAGACGAAACGGTCGGTGGCCAGGCTGGCGCCACGCGATTTTTAACGCGTGATGTCAGGATTGATCGCCGACTCCGTGCTGGAACGAGAAATGCGCTTCGGGACCTTCTGGGGAATCGTCAGTCCCATTTGTTCCTTTTAACTTGCGTTAACCTTGAAAGAACTTTCTATTTCTTGGAAATAATGAAAAATTTTATTTTCCATCGAGACCCGCAGTCCAGTGATTTGGATCAGCAAAATAGAAGGTTGAAACAGCACGTTCAGCAAGAGACTGTCGTAACGCACTGGAAACACCAATGTCATGGTTGTCAACTTTATTTCTGGTTGTAAAGAAACTTTTCACGAGCATCAGAAGCAACAAGTCGTGTTCAGTGTAGCTGTGCCAAGCAAAGGCTAAAAATATAGCCTAAAAAGGTTTATCGTGTTTCTTATTGATTTCAACTAAACATTTTTCAATCCTAATTGCTTAAATATATCTCATTTGTTGGAAATTGAATGTAGCTTAAATGTGCAAATGTGTTTCAAACTGGGATTTTTTGTAAAGGTTGGGACACTCAAGCCGTACAAGTAGGTACATAAACTTTTTATCTTTGTTTTGCATATAGCCCTAATTTTTATGACTGGAGACCATGTTTTAAAAAAATAAACACGCAAAACGCGCTGCTGCGAAGGAGATGGCCGCTAATAAAAAGGAAAAAAGCGACATCGAAAAAAAAACACCATACAAAAATTTAAAACCGCCAGCAGCAAAACGAATGAAGCGGGAATTGTCATTTTCATCTGATTCTTCAGATTCGTCTACTTCAGATGATAGAGATTTTTGTTTTTTCTGCACGAAGAACATGCCAAAGATGTTGAATCGCCCGAATTCCATCGATTGTAACATTTGCAAGAGAGCTGCGCACTTGAAATGCACTAATATGCCTGCGTAACGTGTTTATGTGGTTGATCCGGCGCGCAGGAAGTCGATCTTCTTCAACGAAAAACAGCGTCGCTACGTGTCGACGGAAGACGTGAGTTTTCCACAGTCGTGTTTCTATTCTATACGCTCGTGACAAGCGGCGAGTCGGTCGGTGAACGGTAATTTCCGGCAAAATGCTGAATCCGTCGCGTCTATTTCGAGACGCCCGCAATAACAAGCCATCGATGACGCTTTAACGATGCATTCCCCGAGCGCATTTCTGGAAATCGCTGCTTGAGCGATTCCTTTATTCGCGGTCTTCCGGGAACTAGGACCACGACCTCGTCAACGTGGTCGTTCGTTCTCATCGTTAAACAATTCTGGATACTTTTCTCTATTGGTTGATCCCGGCTTCCATCTCTGAAAGACTTCCAAAGCTGGACATCTAAGATTACACTTTCGAAGACAGAGATAATCGGATTCTACTCTCGAACGAGGATTCACCAGATAGCTACAAATGAGCCTAGGTTGTGCAACAAGTGCTCTTTGCCCTTAGAGTGCTTTCGATTGCGCCAGAGCAACTCTTTGAAGCAAAAGATGTCTAAGAGAGTGACTCTTGATCTTACGAACTTCGTAATAGAAGATTCGTCTCGCTCTCCGCGTGCGAAATGGCCCGAGTGGGCGTGGCCTCGTGGCTCTTGACTTCGCGGGCGTCGCGCCGGGATAGTATATTCTATATGGTAAATTGCATCCTTATCTGGCTTAGACTCTGTGTCCCTGAAAATGTGGTTCCAGAAACCTTTTTGTGATGACCAAAAGTCAAACTCGCTGTTCTTTTATTTTTCTATTTTCATTAAAATAATCGAGTTGTAAATATTGTAAGACACGGGAGCTACATAGATAATTTATTTCTTGTTCTAATCATTTAATTGCGTTACGTTCGTCATAAATGCATTAACTCTGCGATGTACGTATAACGTTAAACTAGGTATAGACATACAAAAATTCAGGAGTGTTCTCGAAGAATAACTACATATTAAGCCAAATAAAGTGAGAGATGGACACTTCTCCGATGCAAAGTGCTCCAAAGAGGCGTGGCTTCGCAGCTCCCGGCTACTCAAAGACAGGACATTCGTTCCCGGGGGACATCCCTACCTATTCCCACTGTCTATATACCTAAAACATCCATTAACCATCACATACCTAACAGAAAGATGAGGGAATAGTATCAAATGGAAAACACGAGTCTCGTTACTTACGCGTCGGACTGTATTCCCTCGGTTAAAAATCGCATGGAATCAGGGCATAAGCGGTTTGCTATGCAAAGCTAGACGCTCCCGCAGCAATAAATCAATCTTCCTCATGGGCTTATCTCGCCGACTAATTAGAAAAACACTCTGCCGCTGTCAGCCGGAGTCGGATTCCGTGGTCTTGTCGCGATTCTTTTCAGCTGCGGCGCGGCTACCAGCCGATTCCAATTAATCGGTCGAATACAGATCTCGTTGGAACGTGACAGTCGAGCGTACAGTGTCTAATTAGCGGGTTCTGTGTGTTGCCGGGATCCGTATAATAGCAACTCGGCGGAGCGCAGCTCGCTGCGAACGTATAAACGTATCTCGATAATCTGTCGCGCTCGGAGCGACGTCGCTCGTGGGAAAACGGTTTCTGATATCTTGTCGATACCATGTACGTGTCGGAGGAACGGGGCGAAATCGCGGGCCAAAATGTTTCGCTCATTCGGAAAACTGACAGCCGCAACGCAATGGCGGCGAGTCGTTTCTGCATCGATGAACCCCGCACACTACGGTGTTTGTGCGATATTGACTTCCGCGTACGAACCCATGCCGCGTCCAAGATTTCCGTAACAAACAGTCGAAGAGCATGAACAACAGCTGAGCAGCATTCTTAGGGGTCGGGGAGACCGGGGCTAGTTGACTAATGAGGTTAGTTGACTAATCCATTCTAATTGTAATACTATAAAGTAGATGATGTCGCTTTCCGCGATATCGAAACATAAGAACGACTAACTCACCATGTAATGCGATGTCATGACCAAATCTTGCATGTTATACCAATAAAAATAAAAAATCTGAAAACATCGGCGGTAAGTAAATATTGGGTTCTTCGGAAAGTAATTTCGTTTTTTCCCGACAGAGGATTTAATTCACACTTAAGCCGCATAATCATTATATGTTTTGAGAGCTAATATAGCAAGGCTTGCGTGTGAAAAAGTCCAATTGATTCTACGCAGTAGTTTTTGGTTGATGCCCTTTTAAATATGGAGAGCAATAAGCAGCATTTTCGTCATATTTTACTTTTTTACTATAGAAAAGGTAAAAATGCTATTCAAGCCAGAAAGAAATTAACCGATGTGTATGGAGAAGATTTTCAAATTTTTTTTTTTTTAATTCGGAAGTCTACTGTCATCAGCTGGATGAACTGAATGATGCACTTCAACAGAAAAGGCCAGAATTAACCGACAGAAAAGGTGTAGTGTTCCACCAAGATAATGCGAGACCTCATACAAGTTTGGTCACTCGCCAAAAGCTTTTAC
>CM052202.1:15299874-15334171 GCA_028455805.1 Lasioglossum figueresi
TTTTTTGCCAGCAAAGACCAAAAATTTTATGAGCGTGGAATCATGCTACTACCAGAAAGATGGCAAAAGGTATTGGATCAGAATGGCCAATATATAATTTAATAAAATATTTGTTCGTTATACGAAAATTGTCTTTCATTTTCACAAAAAAAAAACGAAATTACTTTCCGAACAACCCAACATTTCTGTTGCGACTATTTATTAATTTTTGTCCATTAAGTACTGCTTGATATTTTCTCACGATTAGTTTATGGAAATATGATACATTGACTATAATTTGAGGTATTTTATTTTATCCGGTGCATCGAGGTTATGCACGTGTGGCCCTTAACAATGATAAAAATGTCGAACGGGGCTACTTGACTGAGCATAGGATTTACGTCATTCAAGAAACATTCCTTGTCCTCGGAATCAGAAGATGATTCGGAATGATTGATCTGCAATGAATCTTAGACTGATAGCGTTTGTAGTGAAAACTGAGTGCAGTGCACACGTTGCAGCAACTGGGCTTACGAAAAGTGCATCAGATGTGTGTATTATGTAACTGTGACTCGGATGATGATCTGTAAGCCTAATTTGATCTGATTCGCTACAGTCGATATGTATGAACAAATAAAAATTTAAGTATTGTTAATACTATTATTTTTTCTTCAACACTTAAAAGTAACTGATAAGTCAACTAACCCCACAAGCGGGGTTTGTTGATTTGTTGCTCTCATTAATCTAAATTTGATTACAACTACAACTAGGTTCAATCAAAGCGATTTTCAAAATTAAATCTGTATACCCATGTCAATGTGCAAACTTTTGGTGTACAACAAGTCAGGAAAATACTAATGGTTCATTAGTAAACATTAAATATGTTAAAAATTAGTCAACTAGCCTCGGTCTCCCCTACACTCTTTCCCAACGATCCAAAAATCAATTTTATTTCATTGTCTTCAAGTGAACGAAAAGTTGTAGAGGGAAATGGAAGGAACACAATTTTTGACTTTGGGACTTTGTTCGCACTATCTAGGAGGAAAACATACTAAAAGTCTCTACTCCTAGGAGGTGAGCGGGGGGCAGGGAGGCGCGTAGAATGTCCCTTTCTCGGTTTTTCGCTTATATCTCGGAAACTATGCGTCCTAGCAATAAGACCATTCTATACAAAATTAAAGCTGACAAATTGTGCCATAAGATAGATTCCATTCAGTTTTTCGCGATCTCGCATAGTTTCCGAGTATCCGCGCTCAAAGTTCACTATGTAAATTAAATTAAAAAACATTTTTCATAATCAGAGGTGCCAGATCGAGCAAATCGAGAGGAATACAGTTTACCCCCTCTCTGATGACCAGATTAATACGTGACTAGTCTACGGACTTAGTTGGGAGATGTTGGAGTATGCGCACCGTTACCAATCCTTTGTTAAATCGGTAGCCAATATCAAACCTGACATCTCATGCCTCCCACCAACTGAAGGAACAGCAAAACAAAATTCTCTGAGAACATATCACCAAGACAAGATGTGATTGGGACATGAGCTGCCTCCTCAAATGTATGGGTGAGAGCCAACCACCATCAAATTTCACCATTTATATCACTGTGTAATATAGCGTTTTAGTAAGACAAAAAACGTGAGGCAAAAATTTTTTTTTCAACATTAGTGAATTTTGAGCGCGGATATCTCGGAAACCATGCATTATTCGGCAGCATGTATCTGCCGTAGGTTTATGAAAATTTGAAGAAAAGAAGTACGAACGAGTTCTATTCGACCACCATAATGGTCAAGAAATGTATTGGTTCATGTTATATTATTGTTTAACCACGCGTCACCGTTCTGTTTCATTCCGGGAAGCTTGGATCGTTTAATTTTTCACTTAACCAGCACAAAAAACGTGCAACAAAATGTACGTAAACACGAGCTAATAAAGGTAGTGCAATACTTGAAAGCAGCCCGCGTCACTCGTAGTTTATCGCTGTTTGCGCCGGTTTCAAGTCCTCGCGGAAAGAGCAAACACCGTGCTTTATGGGGGCGAACGCGTTACGGTGACGAAGGGTTAACGACATTTCAAGCAAAC
The DNA here is from genome assembly GCA_028455805.1 of Lasioglossum figueresi. Classification (NCBI taxonomy): domain Eukaryota; kingdom Metazoa; phylum Arthropoda; class Insecta; order Hymenoptera; family Halictidae; genus Lasioglossum; species Lasioglossum figueresi. The sequence continues at coordinate 15,301,935 of CM052202.1, forward strand.
AGCGCTGTAGCTCCGACTATTTTCACGAAATTTCTTCAATGATCTTTCGCTGGCGAAAGATGAAAGTGCAGGGCGGGATTGTTGCGCCGAACGATGAACGATAAACATTATTCACTTAACTTCGAATAAAATGGCGATGGGAAAATCGTGCAGCAAGTTTTAAAAACTCGTTGCAAAGAGAGGACTTCAACCGTTCAATCGATGGTGGATTTCGTCTGTTAAAAAATGTTTCGGTGCCTGTAGAGTCGTTTCTATGGCACACTAAAAGAGAGTCACTTGATTCTTAGCTTTAGCACTTGCTAAATCTAAGCGATCTCTTATAGTTGTATGGTCATCAATAGACTACGGACCTTTATGCAAAATAAAAATGTTCTAAGTCGATCATACGAAATAGAAGTTACATAAAAATGTACCTCTTCTTTTAAAAGTTTTAATAAAGTGAAAGTAGGATAACAATATTTTTCTTTAATTCTTCCAATGTCTTCACCATTTTAATTTCGCGGTTTGTATTAGTCCGATTCATGTCATTTATTTGTTGTTATGTTGGTAAACATGTCTGAAAAGTGCCTGTACATTGGTTGTCGTATTCGATGTTTAGTATATTGTCAGCTTTCGAGAAGGTTACATGAGTTTTGGTACGATCAGCGATTGCTTGCGGCGAAACAATTCGTGGCTTTTGCACCACAATAATGCACCTGCTCACACTTCATTGCTTGTTCCTGATTTTTTGGCCAAGACCGAACGGTGCAATGATGCCCCAGCCTCCATATTCAGCAAACAAGGTCGCGTGCGCCTTTTTTTTTGCTTCCAAATATAAAGAGAACCTTAAAGGATCGTCGTGTATCAAGCACAGACGCGATTAAAAGCGCATCGCTGAAAGAGCTAAAAGCTATCCCAAAGATCGAGTTCCAGAACTGTTTCAGGGATTGGAAGAAGCGTGTAATATCTAATGGAGACTACTTCGAAGAGGATAACATTCACGTAGGCGAATAAATAAACTTTTTGTCCGAAAAATGAAAATTCCCGTTATTATTCGAACACACCTCGTATGTATGAAACGTCTAGTCATCAAAAATCCAGCATAAAAATCGTAAATAATTTTGCTGGAAAAATTGGAGGGTCCGTGAGATATCGTCCGGGACACAAGGTTGCAGAGAACAGGATAAAGCAGTGGAGTCCGAGCGGAATGAAATCGCGGAGGCCACCGGTGTAAAATACGAAACGGTGACCAGGCAATAAAGAAAGGAGCGCGTAGCGATCAATTTCGCTCGGCGCTCGTTAAAATCGTCGGTAGGAGGGCGTGTGCGGGAGAGAAACGTCGAAAACGCGGAATCAAAATTGCATCCGCGAGCGTGCACGCGGCGGCGGACTCCGGACTTGGCTCGCCCACGATCTCGTTCGAAAGAATAATTATAGGTTTCTTGTACAGGCTCTGGATATGAGATGGCACCGCTGGCGGTAGCGGTGGTTCACGTCAGGCCACGCTATCTCTTTGCTCACTGAAAAATAAACGAGGAAGGCACCGTTTAATGCCGCTTTCGAACCGTGTGCTCGCTTACGTCGCTCTTACTCCTCCCCCGCGCGTTTGCCCAACGAGTTACGAGTTACGAGACCTCATGAGCGCCTCTTATCTGATGCATCCGGTATGCGTCCGGAGCTTGCACCGTGTGTATACAATGCCTGGGCGCACGGCTGATGACTGCTGGCCATGTTTACACGAGTTCAACGCGGTTATGTAGCACAGCGCTGATTGTCGTCGCTGACGGATTTATAAGGCCGAACCGGCCCACTGTTTAACGCGTCAAGCGACCAGCCATTTTTCCTTTTTCATAAGGATACTTCGGGTTTTCGTTAAACATGTACTAGACCGCGTAAGACCTTGTCCAAGATAAAAATTGTTTGCGTTAAATGCGACGCACCTTTCTCATGAAACACTTTAACTTTAGAGAGTTATTCTGGTTCTCCATTTTTTTTAAATCCCCAAGACCCATATTTTTCGAAACATACTATCAAAAAATGTATGTAATTTTGATTATTTTTACCTAAATCCAAATTTGTAGACATTTTTTAAAATAGCATACGCATCTTTGCAATTCCAATAATCCTAAAAAAAGATATTAGAACTTGTTATGTTGGCGGGTCCCGTAAATCTAGTGTTAAATAACGATAAAATTAATGTAACGATCTTTAAGTAAACCGTGAGATTGCGGATGTCAAATATCCGTGACGGTGGTAGCGAACGTGTCAACTGTGAGGGACTTGCGTCTGAAGGAGCACGGTTGACGAGACTCGGAAGCGCATAAGCGTTTTACTCCGGATATGCGGGAGAAAGTCGCGGCTGAGAGACGAAAGAACGCGTCGCGTCTCGCGATCCATTCTAAAGCGTTCCAATTTCCGGATACAATGCGGAGGCCGAGCCAGCTACACTATGTACATCGACGTTTTCTCGAGCTCGTCAATGAAAGCGTGTCGTATAGAGCGAGAACGATCCCGTCGCGATCGGTGGCGTTATCGTCGTCTTCTCGACAAGCGTCAAGAGAGTCCGGAGACGTCATAGAGACTGTAGAAGACTGATAAAAGCCGTGTAACCTATTTCTTCAGGGATTATCTTGCCGCGGAAGGCGAGAGACCGAGATGCAGTACAATAGAGAACGTTGTTCTATCCCGACGACGACGTCGCGAGGAAGTTTAGTTAGTCGAGTTAGACGAGATTTACATTGGTCGCACTTCGCGGGTCCACCCTGCCACGCCTTATCAGCCTAGTCCATTCATTAACGCGAAGGTATACAATCGATCGTTACTTCGACGAAGTATCACCCATAGAAATGAGTTCCTTCTCATTCACTTCACGCAGGAACACTGTAGCTCTTCAAATAGAAATATAGTCGCATTATTTTACAGTTTTCATTTTAGAAGTACGGACTACTACATTAATTTTATAATCATTTTATAATAATAACAAGATTAAGGATTACACACACTGTAAGGGACTTTCGTAAAAGTTGGAACACATTTTGTATTTAGCTATAAAATTTCATAGGATGAGAATTCCGCAAAAATTGATACCGTTCGAAAGATATAGTTGCCAGCTACATTTTCACTGCAGAAAGTATAGCGATAGCGTTAACGGATAAAAAGTTATAGCCATATTTCTAAAGACAATATTTTTGGCAAAAAAAAATGTTTACCGTATAAGTTGGGACACCTTTTCAGATGTCTTTAAGACGTCTTAAAGACGTCCCCGACGGACCTGTTTGAACGTCTGAAATAAGACGTCTCGAAGACGTCTGTTTCGAAACTTTTAGAGACGTCTTCCTTCAGACGGCTTTAATGTCGAACAACAGTCGTTGTTTCGGATCACGCGAGCGCCTTGGCGACACGTGTGCCAAGGTAGGACAGGGGGGAGAGAGGTGACGGGCTTGCCGAAACCATAATAAGGACTCTAAACAACAGAGGCTCCTCGTCGCCTCTCCCCCCACCGTTCGAACAGCATCGGCACGACTAATTACCGTAAAAACGGCAGTTACACTGTAATTCCTGCCTTGCTATCTACGTTGCTATCTAAGAGGATCCCGGCCCTTGCGCTTCTTGGGCCTCTTCCTCTATACCTAAATTCTATATTCTTATTTCGTTTTTTTTTTTGTTATTAGTTATAAGTGGTGTCGGGTTTTTATTTCTAAAAGTAAATCTAGTTTAGTGATATAAGGTAAAGTTGTCTTAATAAAGTGGACAAACTATCGATTCGCTATCCCGCTTTTCCCAGCTTCATTAACACCAATCCCTCCACGGCATCCTACTGCGCTTCTTGAACAGTCGTCTTAAAGACGTTTTTGTGCTATCCGGGTTACAATTCAACTTGAAGAAGTCATCAATTAGGAAATTTAATGAATCACCATCATGGTTGACAATCCAACATACTTCTCGAAGGAAAAGCGCGAAACTTGGCATAGCATCGTCAAGTTTCCTCATTTCTATGCTTGCTGTCGGCATCAGCGGCCCGTGCGAGGTATTTCGGGAAAGTTAAAAGCTTCCGGTGCAGCCTCGAAGAGCAAGGATCCCCGAAGCGCTATCAACATGAACAGGAGCGGGTCAAGAGCAGAAGAGCATCGCTTTACGACCGCACCGGCGCGGCGGACACGCGTTCACGCCTGGCGCGCGGCGCGGCGTGCGGCACGGCGTGCGGCGGTTTCGAGCGGGCCGTGTCGGGCCGTGTCGGGCCACTGAGCAGGCGTTAACGGGTTTACTCGCGCGAGGAATCACTCCGACGCGGCGTAGCGGCCCGGGGAAACCACTTCGTTTCACTTTCGAGCCGGCTTAGAACACGCTTATAGAGAACGCTCATGCTTCTCTCCTCGGGCCCGGAATCGACGACAGCCGCTCCATCAACCAAAGCAGTCCTCGATGGGAACGGCCGCGAGCCATTCCCCTTTCCTCGCTTCGTTATTTATACGAGCGATTCGTGCACCGATCCTGGCGCTGCTGCTCGCTGCTGCTACAACGCAGCCCTTAATCACCCGTGTTCCCTGACGTCGAACCAGGAAACGTCGAATCCATTTGTTCGGCTCGGGAGTTTACGCCGAGATATGGATTCGTTTCAAATATGCAACAGACGCGAGCTCTTCTTCCCAGAGATTAGATCTCTGCCGAGAGACTGTTAGCTGGAGTCCCGGGATTGGCTGGTACAGATGTTTCAACCTGTCTGGGATCGATAAGGACGATCGAGATCGAAAAATCAGCAGGATGCTTGTACGAGTGTTGCAGAGACACAAAAAGATCAAAATAATTAATTGCTTGTTGTTTCGTTGAAGTTTTCTTTAAATTGCTTTCTACACTGTCGAAACCTTCTCCAGAAACTAGTGCTCCATATTGTATAGTTTAACTTTTTTATACCAAAAGTACATTTACTCGAATGTTATTAGTGACGCAAATAATTTCACTATTAAGGCAAAGAAAGAAAAATACCAAACCGGCTTCTGTTTCTTACAAAATAGATGCAAACGGATGATTGCAGGATGATTGTTGAAATAGTACATACATCATTTCTTCGTTCTCTTCCGTTTCGCAACAGCTTTCTCAAACCCGAGACTCTGGTCAACCTCCCTGATTGTCGAAAGAGACAAGGCGGTCTAATTGCCATGAGTCGCCTAGCTACCCGGCAAGAAGTCGGAAAAGATCGGAATACGAAAGCTCGAAACGGTGGAGGCCCCCCCCCCCCCACCCCCCGAGGGAGTTGGTCGCGCGGATGATCGTCCGAATGCATCTTTAATTCCACGCACTTATCTCGGAATCAATTTAAATCTTGGCCGTCCGCTGGGGTTCCTATATGGCGAGGACAGGCTTTGTCCGTTGCCGACGTGGATCAGCCGTCCTCTTCCTTTCTGGTTTCGTGCCGCTTGAGTCCGGCGCGCGCATAAAGGCCATTGTTGCAGAAAAGGGAGGACGACCCGTCGGTCTCGAGCGGGTCGGAGCAGGCCGAAGCGGGCCGAAGCGGGCCTGGCCTTGCACCGGGGACCAACGACGATGCAACGATGCACGGCTCATTCAGGATGCGTTTGCCGAGGTTATCGCGCTCCACGGACGTTGATAGAATACGCATCGTCGCCGGGGTTGCAGTGCCAGGCGTCCGAGGCTGTCACCGCGTCTCGAAACTGTCAAGGTCCCCGCAGCGGGACCCGATGCGAATCAACGTCAGTCCGCGAGGACCCGTCCGCCCCCGCTTTGCCCACCCTCCGTCTCCTGTTTCACTGATACCTTCTCTATCCTTCTATCTTCCTCTATCCCCCTCTATCTCCCTCTACCTATCTCTCTCCCGAAGTCTTCCCGCTTCTGAGCAGTCACCGAGCCCGGTAAATTGCTGACGGAAATGCCTGCCTCGCGATACCCTCGTCAACCAGCCCCCATCTCGCCACAGCAGAAACGTTTTGGATAAATTAGGAGAGATAGGTTCTAGGGTTCACCACCCAAGGACCTATCGTGGCTACCCCGACCCTTTCCAAAGACCCTTGATAGTCTTTAAACCACTGCGATCAGATGATCCATTGTGGCGACGATCGCAAGCTACTGGCGAGGTTAGTCTACCTTGAATACCATAGAAGCAATGTTTGTCACCCAACGCATTGTCATTGTCACGGGACTTTGTATAAAATATTGTACTAGCCGCGACTTAAGGACTGCGTCTCCTAGATAGACGACACTCGCGTGTGACTGCACACAGTCACCACAGTACACTCACACACCGTTAGACCACGTATACGTACGCAAAGATTGCAAGGGTCCGGGGATTCCACTTCTGATATCTTAATAATGCAAAGACGGGGTTTCTTATTAGTCAAAATCGGTAGATAAAAGATCAATCTAGGGGGCTATTTGCCTCAAAAGTCTTACTGTTACGTTTACGACGCGTAATTCTCATTATTCTGCAGCATGTCGCGGAGCCGCGAGTAGCAATGGAGAGGCGACGGTGCTGCCGCCTATCGTGGCTGTCGATATGCTACCGAATAATGAGAATTACGCGTCGTAAACGTAAAAGTAAGACTTTTGAGGCAAATAGCCCCCTAGATTAATGTTTTATCTACCGATTTTGACTAATAAGAAACCCCGTCTTTGCATTATTGAGAAATCAGAAGTGGAATCCCGGACCCTTGCAATCCTCGCGTACGTATACGTGGTCTAGCGGTGTGTGAGTGCACTGTGGTGATTGTGTGCAATCACGCGCGAGTGTCGTCTGCCTAGGAGACGCAGTCCTTAAACTACCGGTACACGAACTTGGGTCGAAGGTTGGACAGAATAACGACGTACTTGTTTGAGGTGAAAATGTAGACTATTTTATTTTGGCTGGTAAACGGTATTTATATTGTTGCCTAATCTATAGGGGTGTAGGCTTTAAGGTTTGGTAGGGATGGTTCCAGATGCAATGTTTTGTGTTTGAATCCAGCGACCGAAAACTTAGTCATGGTTTAGAGTCCATGGTTCGTCGTCGTCAAAATAGGATGATTTGGCTAGATGCGTCATATTGTGGCTGAAGATATGACCGGCTGCGTTAAGGATGTTTGACCAGGGCGTCACATCATCGACACTATGTTCAACATTTTTTCTTCATTGTGTCAGATTTTTTTAGGTGTAGCGACGCGAATGCGTAAGTTCTGAAGTCCATAGCCACCAAAACCAATTGATTCGTAGTGGAGAATGAGATAGACCTCAACGGTTGGTCATCCGACACTATCGTTGCTATTCGGTCCTTTTCTGAAGACGTCCGATATAGTCTTCAAATCGCGGTGACTGGATGATTCGTTGGGGTGATGATGCTAGTCCTGGTCAGGCTGCCCCACCTTGAATGCTATGGTTACGGATCACTGTTTCCTATTAGACACTCGCGTATTAGATCCAGTTCGACGTCATTATCGGTATCTTGCTGCTACATGCTGCTCCGACTACCGGGCGAGCCTTGATGAGTCATTTAGCGCTTCCAACTGTGATCTTGATGATGGAGGATTGTTCAACATTACTTAGTTTAACACTTGGATTGGGTCGATTTAGACCCAGTTCTTCAACTCGCACACATTGAACAAACCCATTCGTTTGAAATGGAATCTTGATAACCATAGCGGTTTCCGTACAGAAAAGAGTCGGAATTTAAACAACGTTACTTTGAACTGTAAAAGGAGACCTCTTCCAGAACAAGGTCGCCGTTCCGTTGCTTAAGAATAGAATCGCAGACGACAAGCACGTGGACTTTGTATTCGGAGAATAGCCAGAGAAAAAGAATTCTTCTTCTGGTCCATAAGAGGGAAGGTTTAAAAATATTTCGGCCACTCAAAACGACGATATTGCTGGCGTACCAGTCGAGGCATATCGTCGGAAGGAATCAATGTAAATGAGAGTCAATGACTCTCGCACTCGCCACTACCGCGGTCGTGCGTAATGCGGTTGCCGATGCTTGAAAACGAAACGAAACCGATCGCATGCGTTACGTCGCATCATTTTTATGCAGGGCGAATCCTGGATTTACCTAAGAACCTCATTTCGTTCTGAGAACCCTATTTACTACCTTTGCTACAATTGTCAACTGGTCTCTAAAATTTATTTATGGGTTACAGGTGTGTCGACAAGCTGCAATTTCGCCACGACTAAAACTGGTGAGTGCCCGACGCGTTTCGTTCTCGATCAAATTGAAAATAGCTTGTTGTGCCATTTATTGAACATGTTGAAAGCCATAAGCCTTGCCATAAGTCGGTGTTCCGGAAGCATTCGGGATCCAATTCAAAATTTCCCGCGGGACGACAACCTGTTCGATAGCACACGCTCCATGCATAAAGGCGACCGGATATTCTTTTACGACGCGTGTTAACCGAGTCGCGAAACGTTCCCGTCGATGACAGAACCGTCATGATTGTTATCGCTTCCGGGAGCAGAGTGTAAACTTCTGGTACAGGCACACACGTGTCCCGCAACGGTTCCCCATACATCGAGACACGATGATTTCGTACGGTGTTTAGGGGCGGACCTCGATGACACATTGATGCGCTTCCAACATGGTTTTCCTCGAGATACCGAAACTGAGAGCGTGCTCTTATCAGAAAGAAAGTTACAATTAGAGTAGACCCTCAATTAGCCCAGCTTCTTCGACGACCGAACAGAGACCACCCTCGATAGCGACCGCTTCTAATAGGTTCAGATAACGACATGGAAATTGACTTACGAAAACTCGATAACTAATTCGTCGGGGGCATCGTTCCCATAATTAATCTCTAACCCTCGGTGCTTTACTGACCGCGATGCTTTTACCTTCTATCTCCTATTCATTAAAAACGCATCTTCCCAGTGTGATGGTCATTTTTAGACAAAGAAACGTTCTACAAATAAGTAGTTATTACGGATCTACATTCATTAGAAACAATGTAGGAAACGTTTAATGGATTTTGAATGTTATGGTTTTTGAAAATTCATCGATTTTCTCACTCCGATTCGAAAGAAAAATGTACAAAATGTTCACGAACAGCATCGTTACTACTAAAACGAACGCGACGATGTGGAATGTATAAGCTGTAGCAACAACTCGTTCTCGAAAGAAAAATCATCATATACGAGTACATATATCAACTTGACAATTAGAGATTTAATATGGAAGACCTTCAAAGAATTCAAGGTTAGCTGTGGCTTTTAATACAGCACAAAAAGTTGAAAGACTTCAAAAGTCATTATTTACAACTTATTTAAATGATTCAAGGAAGAAAGAAATTTTTATGTGATTGCTGTTTCTTGTCAATGGATGCCGATCATTTTTATATTCCACAAAGATCCTCAATCCTCTAATCATTTTTCTAAGCAATTGTTCAGAACCACAGGAGGTTGCGAAGCTATACTCCAACTCGGAAAGGACGATGTCTAACATGATGAAGAACAGCGAGGTCAACTTTAGTAACCCTGCCCATATCTTCGCCTCTTACTCTGTCCCCGAGTACAGTTAATCGTCGTCCGATGACGTGGTCCGATCGATCATGCGCCCAGTCGATCCGTTTCCGTTCGAAATTCGTGGCGACACGCGTGGCTGCTCGACACCACTTTCGAAAGCTTGGTATCGTTCCGTGCACCAAAACCGATCTCACACCATCAATTAACCCTTAAATATCAGACGGTTCTAACTATTCATGATAACCGTTGCTGGACCCACTTGAATCCTTACGCATCGATTCTTTTATTGGGTTGTAAATATAATTGAACTATACTGGGTGTCCGAAAAATGTTGTACTTCCGTGAAAAACAGTTAATAAATGGAAAGAAGATATTTAAAAAAATTATTATTTATTTGACTCGAAAACTTGGAAATAAGGAGATTTCGACATTTTGCGTGAGTCGTAAAATTTTTGCTGTGGACGTAGTTAAAGGTCTGAAGAATAAGGCTTCAGTATTGTTTTTTCTTATTTGTACAATCGTGAAGTACTCTACTTTATCGAAAGTCAAGAGATTTCATAGCACGCTTTGCGTTCTTAAACAGTCTCTGAAACAGCGTTCAATCATTAGCGATTATCAAGTGCTTTAAGGAAATTGTGTAAATTCTTACATTGCAAATCGAAAAGGTATACAACTTTTGCACAGATTTCATTTCGTTCTCATCTAAATTAGTATAATCATTAATATTTGAACATAATCAATTATTGTGTACATTTTTTTATGATTATAAATTTTTATTGACGATTTTGTTATACTATTGAGTAATATCCGGTGTTCTTTCTGGTATCATTACATTCGATAAAGGTTTGTGATTATAGTGTAAAAAGAATTAGTCCCAGATTTTTACAAATTGAAGATTTATAACTAGTTTCAGTAGAAATGAGCATCAAGAGTCGCAGCGTGAGTTTTCTGATGAAAATTAATAGTAAGAATTGAAGAAATTCTTAAAATATATATTTACTTGTTAAAAACTCTCGTGATCTACATATTTAATATTAAAATAATAAATTACATAATTTCAACATAATTTAGACGCAAAAATAATTTTTTCTAGCTTTTCAGTGAAAGCAGTCCATTATTAGGATTTTTCAAGAGCTTAACGTTAATCCGAGGAAAAAATGTTTTGAACAAAACAGTTGAACGGTATTCAAATATCTACGAACTTCCATATATAAAACTTCGGAAAGAACATTTTTTTCTACAAAAAAAATAAAAATTATTTTGATTTTTTAAATGTTAAAGTGCATTTATGATTTCGTAATGTTATAGCTGACGTTATGGACTGCGTCTCCTAGACATACGACACAGGCGCGTGACTGCACACAGTTACCACAATACACTCACACACCGCTAGACGACGTATACGTACGCGAGGATTGCAAGGGTGCGGGATTCCACTCCTGATTTCTCAGCAACGCAAAGACGGGGTTTCTTAGTAGTCAAAATCGCTAGATGAAAGATCAATCTAGGGGGCTATTTGCCTCAAAAGTCCTACTTTTACGTTTACGACGCGTAATTCTCATTATTCGGCATCATGTCGCGGAGCCGCGAGAAGCAATGGACAGACGACTGTGCTGCCGCCTATCGTGGCTGACGATATGCTGCCGAATAACGAGAATTAGGCGTGGTAAACATAAAAGTAGGACTTTTGAGGCAAATAGTCCCCTAGATTGATCTTTCATCTAGCGATTTTGACTATTAAGAAACCCTGTCTTTGCATTATTGAGTCATCAGGAGTGGAATCCCGGACCCTTGCATTCCTCGCATACGTACTGTGCTGACCGTGCGCAGTCACGCGCGAGTGTCGTCTGTCTAGGAGTCTTAAGAGGAATTCGACAGCGTACTATATTATGACCTTCAGTCCATAAATAACGCTAAATTAGTTCTCTCGACTTTTCGGACCAAATACCCCACTGTGCGGCGAGGAGAAACAGAAGGAACCGTAAGAAGACGAGGTATTACGATCGATTCACAGGAGAGCAACAGGGAAATCTCTCTGGCCGATTCGGGTGCGATGAAACGCACCTTTCAGAGGTCGGGGTGATCGTTTAATTACGGATCAGCTGTTTCGGTTCGAGCGTGACGGTGCGGTGCGGCGTTCTCGCGTGCTCGAGTCCGTGCATGCGTACCGATCGATTCGTTTCGAGGATGTATCGAGAGACTCACTCTCCCTCCTCTTTCTCCTCTTTCTCTCTCGTTCACTGTTGGAGAGCAGGAGATCCCATCGCGGAAACCGAAGATAGAATTGCCGTGAACGCCAGCAATAAAACGCGGTCCACTCACACGAAGTACAACGAATACTATTCATAAGTCGAGGCGAAGCGAGGCCGAGTCGCGTTCGAGACTACGGTGGCCCCTCGACCACCTCGTAATTCCCGTTCCGAAGGCTTTTCTTTTTCACGGAGCCTCACAATTAGGGCCATTATGCGCGCACATGTTCCCCGTGTTTCCGTCGATTCGCGAGCGTCACGCGAAGAGTTTCCAGTTTGCGTCGAACGTCGCCGCAAAACAAGATACGCTCGCCACCTTTCGCATCGTGAAAAGATCCCGAGATCCAAATTGCGATCTCTGATATTGATATTTCCGAATTGGTCTTTGAAATTCGCGAAATAATTATGCAATTCGAGCCCCTTATTACAGTAAAGTCGCATTTACAGCCCGACAGCCTGTGTTCTGCACGGACAGTGATCGCATACCGTTATTATATTTTTATGACTGTGTCTACCGCGCCGATCGCGCCGAAAGTTCAAAAGAAAGCCGTACGTAGAGAAGGACAGCATGACAGTGGAGGGGGTAGGCAGCGGACAGTGATCGCATACACGATCGCGGACAGCAAACGCGACTTTACAGTACGTAGACTGCGGATTTGATGCGTTTAAAAATTCAACACGTTTACGGTACTCGTCAATATTACATCCTTTCCAAATTATGTCCTTGGTATACTATATGCAATGGAATTATTCTAGGTTGGAAGACATGTTTAATTTTAAAGGTTAATATATTAACCCTTTGCAGTCGGAACTATTTTAACTCGAAAATTAAACATGTCTTCCGATCTAGAATAATTACGTTGTATATGATTTTTTTCATTTTATGGATGTGGAATTAATATAATACCTCGTACAATGCTTAAATGTGTAGTCATTTATTAGATGCCAACATAATTAATAATGTAAAAAATATCGTGAATAATGATACAGCAATTTTTAGTGGTGATTTTGAGTCACCCCTCAACTGCTAAGTGTGAAGAATGGTTAAAAAGGATAGATGCATTTCTGTTATTTTTATGGAGTACTGTAGAATATTTTGCGTGTGTAGAATATAAACAGTTGCTGAATTTTCCGTCTAGAAATCGCAGAGATTTCCGAATTACAAAATCAGGTGAAACGAAGAAAGATGTGGAACGAAGCAACGAAGACGAGATGGAAGAGGGTGGGATGGTTGGAACGAGGACCAAGGGACAAAGGGAGGCCGAAAGGAAGGAAGAGGGCGAGGTTGGCAAACGCGTAGAAATGCATTTTTTTGCTGGGTGGCAGGCCTACGTAAGCGTTTCGCGTTAGGTCGGTGAAGATCAAAGTGGGAGGTATGCATCGAGCCGCACGCCAACTGCTCTCTCATATTTCCGACACGTTCGTTTCGAGCCGAGCAGGCTAATGCATCTTTATTTGTTTGCCTTTCGTCACCCCTAGCTATCCTTCCCTCTCCCTCCCTTTCTTTCTCCCGCTCTCGCTCTCTCTCTCTCTCTCTCTCTCTTGATACTGCTCTTTTTCTCCGTTTTCCTTTTCGCGCTTTTCCGAGCCGCGGTGGCACCCCGTGAGACCAAATGATCGATATTCAAGGCGGCCTCGCGGTTCGCACCTCGGAGATCCGAGACTCGTCGATAGTCTTTCCGGCTCGTTTCAGGTTATCGCTCCTCCCGGCTCGCTTCCACTCCTGTCCTGCACTTGATACACAAACATCGGGCACAGGTACAACGAAACGATACGTACAGGGACAAGTGTTATGAACGTGCGCGAGAACGATCGCGAGTGCTGCGCGATTCTGCGGATATAGAGGGTGGTCCATTAATGACGAGTAGACTGCGGATCTTTATGCAAAATAAAAAACTGTTTGCATCGATTGCTAGAAATAGAAAGTAAATTGAACGTTATTTCTTCCCTAAAAGAAGTAGACTTCTTTTTTCCAGGATCGCAAGGGTGCGGGATTCGCGTTCTCATATCTCGCTAATACAAAAATGGGGGTTTTCTGTAGTCAAAAACGCTAGATAAAAAATCGATCTAGGACGCTATCGTCCTCAAAAGTCCTATTTTTTCGTTTACGAGGCGCAATATGCATTATTCGGCAGCGTAATTTGCATTATTCGGAAGGATACAACTGCGCATGTAGCTATTTTCATAGTTAAATACGAAAAAAACGAAAAAATAGGACTTTTGAGGGCGATAGCATCCTAGATCAATCTTTTATCTAGCGATTTTGACTACTGAAAACCCCATTTTTGTATTATCGAGAAATGAAAACGCGAATCCCGCACCCTTGCAATCCTGGAAACGAGTCTACCGTCTTAATGATTTTAATAGAGGAAATTATATTAGGTTATTGCAAATGCAATGGCCGTTTTGAATCTTTAACATAAACTTTTATTTGACAAGCATTATTCATATTCCATTAATCGAAATAATTTCCATCGACATCAATGCGCTTCTTCCATCGTGATACAAGTGCCTCAATGCCTTTCTGGTAGAAATTTAATAAACGTGAGGCAATAAATTCGTCAAATGCAGTTTTTACAGCACGTTCATCTTTGTATATTTTCCCATTGAAAAAGCCATCTAGGTGCTTGAAAAAATGGTAATCAATAGGTGACATGTCAGGCGTATAAGTAGGGTGAGGAAGAACTTCACACTTCAACTCTGATAATTTTTTACTGTCTGTTTCGCAATATGTGGCCGAGCATTATCGCGAAGCAATATTACACCACGTCTATTTACTAATGTCGGTTGTTGAACACGCAGTTTTTCGTAGATTATATCAATTTCTTTACGGTATTTATCAGCATTTATGGTTTCATCTTTTTTTTTTAAATTAATAGTGTACAATACCCTTTGCCGACCACCATAGAGACACCAATGTTTTACGCGGATAAAGGTTCGGTTTGGAATTTGATGTTTTGGAGTTTTATCTGCGTCTAGGCACTGTGCAGAATGTCGTCGATTGTCGTAGAGAATCCATTTTTCGTCACATGTAATTATCCTGTTTAATATGCCTTCATTATTCTGTCGGAAAAGTAATGAAGAACTGATCCCCAGACGGTACATCTTGTTTCTTTCAGTGAGTTCATGTGTTTCCCAAAGCCTTGAGATGTCGGGAGACAGTTGAATAGTGTATATTGGTCCTCTCCGCGATTTCCCGAATAGTTAGACGCGAATCCCTTTCAACTATCTATCTTAAATCTAAATCTTTAATAGCTGCTGGCTCGACCACGAGGCTCATTTTCCGGATTTGTATCTCCGGAACGAAATTTTTCAAACCAACGCCTTATGGCCCGATCGCTCGCTATATCTTCACCAAAAGCAGCATTTATGTTTTTCATTGCTTCGGACACAGTATGCCCAAGTTTGAACTCGTACAAGTAAATTATAAGAATTTCCTTTTTTCCATGTTGAACTAAAATCGATTTCGAATCATGTACACTGTACAATATCAATAATTTTATACACGCAAATTCATGTACGAGATATGAACTTTTCAAATTGTACAACTTCAACGCCATCTGTCGTGGAAAAACTAAACTACAAAGCCGGGAAGTTTCAAATGTGTCAACAACAAATGACAAAACCCTAAATTTACTATCTCTATCCCTAAAATGCTTATTATAAACCCCAATTGTCTCAATGTTGATAAAGCAATAATTTTCTTTAACTTATATTCATAATTTGCTATCAATCCAGCTACAAATATTGTACACCTAGAACTAATAATAATATACCTTTTTATTTCCATGGATATAAATTTATTACAACGAATTAATAAATAAACCCCTGCATGTCAACAACCTAATATATTGACATCTTCAATTCCTAAAATTTTTCAACAATTTTCAATTTCATCTTCACAATTTTGCTATAAATGCATAAAGATCCGTAGTAACAAGTCAAAGAATATACGCGATTTTTTAAGTTTCTGAAAGTTCTATGCAATTGCACGTAATCTCTGTTCAATTAGGAAAATTGAGGCTAAACTTTCACTGAGGAAACCATTAATTTTCAATTTTTTTAAATGTAATATTATAAAATTTGACGGAAAAAAATGATGAATCTTTAAATTCTAGTGCGCGAATTCCAAGTTTCAGTGTGCGGAGTTCACTCGTTTAAAAGTTATACACGAGTAAAGTTGAACGCTGAAAATAAGAACGCTGCCATATTGGTTTCCAGACATAGGAGCAGGTATGATGTAGCGAACGAATTTGCTAGGTCTGGGTTAGGTCTCGGATTCCTCGCACTAGAATTTAAAGTTTTATCATTATTTCGTGAAATAGTATAATATTACATTCAGAAAAGTTGAAAAATTTTACCTGAGTGAAAATTTAACCAACATTAACCATTTCTGCGTTCTCGTTGGCAATTTTTACGGGTTCGTGGGACAATGAAATGGACCACAATTTTTATTCCTCGTACATTTTCAAAATTTCAATTCACGTGGAACAAGTTTAACACTGAACCTACCATCACCGGTCAAAACGACCGGTTCCAGATTTTTTATGGTACGATTATTGATATAAAAATAATTTCATAAGAAATAATTGTATAGATATCTTTAATGGAGCACATATTACAATAGGAGTTGCACAAAGTATAAATAAATTGAATCTTGTCATTTTTATAAGGGAACATGTACCAGTTACTTTTAAGGCTCGGTAGGTTCAGTGTTAACTTTATCAACCCTGAAGGGACGACGTCTATGAAATGAACATAGACAGACATGAAAGTGGCCATTATTCCCATCAAAATTTAAGGGTCGTGTATTCGAACGAACGCTGATTAACATCGAACGCGAAACTTCCCAGCCCTCCCATCATGCCCCATCAATTTTTGAGATCGAAATGGTCGTTGAAAGTTCGATGTCGGACGATAGGCGTGGCTCATGGCGAAAAACTTTCGCCCTCGGTGAAGCAAAAGTTAGTTGTTTTCTCGACACCCTGTATTATCTCGAACACGGACGAACGTGTACACACGCGAGCCTCGGCAAACTCGACCACATACCGTACGTAATGTACACCGCATGCGATCCGCGGAAGGGGTGTACATATGATCGTACGCGCGCGCGTCTAGACTCAACATAATTACTCTACATGTCTGCTACAGATTGCTTATTGTTGCGCGTGGCTTCCTCGTCGTCTTCTTCTTCTTCCTCCTCCTCCTCCTCCTCCTTTCACTCTTCTTATTTTTCCTGATTTCTTTCTGTTCTCTTTTCACATTCATTCTTTTCCCGCCCCCACCGCGGGGGATTAATGTCGCTAAGCGTGACGCACGGGTTACTTTCACGGTTATCATCGGTGGCTCGTGTCGGTGCTTTGAACATCCACGGATGTCACCGATCTCTTTCGCAATCTCATTCCCCCGGCTGCCTGCAATCGCGTTATTTAATGCACTTCTGCGAGACCGGAATTAATGCGCACAATCTTTTCGGTGCGCGAGTGTCACTTAAGGTCTTTCGGGGTCAGTGCAATTTTTGCGAGGTTGGACTGCGTAAATTATTCTGGTGATGTTTGCCGAAGTGTTCTCGGAGGTGTAGGTTCAAGACACGTGACATGCAGAAATATTATCGAAAAAGTATTCTGAGACCGCTCATTTTTGAGGCCACTTTTGCGTGAATTTTTCGAAATTTTTTTCAGAAAAACGATTTAATTTTTTGCTGATTAAAGATTTTTTCTAAGTAAACATAATTAAAATCACGTGAGTTTTATATTTTTTTGGAGAGTATGTTTTGGAACGTGCATGGGTCGATGGTTGCCATGATTCCGGTCTTCCTATTGATCAGAATTTAAGAAATGGAGTTGTTGATTAATCAGTATCAATGTGTCTATGGTCCGAACCGAAAGAAATAGAAAATCTTGATTATTTGTAAAATGGCGGATTTTTTAATATCGAATCACCGACTCTTTTAATCCTCAATTAGTGTAAACGACCTCAAGTTAGTAGGGGCTGTGAGATTTGAATGTTTGCAAGAAAGAATTTTGCAATAATATGTGTGCACTCGTATGCATGCACTACTTAACTCTTCTCGGAGTGCAATAAATAATTAAAACAACATCGAGTGTGCGACAGATTCCTCAATATCAACAAAGACACAAGAGAACGACGCGTAAGAAACACAGGAGAAAATCAACGAATCGATGCAGAAGCGTAAATGCAAAATGAGAAGAAACAAACGAAATTGCTTACACATATTTTACAAATACAAAATAAATGCAGAAGTTGAGAACCAATTACGAGAAGCTCTACTTGTTCAACAAACTAAAAATAGAAGCAAAAATGCGTGTGCCCAAGAAATACCTTCATTATCCAATTTCCAAGAAACCATCACAAAAAACAGGAATTTCCTGTTTATTATGAATGCACATTTATTAGTACGAAGGTTGAGTATCGTGAACAGTGAAACAATATTTTGTGTTTCGGCTCGGAAAAATCAAGGCTACCACTTAAGTAGACTGCAAATTTTGTGCACTCGTTGCAAACATTGAAACAATAAAAAATTCTTACAATCGTTACAAGCTGTCATATACGTATACATGAGAATCGTGATACTTTGTGCTTCCCTAAAAAAATTCAAATTAATTGTGAAGTTAACATTGTTTAAAGTTGTCAAGCGTAACGAAACATGATGTTGTAGAATTTATAAGCTGTAGCAACAAACACAATTCTTATTCGAAAGAAAAATCATAATAAACATCAACCTGATAATTTGAGATTTAATGTAGAAGACCTTGAAAGAATTCAAGGCTTTCTACGATTTTAAATATTTACAATTTATTAAAATGATTCGAGGAATAACGAAATTTTTATATGATTCCTGTTTCTAGCAAATTGATGTCGATCATTTTTATTTAGCACTAGCTGTACCCGGTTACGCGTTGCTGTGGCTCAGTCTGGTTAAATGGAAAACGAAAGGAGAAAGCGCACGTTTCTAATATGTTTAATTTCACAATGCTTGTGGGTATACAATATTTTTTGTTGTTACATTGTCTGTGCAGATATAGAGATTATTCATATAGATTATACAGATTAGGTATATAAAAACACGCGCGTGTTCGACTGCAACGCATGCTCGATTAATTTCAAAGCAATCGGTGAAAAACTTTCGGAGATTAAAGATTTCGAACGAACGAACGTTTACATTTTTATTTATATAGATAAAGATGCGCAGTCTAATTATTGCACTATTGAGAAATATATTTTAAACATCCCTAAAATTGACTTGGACAATTATTATGTTATTTCCCCCAAAGATGCCCAATCTTTTGATAATTAAAAATGTATGGCCAATAGAGATACGAATTTTGTGCAACGTTTTGCGGTTCTGAGCCACAATGGGCTGCGAGATCGTCGATAAATAAATAAAGAAACGTTGCTGGCGCCGGGTAGGGTTTGTGTAAACGTTTCCCGGTACCTGACGGAAAATCCGACGCACTTGTTCGGCCGATCCGGTAATCGAAACCGGTAATTATGCGCGGTGCATTGGCATGCACGCGGTGGAAAGAGGAACGCGCTGGATAACAAGGGACCCTCTGCCCGGAGCATCGAAAGTAACGAGGGCAAGGATTGATGTCCGTTCATTCGGTACGATGTACATCGAGAATTATTACGAGGTGTCCGTATTAAAATAAACTGCCCGGGCGTGTACTTCGCGGGTATCGCACGAGAGAAAAAGAGATATCCTCGTTAAAATGACGAGTTATCGAGCGGGATCGTGTTTCGGCCGTTCGCGTCTCGATTTTTCTTCTATCCTCACTCTTACTCTCTTGTTTTTTCTCTCTCTCTCTCTTCCTTGTTCTCCTCTCTCCCTCTCTTGTTTTTCGAACCACAGACTGGCGGTTACCGATACGAATCCCGAACTTTCAGATTACATTTTCGAGTATCGTGTTCCTAAACGTTTTAACCGAAACCGCGTTTTATCCTACGATGGTCCTAGCTGCGAGAGATAACGACAATTTGGAGGATACAATTTTATTCTGTTTAGAGTTTCACGGTGGTTCTAGGATAACTGTACCGATTATTGCGGCATCATGCTGCGATCGTACTTTTTTTTTTTTTTTATTAAGCTATAGAACCCCAAATGGGATTATTAGCAGCATGCACATAATTGTGCATGCCAACATTACAAAGATAACTTTTAATTAAAACTTATAACATTTTCGAATATAGCACTAACATATTTGGTTGGGAGTTGACTAGAAATAGTTTCCAGCCAGAACATTACAGCCATTCAATACAAAAGTCGAAACGATAGACTGCTACTGGACTTAGCGACGCTATATACATAGTTCACAATCTTTTAAGAAGGAACAGACGATATTACATATAGTGTTTGTAGGTCTGTGGAGTAGAACATTACATGACATGGGAAGAAAAAAACCCTTGTAATCTCAGGTTATGTATAAATTTCAATCTGTGAGTGTCATGGATAGGACATTGCCATAAGACATGATCAATATCTTGTGTCTCATGTCCGCATGAGCAGCCAGGGTTATTTACCACTTTAATTTTGGCTAGAGAAAAGTTAAGACTATAATGGCCAGATCTAATTCTATTTATGGTCACAACGGTTTTTCGGCGATCGTACTTTATTCTACTATTGTTCCTAAGTTATCATGAAATAATAATACATATGTGTAAGCATTTTATGGAAAAATGATGAGTTCCGAATACAACAAAATTAGTGGCCCTCAATACCTAATACACCATAAGAAAATATTAAAAAATAAGATCGATAACATTTTGTACGTATTACTGTCGGCGAAAAAGAGCGGATTCTAATTCGAAATATACGAGCGTACGGAAACAAATTACGTATCTAGGCATTAATTTAAATAAATCCTGAGTACAGTAACAAATAATTTTTTTAAAGAAATACATTCTTTCAACAAATATTTGAGTAATATTTATTATCGTTAGTTTGGAGCTGTTTTAAATTAAGAACATCGTGAAGATCACAACATTTCGCAATTGGATGTACAATGTAAACTCCTTTGTCTTTCTCGATTCTTCTTCCTTTTTATTTCTTAAAATCTCCATTCTTTTTTTGTTTCTCTCGTGTACAATCATGCGAACAAACAGTTCTTTGGTGAAAAATGGTCTGAGACTAAAAATATGGGAATGATCGACAATTTTGTTTGCCTCGCCAATGAGAATACATTCTCATTGTATTATATAAATTTATTCAGGGCAATATATTTATTTTTGCGCATTTTAATCTTATCGGGAAAAAATACTGCAGTAAAACGCTCACCCGCATTAATAGGTGCATTTACCCCAGTTTTGTGAATTTTTCGAAATATTTTTCAGGCAGAAGAGATATCGAACGTTATTCCCGTATGTTCTGAGAGGATCGCATCAGCGGCTTGAGAGGCGAAGGGTATTGTATTCCTTCGACGTCTCGGACAGCGTGTTTTATGCTAAGGGGTTACATAAAACTGCCATAGTGCAGCTTAAGTCTGGTAAATGTGCAGTAAAGTGTCTAAAACTGACTCGCTGCCTTTGAGATGCGAGTAAAACGCTGGCCAAGTCGTGAGGTTGTTGTGAGTGAACGAGAATGGACTATCTGGAGAGTTGTTAAAGGTAAGTTCGTTTCAATTTGTTCGATTTATGTGGATTAGGTTTCGCTTGTAAATTAGGGGATAATTGAAGCTTGAACAAGGTAGTTCAGACATCTCTTGTATGAATACTTTAGCTACCGAGAACCTGTTGATGAGGCTGTCTGTCACGATAGAAGACTAAAAACAAGGTGAAAAATAAGAATCTCCTTTTCAGTAAGGATTACAATTAAAATTGTTCTTGCTATCGACAAATTTGTTAACGCTAACCGTACCGGGTACAAAATGTGTCGTTTATAAATTGTTTTATAAAAATTTTACTAATACGTGCTCGAATAAAGAAATTTATTGAATAATTTCTAATGGAAGCATCTTTATAATTTCAATAATTAAAAAATAAAGAAAGCGAAAGCGGTCATTTGACCGGTTGTGGTACGGTTAGTGGTAAAAATTCCTCGCGTATGAGTGTGTGCAACTTCATACCGTCAATGTCAAAAATCCATCTTACAATCTGCGTCCCCATCATTTTCCCATTTTTCCTGGCATCGAGATACCTAGCCTAATCAACCAGTCGCAAGGTGCAGGTACCGAATGCTTGGATGTGCACCGAGGCAACGGCAACTGCAGTTAACTCTGCGGAATTTTCTCTATTCTCTTTGCCGGTTTTCATTTTATTATCGTCCTGAGCGGCTCCTCGACTACCGACTTGATTGTCCGTATCCGTCGAACGAAGATATTTACGATCAATCCAGCATAAAAGTATAATTATTCAAGACCAAGGCTAGCGGAGGCACGCGAAATCGGCAGTAGAACGCGATCTCGATCTCGAGTAGCCGACCCAACTGAACCCTAAGGAGTCGTTAGCCGCCGTTAAAAACTTCTAATCATCGACATCGTGCGGCTTAACGATTACGCGTTTCATCGCCTTATACGCCGCACAATGGCGTTACGCGTCTAAAGCCCTCGTGCGTTTCGTTTTCGATAAGCTTAAAGATCGGCCGTTTCTCTGCCCACCGATCGTGCACCTCCTTACAGTCTCACGTTTCCGCCGCGATAGCGGACCGTGAAATTTTTAAACAAAGCTATGCTCCTTCGATCGCGATCTACGTGGTCGCCTTGGCTCCGATCTCGCAATCTGAGAAGCCGTTCCACGAAAATATTCAACGAGAGGTACCGGTCACTTTTATGATCGAGCATTTATTCACATTATTCCGCACTTTCTTTTTGTTTAGCAGCAAACGTTCTTCTAGAAGATAGCAAGTGTGAAGCACCACTTTTAATTACAGCGGAATCTCGTTCATGAGAACCAGTTAACATAACCCAATAAACATCCTCATCTATGTATAACGTTCTACATGTGTTGTTTTTCACTTATGACGTACCTCGTCGACGATGTTCTTCATCCACGACGTTCCTCATCGATGATGTTCAGAGATTGCTTCTTGAACTCTCTCAAATCGTGCAGACCTCATAAAAATTTAATTCGATCCAGTTGACGCTTGAATCTGAGGTTTGCAAGAGTTGAGAGAGTTCAAAAAGTAATCTCTGAACATCATCGATGAGGAACGTCGAAGATGAAAAACATTATCGACGAAGTACGCTATAAATGAAAAACAACATATATGAGTGAAGTTATTGTTGAAGAACGTCATAGATTAAGAACATCGTCTACGAGGAACGTGATGAATGAAGAATATCATCCGCGAGGAACGTCATTGATGAGGATGTTTATTGGAAACATCTACGATGAACATCTATGGGGTAGATCTGTGAGGTACGTTTGCGAGGTGTGTGTTGCGAAGTACGTTCGTGAGGTACGTTCGTGAGGTACGTTCGTGAGGTAAGTTCCCGTGGTTCGTCCGTGAACTACATTTCTGAAGACGAAACAAATCCGTCTGTGACGAGTGTCCACTAAAAAACGATCCTCTAGATTCCTTAGCGGGGGCGCCGGATCGTTTTCGGTGAAAAAAAGGCTCGTGAACGGGCGCCGTGTCTCGGCGTATTTTTAATAGCGCTCCCAGTGGAACTCTGGTCGTCCGGCTCTGTTGCCGGCCTGAGGTCACCGGAAGTTACGCGAGAGAGAGCGATTCGGCACATACATAAATTTCCAATATCAACACACACTCACCCGAGGTTCTTCAGTGCGATGCCGGGTCGTCGCGGCGCGATGGTGCGGCGCCGCACATACTCGCTGCTCCGGGACCGCCGGCCGTTCCACGATTTTCGTGAACGATCCATGAAGATTTGCTCCGAGGCTCAGGCCATCCTACAGCATCAAGAAAACGTCGCAATACGTTAGTGTGGCGAACGGCTCATTACCGGGCTGAATGATATAGAGCGTAAGAAACGGTTGGGGGACAAACGCGCACACCAAAGGCGCAACAAATCAACGGAGTTCCCGGGGAGGGAAACTCCTACTAGCGGGACGCCATTCGACCGGTTAAGGTTGATCGCCTTAAGTCACCCGGTTGCTCAGTTTTACCTTCTCTCATTGTGTAATAAACCCTTACCTCGCACAAGAGAAAGAGAGAGAGAGAGAGAAGCAGACACGGTGTTCAATAATTCTGCTCCACGGTTACTTTGGCGTGACTGCCTCTCGTTAAAACCAGTCCCGCAGTCGCAATAATACCATTCTTTAACGGACAAACCGCTGCACCGTATTTAACGCCGCTCCGCAGACGCGGCGAGACCTTCGGGGGCAGTGGAAGCTGTGTCTATTGCTCTCCCGTTGGTTGGAGATTCGATGCTTGCTCGGCATTGACTGGACCACGCGGTGGAGGGGATAGAAACGCGACGCTAACGTGTTTCGGACTACGGGAAACTCTGGGAACTCCCGAGAGCAATTATTTTGGGCCCTTATCGTTTTCTGGCGTCTATTTAATTTTTGTAGGAAAACTTTTTCCTCTGAGCCACGGCTGGGTCGTGCCCCATATAATTTTAAAATCGAGTTCTTTTAGCGCTCTAAATATTTGATGATCAACAATCACAATTATTATGCCGAAGCTTTCGAGATAGAACAATTTGAAGACGTTTAAAGCTACAAATACTGAATAAATGAGAATGAAAGAATTAAAGTTAAAATAAATGGTTGCCACGAGACTTCTGACATGGTAATATTTCTCTTGATGCGGTGCAAAGAGATTCCTGAACATAGAGAAAGAATCTGCAGTGACGTTTTATGTGAACGGCAAGCAGAAACAGGGTTCGCAACGCAAAGACGTCAATTTATGTCAGCAGCTGCAGTCTTAATCCTTGAATGTCTACAATGTTTGTTCTACTTTTTACAAGCTTCATTGATACGTCGACTTTGGCGAAAGGATAAATCGGGACAGTAATCCTCGAGTAGATTTTTTGAGATCGTTTTTCTGCGATTTAGGGAAGGAGATCACGTTATCTGCGATCACCGCTCACCTTGGCGGAGGGCCAAGGGTCCTACGAGTGCTGGGAGCCCGCAAAATGAAATTTGGAGCGACGAGAGCTCTGAGATAAAAGCCGTAAAAAGGTAATTTACGAGTCGATGTATCGGGTCGCTACTTGGCGAACGTTGGCATAAAGAGGCATCTATATTCACGGGTTCTCGTCTCGGCGCGCGCGTTTCGTTGTATGAACAGCTGTGCAGAATAAGCCACGGGTCTCTTTCTCTTTCTCTTGTGCTCTCTTTCGTTTCTTTCGCGTCACAGAAACACTCACCACCCGTGACAAACTGCAGGAAATCAGTTGGAAATTCCCCCTGCAATTAATTATCCGATGCTCCGCTGCTCGCGTTTTCTTATTTTCTGTTTGTCAATTTTATAATGAAAAACCTGCGGAAATTTGCACGGTGGCAACAGCTTCGCGAGTGAAAACAGCGGAATTAACTGTGGGAAAGATGAAAACGTTGATGCGGAGTTATTTTTAAATAAACATATCTGTGTTTTATAAATTCACTTGACAATCCGACAGACGTAGGAGTAATTATAATTGTGGTGTCTCGTTCTTTAATAACGTTCTCAAGCTGCAATTAATACATTGATGCTCTTAAATATTTTAATCTATCCACTGTTTGAAATTGCAACTACCCATTTTTGTCATAAATGCATAAAATCCGCAGTCTACCGATAATTCCTGTACAGCGATAGAATACTTTTTTTTAAATGCATAACATCAAAAGACATTTTCGTCTCGTCGGTTTTTATTTATAGCGACAAAATTGAAAAAGTTTGCTGACGAACGGTGATTTTAATTAAAAAATGAATGAACAACTGCAGTATATGATTTGTTCGCGTGACTTCGGAAAACGGATTTCCTGAATGGCATGGGCGCATTGGAGCATCACTGCGCAAAGTGCATCGACGTTCGGAGAGACCATATCAAAGGATGCAAATGATTTACGACAAAAATTACGACCAAAATTACGACAAAAACGACACGCTTGCGTTCGTTTAACAATTGTTCACAAGTTGACAACGGTGCTCTTGCAAGAGTATCATAATCGTTAAATCACAAATTGCACAAATTTTATAATTGGTACTTGAAAACTTCGTACAGAAAAATATACAAAAAGAGTTCAACAAAAATTCTTTAACAAGATTTAACAAGATGTACGAAGCTCTGCAGTCAATTCATAAATGACCGACGTGACAATCAACGTACTAGAAGTTATAAAATATGAATCGAAAGTACTGAAAGGGGACACATAAATGAATCTTCTAATTCCAGTTTTCCGTTGGAAACAGCTATATCTACACATTGAGAAATTTCAAGGATAGCACGATAATTAATCCACAGATTTACCATTCAACTCGCAAATCCTTCAAACTTTTCCCTTGCAGAAAGTCACTCCAAAGAATCAAAAGCACTGAAAGAGGACACTTAAATAAATCTTCTAATTCCCGTCTTCCGTTGGAAACAACTATATCTACACACTGAGAAATTTCAAAGATAGCATGCCAATTTTTCCATAGATTTAACATTCGTCTCCCAATTCGCTCTAACCGGTCTCAATTAAAAGCCACCCCAATCAAAAAGACTGAAAGCGAACTCTTAAATGAATCTTCAAACTGTATCTACACACCGAGAAACATTCACATTTTTACCATTTGACTCACAAAAATCCCCAAACTCTCGTAAAAGTCAGCCGAAAGAATCAGAAGGACTGAAAGAGGTCATTTAAACGAACCTTCAGATTCCAGTGTTCTGTTGCGACAATACCGACGAACTTCCAAAATGACAATTTTCCGCACATTTATAGGACTAAACTGACAAATCCTGAAACAGGTCTCTCGCAAAGAAACCACCCTAAAACTGTAAAACACTGTAACTCACCGTCCAGCCTCATCTAATCCCATTCGGTGAGCGCAGCAGGTGGACCGGCAGGGTCCCCGCACGTGGTACACATTTTCCGAGTACACAGCTTTCGGAAGAAGCCCTGCGAACCGGTACGCTTCACCTGTTCCTTCGTCAAACCCGAAACCAAAGAACTGGAACCTCCCAACGGAAACTCTACAGAAAAGCCGGCCGTGCTCGATCTGAACTCACGCGTCCACTCGTATGAAGTTTCTGATCACGAAGCAGATCCCCGACTGGTCTCTCTTGTGCACTGTTGCGGCGAACGGCGACGATCGTCGATTGGAAAAATCCGGCGGGAAAACCGAAGCTGGCCGCAGAGGACGCGGAAGAAGGAGATGTCGCAGGTGTACGTGTGCACGCGCGTACGGTTGGGCGCGTGTGTGTTTGTGTGAACGCGCGTGATCTTGCCGGCGCTTTGAAAACTCGAAGAGGAAAGCCGAAGAGGAGAAGAGCGGGCTCACGTTTGCGCGGTCACGGGCTGGCGCAGCCGCGACAGGAATGATAGTGGCGAAAGTGGGAGACCCTCCGGGAAATATATAGGTCCGCAGGGTGGTGGTGGTTGTTGCGAGGAGGAAGGAGGCGGAGGCGAGACAGACGACGACGCATCCCTCCGCGTGCGCTCGGTTATGCGAGTGCACTCGCGCGTTGCATCGGGCCCGCTGCTGCTGCTGCTGCTGCTGCACCGACGAGCGACGAGCGACGAGCGACGACGATGCGATGCGATGCGATGCGATGCGCTAAGCTCGTGTGCCCGACGCACACGCGACCTCTCCACGCACGTGTTTCAACAACGAGCCACGCACCGGCCGTCACGACATGCAGATGCACCGGCTGGTGCACGGAGACGCATCCCTGTCGATCAATTCCAACAAATAAAAAATATATAACCAGCCCTCTTTTCGGGACACCTCTGATGCGCGTTCCGGTGCTCTTCTCCTTTGTGCTTTGGCGGGGGACACTTGAACCCTTTGTGCACTGTTTGTCTTGGGGATAGCTGCCCGTTGATCCTCTGCATGTGATTGTCCTTTGTGGGGCACTTAAGTCGTCTTAAGTGTTGTTGTTATTAATATAGTATTTTCTCTCTCTCTCTCTCTCTCTAAATGTTTTATATTATTGGGACACAATTGGGACCACACATTGTGTTCATTGAAATTTGTGAGTTTTCTGGTAGCCATTTATTTTTAACACTAAACCTACCAAGCATTAAATGTATCTGGTAAATATTGCCTTATAGAAATGGCAACACTAAATTTATTCAGATTGTCTGTAATTTTCGCTATAATAGATCGAGCATTACAAGGAAATTTATTTCATTATTTTCCAGAAATGGATTATTATAATTTTGACAATTAGAAAATATAATAAAAGTTGTCATTTGACCGTGGTAGGTTTAGTGTTAAGCAGCATGCTTTCAAGATGGTGGTCTGCTGGCTAGGGTCTGAAATGAGGCACGTTCTCTCTAGCATGAGTTTTAGGCCAGTCTAATCCCAAAAAAGCCAACGTAACTCTTTTTAGGAAAACAATTTGTCTCTCTGAATACACTCCGGGTCTCCGTTATTGACAGAAGGCTGTGTCTATCTCCGATTCAATATCTCTGCTTTGGTAACGACCTTTCAGCCATAACCGGCCGAAAGATTGACGAGTACAGGCCGCCGATCGCCAAGTCACCGCCGAATGATACTGCGAATTACAGAACAAGAAGATAGATGAAGCGTGCGCGCACCCACGGAGATAAACGGACGGTTTACAACGGCGCTATCGGTGTAATTGCAACAAAGTAATCGACGTTCCTCTACTTCTCTGTGTTCCTTTTTTGTAGTTTTACTCGTCCGATTACCGTTTTGTTGCCCGGTTCAACGGACCGAAACGGTGGTACGACCGCTCGTAAAGACACCACGCGCAAGATTACGCTTGCCTGTCCTCTGTTATCGGTATAGGCGCAACGGTGCGGTGCAGCGGCCGTGGCTGCGAGTTCTGCAACGGATACTGCAACACGTCAAAAACCGTGACGCCCCGTAGCCATTCGACACACTCCCGTTTCCGCTTTTCATTTTTCGTTGCGAATCACAGCTGAAACGCAAACCTGTCGATCACACGAAGCACTTGAATGACAAAATGTGAATTTGCACTTCATTGGATGGGCATTCCGCATGATTAGATAGCAATGAAAGGTGTAAGTGATTAGCGAATAAAATGGGATCAATTCATTGTATCATTCAACTACAATGAAACAGTGAAATCTTCAGATTCAATGCTCCGTTCTAATTTACATGTGCGGAGCACGAGAGAATACTAGCGGGAAGAGAAAGGGGAAAGAAGCCTTACCACTCAGATTGCCTTTGCGTTCCTCTTGCCCCGTTCCCTTCCCGCTAGTTTTCTCTCGTGCTTCGCTCTATACGTGTCGTTCATTCATAAGAAAAGTGACATAATTCAAAAGAAGAAAATTTTACGGAAGAGTCACTTGAACATATCACCAACTTAGAAATGTAAAATAATATGTTATCATTTGTCATGTAGATTAATTATATAGTACACCATAAAAAATTTATATAAAGGGTGACCCAAAATTCACGCAAGAAGTAATTTTGAAAGAAAACATAGGTTATTAATTAAAAATTGTGAATTTTTTATTGATTCATAAATTATACGGTATAGGGTTATGTATGGAATAGCATATCGGGTAAATGGCCTCTATGGCTTTGCTGGCACATACGCACTTGTATGTCGAAATTTTCAATGACCGTTTGGCTTAAATGTGGCTGAATTTCCTTGATACACCGCTCAATTTCCTCCTTCAAGACGTGGGTGGTCGTGGGCTTGTTGACATAAACCTAAGACTTCAAAAAACCCCAAAGAAAAGTCTTTGAATTTTTAAATTCACAGTTTCTTTTCACAGTTGATGAAGTTAAATCACTATTCCCACCATATTTTGTACGAAACTTGAGAACTGTAGCTGCCAAACCTTCGTTATTAAAATATTGCTCAACAATGAGAACGCGTTGTTCTTTCGTGTAGCACTCCATTTTTAATATCCCTGAACTGTCAGCTGTCACGCTGTCTTTTCCGTTGGCGACACTTTACCGCAAAAATGTTGCAAAATTTAAATCTTGCGTGAATTTTGGGATACCCTTTATTTATTATTATACTTCGTTTAGAAATATATTTTGAGTTGTGTCACTATTATAAAAATATAAATGGTTACCACGATACCAAAGACTTTCTGAATATTGGAAAAAGTTCTTTCCACGGAGAAACGAAATTACTTTCGAACCTGATACATCGAAAGTGAAGAAGTCTAAATTCGCCTTAACGAAACCGGGAACAAATTCACGACTTTGCGCAAGATGTAAAATTATTCGATGGGATCGATGATCCTCTCCCGACGATTTCACGGAGTCGATCATAGATTCTATACGTTTTCAGCTTGCATCAAGGTTCCTCTCTCATCCGGACTCGCTGGCGCCAGTGTAATGTCTGGCGCTGGGCGATCGCGGAAGCGAACGACTCCATCGGATGCGCCGGAAACGCTTTTCTGCATACCTTAACGCGACAATTCCACGGTCTATCGTCACCAGGAAAAAGGAAACTCGCGAGACCGTCGTCCCTTTCGCCTTTATTCGCCGGTTATGCAAGCTTCGCGGGTTTTCACTGCTCCACCCGTCCCCGAGCCGCGCCGCGCCGCGTCGCGCCGCGTCGTGTCGATCTCATTGATTCCCGGCGCTTAGTTGCCACGGAGAATTTCGCTCCGTAATTTAGCAGGGGCTTCGCAATTTCATCTTCCGGTTAAACGAGTTTTTCCATGGTGTTTCACCGGGCCGACGCTCGCCGAAGAATAAGAACGCGATTTTAGCATCGATGCTGCTGTTGCGTATCAATGAAACCGCGAAATCGGCAAAAAGCTCCTCTTCATTGCCGTTGCCTTTCTAATCAATAGCGGGAAAATTAACACTTTACAGTCGGCTGTTACGCTGATAAGCGTGAGTCTAACAACGAAGTATTAGGGAAACTGTACCGATTACTGCGATATCATGATTCATGATATCAATTTATCATGAATTAATAATATGTATAGGTATTTTGTGAAAGAATGATGTATCCTGAATACAAAAACAAAATTGGTAGCCCTAAGAACCTAATACAACAAAGGAAAATATTAAAAAATAAAATCGATAACAATTTGGACGTATTACTGCCGACCAAAAAGAACCATGTACTAATTACTGCCTACTCATTACTGTGCGGATTACTACCTAAAACGTTGGGCTCATTTCTCATCGTAGTTGCAATTCACATCGCAGTATTAGGAACATTCCTAGTGATTTTTGTGCCGCATTGATGAGCTCCTCCTTCATTTTAATGCAGGTAATGCTGAGTTTCTCAGAGTGTCTCAAAAGTCCTTCAACATCCGGAAATGGGAGGTTCCTGAGATTATTTGAAGCGACATTTTCCTTTGAAAAAATGGCGTCCGTGACTTTGTTTTGGAGTTATTAACGAAAAACACGGACTAATCAGAGCGCGGCTACAGCGGATTGATTCTGGCTCGGCCAATAATCGGCCGTGTTTTTCGTTAATAACTCCTTAACGAAGCCGCGGACGTCATTTTTGCAAAGGAAAATGTCGTTTGAAATGATCTTAAGAACCTCCCATTTCCTCCATTTCTATTTAGTTGTTGTTAATATACAGCCATTGGAGAATATCTACGCACAAGATAGCTAAACAACTTCTTCTTCTTCTAGGAAACTATGAGTGACAAAGAAAACCTAATCACTGTAATTGTTAAGTAGATTGTAATACAAGGGGTTAAATTCTCGGTTTATTAGCTAACTGCATGACGAAACACAGATTCGATTAATAAATGTAAAAATTCTTCTAAAATTAATTTAAACATGCAAATTCCTCCAGAATTAAGTTTGAAATGAAATTATTATAAGAATTCCTCTAAATTAAGTTTATCTAAAAATTCTTCTGAAATTAATGTAAACTTAATAAATAATAATATTTAAATAATATTTATTGAAAGGTATTGAGCATTGAGTCTTATAAATATATAATTTAATCGAAATATATTGGTAATGAATTTTAAATATTCCTAATGGGTGAAGTTGGTTTGCAAAAGGTTCAATTTGATTTGCAGAAAGGTGAAATTGATTTACAAAATGATGCAATTGATTTGCAAAAGGGTGAATTTCGAGTGCAAAACATGTTACACCTCATATTAAATAGTTTTTTATTAAATAATATATTTAAATGTTTAGTAATTGGTTAGATGACATTCAATAATGTTAACAATGTTTTGAATAATGGTTCAGGAATTTTTTATGGCGGTACTCTGAGTCACCACCGAGTGCTAAGTGTTAAGGACTCCCATTGAAGGAATTTTGAGACACCCTGTATATTTTTATTCTATCGAAGTAGGAATCTAAACAGTATAAAGAATGTACAATTACGTGAACAACAGTCCTTTGGCGATCGAGATAGTAAAAAAATGGTTTTATTTTTACATTTTATGAAGAATGTTTTTTCAAATCCTCGGATTATAAAAATATGAGAATGATTAACAATTTTGTTTGCCTCGCCAACGAGAATGCATTCTCATTGCATTGTATACAGGGTGAATTCGATAAAGCAGGACACCTAAAAATCTCCGTTA
>CM052202.1:15334271-15351506 GCA_028455805.1 Lasioglossum figueresi
TAACGGAGATTTTTAGGTGTCCTGCTTTATCGAATTCACCCTGTATATTTATTCAGGGCAAGATATTTATTTCTACGTATTTTAATCTCATTGGGAAAAAATACCGCAGTGAAACGTACACCCGCAGTAATAGATAAACGTACCTTATATTTAGAAACGAGAAAAGTGGCACGCGCGTGCGTTTGAGAAGAATGTAGAAAACACGTTTAGAATTTGTTCGTGGAAATATAAATATCGCGAACCCAGCAAACATCGGGTTAATTAACTTTCCGAACGCCCCGGTCCGAGTTGAAACGAAACGACCCAGTGTTTGTTCGACGCGCAACGTGATATCGCTACCGGCGTGTAATTTATTAATTTCAAAGAAACAGATCGCCGGGCGTATTTGTAAGCCGCCTCGACCACCGGTTTAAATAATTCTCGTTGTAGCGGTCTCGATGTTCGAAGCCTTACGAACCCGACCGGGCCCGTTGCAAAAGTAAATAGAAGAGAACGTTCAACGGCGATTCAAGGAACGCTCGGCGTGCTTATTTATTTTTCCATCGGCTGTTGGCCCGCTTAGTATGCCGCGCGTACTCTGTGTACCGATAAAATTGCAGTTTTGAGCACGTACGGAGATAACCATTCCCGATCGCGACGCCTTCCGCGATGCGAGTCCAGAAATCGAGACGGCCTAACCAGAAGAATCGGGGACAGGCGATGTTCCGTCGCGCAGGAACACGAGACGTAGCTTTCGTTAGGACAATATTTAGAGTACGTTCGTGACTAAACATCTTCCTCGAAGATGTAAATTAGGTTCATTCGGCGAACATTCGACATATCTGGCAAATGTCTCGAATGTGTATATCTTAAAGAACAATGTACCATGGAATTGGTCCCTTTAAACGACCGCCCGGATCGTCACGGGCAGTGTCATATTTCCGGGAACCGTCGCGCCTCCTTCCCAACGCTCCTTCAGAACAGCGAGAAGGATAAAAAGTCGAAGCATGCTGATTGGTAAATGCAACGTTCGGCAGGAACCAATCGGTATATCTTTTTTCTCGTCGCGTTCGAATAGGAAATCGAGTTCCGACAGTTATATCTTGGCTTTCGGACAAGCAACATCCTTTAATCCTCGGTTAGACAAGTACAACGCACCGGCCGTTGTCTTGTCATTCAAAACGGGATAAGTGTCGAAACTTTACGTTGCGATAGTTCATTGTCCAGCGATCGGGACAACCGCGCTAAATTTCGCGTCATTATTAATCGAAAACCCCTCGCGTGCGCTAGCGTATAAGGCAGGACCTGCTAGATCAGCCTTACCGACGAGTCCACTAGCAGGTACGGGACGAAACGCTTCTTTAACGTCTTCTATTATATTCGAACCGATTTTGTCTTGTGTAATCGCTTAAACCATTGAACCGGCTACCCAATATTAATTTGGCGGGTAGTAACATTCGTGCGAGGACCGGGCTCAAGCCTTACAAACTTGAGTGGAATACATCCGCGCATCAGCCGTGAGTGTCGCCTCAAACACACGACGTAACAGGCGAGATCAGCGAGGTGCGAACCATTGTTGAGTCCTCTTGAGAGGAATCCATTTGTTTCTTTCATTTTTGTCGGAGAGCACAGCTGTTCTTGTTCATAACTAACTATTGGAAATCAGTAAGGTTCTAACCCTATCACAGAGGACTCAAATTATTTATTTCACAATTTCATCGATGATCACAGCTGTTCGTGTTCGTAACAATTTATTGTTGTATTCCCGTTTTGCCGAGTAAAGCGATTACAAGAAAAGAATTTATTCAATGCATCAGGGAGTTTCAAATAGAGTTGAGAGCGTGACAAATGTCTTCGATGACTGCGCAAACATAGCTTGTACAATGGAGATATCAATTCGTTTTTTGAGTCGATCATCGCGGTCGTCACTCGCCTCGCGACCATAGTAAAATCAGATTAATAAATTTGCACTGTGTCGTTTCGCAATGCAGGATTGTTGGACGACTGTCTCCACCTTTCCCTTTCCTCCAGCTGGCATTAGGTCGCTGCGAAAGTGAGTATCAATGATCGAGAAAGCAGAGGAATTGCTCGATCGTGACTGAAGTGAGTCGCATAATCGTTCAAGTTGATACGATAAAAAAATGAAGAGATATTTCGAAAAGCGAGACAACGTTGCAAATATTGTGTACGAATTGTCCCGTGGGGCACTGATTTCGTTCCGAGAGCTTCCAAGCCACGCCTTCTTCGAGATCTTCGCAAAAAGAACAATCTTCGATCACTGAGCTTGAGAGATCGAGAGACTGTTACTCTCTGGCCTCATTTGCTCAATTCAGAACACTTATTGGCCACACTTCTATGAGTATGACATCAGTATCTATCAAGCAATTCTACTTTGAGATTGAAATCTGCCTATGCTAATGAAAGAACAAGATTTTAGGGTAAAGACACGTGATTTCCACAGTTGGTACTTTATACACTTCCTTAAGAATTTTGATGAGTTTCGAACAATCTCTAACAATGGTCTGTTTCTTTTGCACTTCGTTTACTTATTTTTGTTCTAATGGCAGGGAGTGATATGTACCACAGAATTTCCCATAGATTCTCAGAGGTTATGGAGTCATGGGTTTCGGTCGCCTTTTCCCAGTTCTATCGTTGCGCGGCCGAGCACCGTGACTTATCGTTTGAAACGCTCGCCCCGTGTATGTAAATGTTGACAGAGGCTGGAGCGGGAAGAGAAACAGCCCGAAAGACTATGATATAACAACGTTAAGGGGCGATCGGGCTAACATTCAGGCCACAATGCCCGCTATACGAGCCCATAACTGCCTCTCGGACGCCGCGTCTCGTCTCGTTTTCAGTTTATCGCTATACCTCACTCCTAACTAACTTCCAAACCACCCTTTTTATTCCTCGATCGAATCACGGTTGTTTTCATACTTTGTGGAATGTATTGTTCTATGCGTTCGATTGGATTTACGCTGTTCCCACATTCCATGAACTGCGGGAGTCTCGAGTCCGTTAAAATATCTCAACACAAGGAGTTTCGCTTCTCCATTTTTCTTTATTCCTATTTCTTTTCCATTCATTGCTTTTATCTATTTCGAATTCTTCGCTGATTATAGTGTCGGACAAGCTGTCTCTTTACATCGAGCAAGAGCAACGGGAGCTTCTTGGCTCCACCCACCGTGCTCTCTTAACGGAGCTCCACCCGAGTGGGCGTGGCTCGGTGGCCCTCGGCCTCTTCCGCGTCAAATTAGTAGACCGCAGGCCAACTTACACTCTTGCTCTACGTAATTATACCGAATAAAATTTGTACTGAACTTTATACTTAATAAATAAAAATTTACTGCATCCATTATGAGAAACCGAGAATAATGTGGATTATGAAACGAATGACACCGGTTATATGTCTCCTAATAACTTATATTTTATAAAATCTTACACAATCTAACTTTGTGCAATCAATTTCAAAATATTCCTCAAAATCAGTGTACAATACACAGACGTCGTCGCTGAAGGATTAAAAGGATTCAATTAGGAGCACTCCTGTCGCCTAATTAATAATTCGGGATCAATGAAATTTCTCGGAGCTCTCAAAATGTGCTCCAACTCCATGACACTGCCAAGCCGAGCAAACAATGCGAAACATCCCGGTAGCCGATGTTCGAGCCGCATCAAGTAGCAGCATCAATTTGTCTCCGGCGTAGACGCTCGCTCGAGCCAATTGTGAACATAGTTGTTTAGAAATTGCGCGCCGGCTTTCCAATTTATTAAGACACCTAAATCACCAGTCTCGGCGACATCGTATCGGTCGCATTCGCGGGCAAGAAACGTCGTCGCGAGGTCCTGATAAAATGCGAACGGTCGGGAACTGCCATGCCGCCCGGGGCCCCTCGAGTCACTGACATCGGCGATCATTCGCGTGTCGTTCGTTCCCCGCCATGCAGTCGGCGTCACGACAGCGAGAATGAATCTCGACGGGTAATAGAATGACTGGAGGCTACCGTACGGCAACCGGTCACGCTGATTACCTGGCAGCGAGTCGTACGTACGCGTTGACATCCGCAAACGTGCGCCGGTGGTCGCCGACGCCGCGATCAAACTTGGAATGATAAACGAGAGATCGCTGAGAAAGAACGAGAGAGATCGCTGAGAAAGAACGAGAGAGATCCCTGAGAAACAGAGAAGGGGAAAAGGAAACGTAGAGAACGATCCATTAGCGACTGACCGATCGTTGTTCGTGGTTTCTCGCGATAATTAACCCGGGAAATGTACGATCGGTCCTAAACCGCGCGAGGCCTCTTTCAAGTACATTAAGACGATTCTGGTAATCAGGTTACGCTAGACCCTAATTATCTCGTTGCCGACGCATCGGCTGATCGAGGATCCAGCACGCCTAACGGATACGATTCCATTCTGCAAATTACTAAGCCGGCTTTTCGGATCTGCACGAATTTTACCGCCGCGAAAGCTCTCTGCTTTGTGCTTCAAGGTTAGAAAGAATACAGTTCCTTTGCAAAAGGAAGCTTACAAATCATATTTTATATAATAATCCTAAGCAAAAGTATTAACCCTTTGCATTCGGAACTATTTTAACTCCTTGCCCATCACGATTCTCCTCTGCGAATCTAACATCCGCTAACCAGCATTCGAAACAATATGCAATTGCTATAATACCTCGTCGAATACCAACATGTTTAATAATGTAAGCAATATTTGGAATAATGGTACAGCAATTTTTAGTGGTCGCTTTGAATCATCGCTCAAGTGGTAAGGGTTAAATTACGTTACTGGGGGCGAGTTCTAATAGATTCTCGATTTAAATTGCTATTACTGTTGATGGAGTTATAAAAAAGTCTTTAATTAGTTATTAAAAAATCGAAAAAATAGAAAATAATTACTGGACGATAATGTGTTGAAAAGATTCATCCCTCTCCTGAATATTTTCAAGGATACTTATCCGATCGTCTTCTGGTTTGTCCCATCCCACGATACTCCATCGGTATGAGGGAGTCTCACAGTGGAAACGCGCAAACAAAGAGAGCAGTGCTCAGATAATCCGGAAAACGAGATGAAAGTTTATACTTTCTCTTTCCCGTTCGGCACAATTATCCCGTTTGTCCCGGATGTCCTCCATTATCCGTCGATACGAATGGGAGAATGCGCCGGCAGGTGGATCAAATTCGACAGGAGGAGCTCGGCGTGGGCATATTTGAATAACAAAGTGTTTGCTAGCCGCGGCGGAGTCACGTGAAATCATGGAAATTTTACGCGTAGGTTAACGGTGGGAAACGAAGATAAAAGCGAAGGTTTCGATTTAGGAAAAAAGGGGGACAGGTTAGAGGGAACGAGGGAGGGGGAGGAGAGTTCGAGGGGATTATGCGAAGGAAGAAAGTTCGCCACGGTGCATTATGACGCCCAAGATCGTCGAACGCGCATCGATCCGATGGGATCACATGTGCACGCCGTGTGTTATAATCTCGTAAGGGCTGTTAGCCGATAAATTCTTCATCTAGGTGGAACCACTTACAAAAGGGAACACCTTTTCGTGATTGCATGCTTACGGCATGGCGAAATAGTGTCTAAATTATAGCTCGCGAGGATATAATTCGACGGAGGCGTTTCAGGGGTCGCCAAAAAGAGCGGCGCGACGAACGAGACTGTTTCGGCCGCGTGAAAAAAAGGAGGAGGGCAACGCGCGTGGTCGGCTCCGTTGCTCATTTTCATCCGGAAAATACTAGGATCTTATTTCCTCTTTTTCTAGCAGGGACGATGATCTCGTTCATTTCACCTTTAGAGGGTGGCCACTATACTGAGCAGGAACAAACTTGGGAATTTTGCGTAACACGGTAGTTGTGTACATACATTTTTCATAGAGAACATTCAAGATTGCAATGAAAAAATACCGCCCGTCTACAGGTCAATAATGGTCTCGTTCATTTGACAATGATTCGTTCGTCGACGAAAAAACCAGTCTATATATATCTATATATATGTATATATATATTAATATAGGCTATATACAGGGTGAGTCACCTAACGTTTGCACCTCAAATATCTTTGTTGTTTCTAAAGATACGTAAAATATGGTAAGGACAAAGTTGAACGGTACAATGGGGTTGACACGATGACAAAAAAAATTTTGGTTTTATATCATTTTTTTTAGAGATATCAAGGTCACCTTGACTTTTTTAAATGGAACCACCCTTTTTTAAACACCTACAACGATAGTCCCTTTCATTAGGAATTCGGTGACTATAATTATTCCAAGGTCGTTCAAGGTCACAGACAGAGAAAACGTATATGATTTAGAATATGAAAGTAGAATATGTTTATCACGGTTGAGACTTGTAGTAAATAGTAAACATACTATGGTCGTAGTTAAAGTAAACATACCAAGTTCCTTCAATGTTATTGTTGTTCGGCATTCTTATTTGCTATCGGTATGTTTCCAAACGCGATTCCGCTATGTCTTATTCGATAACTGAAAAGTGTGATACGATCACGATTTACCGTGAATGTAGACAAAATGCGGTGCAGGCCCGATTACTTTACGAAGATAGGTACCCCGAACGAAACACTCCTTCTAGACAGACTTTCAGTAATACGTACAGGTTGTTCCGAAGTACTGGAAGTGTACATGCGAGACAGCACAAACAGAAGAATCCCACGACTAACGAAGACAATGAAATTAATATTTTAGCAGCTATAGCTGTCAATCCTCGCGCGAGTACGAGAAAAATTGCCCGGGAAGCAGGCATAAGTCAAAGTAGCGTAATACGAATTCTGGCCCGACATAAATTTCATCCGTTCCACATATCGCTCCATGAAGAATTGCACGGGAATGATTTTCAAAATAGAATTAACTTTTGTCAATGGGGATTGCTTCAAAATCATTCATTTTTTTCTAATGTCTTGTTTACGGACGAAGCAACATTCGCTGATCGTGGCGCAATTAATCTACGGAACGCCCATTATTGGTCTGTGGATAATCCGCACTGGATGCGAGAAATTGATCGTCAAAGACAATGGAGCGTAAACGTGTGGTGTGGTATTTTGAACGACAAAGTAATTGGCCCATATTTCGTTAACGGAACGACGACGGGACAGAAATACGCTCAATTTTTGCAAGAAGATCTGCCAATTTTGTTAGAAGATGTCCCTTTACAAAATCGCTATGATACGTGGTACCAACATGACGGTTGTCCTGCTCGTTATGCACGACTAACAAGAGAAACGTTGGATTCTCGATTTCCAAACCGATGGATTGGACGAGGCGGAACTGTTTCATGGCCAGCACGTTCGCCTGATTTAAATCCACTGGATTTCTTTTTATGGGGTCTGCTAAAAGAGACCGTGTACAAGGATGCTCCAACAACAGTTGAAGATACGTGTCAGCGTATCGTCGCAGCATGTACGAATATCACCTCGGATGAACTTATCAGAGTTCAACATTTCTTCGGAGCTCGTTTACAACAATGTATCGACGTAGACGACCATCGTTTCGAACATTTATAAAATACAGGTATTCTGCTTCCATATTTTAGTTTTATACGTTTTTTCTGTCCTTGACCTTGAATGACCTTGGAATAATTATAGTCACTGAATTCCTAATGAAAGGGACTATCGTTGCAGGTGTTCAAAAAAGGGTGGTTCCATTTTAAAAAGTCAAGGTGACCTTGATATCTCTAAAAAAAATGACATAAAAACAACATTTTTTTTGGCATCGTGTCAGCTCCATTGTACCATTCACCTTTGTCCTTACCATATTTTACGTATCTTTAGAAACAACAAAGATATTTGAGGTGCAAACGTTAGGTGACTCACCCTGTATATACCAGTGTATATATCGGATATACAAAAATATACTTGAATATACCAAAATGTATTTGAATATACCAAATTATACCTGAATATACCAGAATATACCTGAAGATTTCTTAATACACCTGAATATACCAAAATATATAACCAAATATAC
This sequence comes from Lasioglossum figueresi, assembly GCA_028455805.1. Taxonomy (NCBI): domain Eukaryota; kingdom Metazoa; phylum Arthropoda; class Insecta; order Hymenoptera; family Halictidae; genus Lasioglossum; species Lasioglossum figueresi. The sequence continues at coordinate 15,342,232 of CM052202.1, forward strand.
CTGAATATACCAATATATTCTTTCAATATGCTTATCCTCTTTAAGTAGAGATCTACTCATTGTTATTAATGCACAAAATCCGCAGTCTGTGCTTTTCCTTTAAATCGAGATTCAATTTCAATTCCTTGATGTTCATATTTAGCTGTTTAGATAAATGAAGGTTCACGATAAAAAATGGATGGTAGCATAAATTCTTAACCCCTAATCCCTTGCAGTATGTCATTACTCACGATTAGACTGTGGATATACTAAATAAACATTTTCTTTTCAGTTTCTTTGAGAAATTTTTCTGTTCAAACTCTCTCAACTGCCGACCTCTCTACTCATTGTTATTAATGCATACAATCAGTGCGTTTCCTTTAAATTGAAATTCAATTTACTTCTTCGATGTTGATATTTAGCTATTTAGATAAATGAAGGTACACGATCAAAATTAAATGGTAGCATAAATTGTTTCAGTTATTATCACCAGCATGTGTCGGTTGTTTGTGGAGTGGAAAAAACCAGTCGCCAGAAAAGGACAACATACATATGTTGGCTTGGTTACTTCGATCCAGGAAATACTGTTTTTTCGGCTAAGGACGATGATCTTGTTCGTCGGCGATGATCTGGCCCGCCGACGCTAAAGATTACCTTAATCGATCGATATAATTAAAGGCGGCCGCGTTCCACGATCCCGGCGAAAGCTTCTCCTATCGAGAGACAGCCTCGATTGATTAACGGCGCTATAGCCCAGTTGAAAATCCATCAGGCACATACTGGAGAAGTCGAATGCCTCTCGGTTACGTGGCCAATCGCTGAAAATGATAATAACTCTACCGGCGCGGACGGCCGGCACGAGCACGCTCGCCGATCATAGGTTTCTCTCAATGAGGTTAATGGGAGTCGCAACCAGCCTGTTTTTCTTCGGGTTTCACTGCTCGCTGCCGCGACTCGAACGCTGTAGATCGCTGGAATTGTCTGTTCCAGTTCTATTTTTCCACGTGTTCGTGCCGTTGATTCCACGGTTCGAGTGTCCAGGATTTTCGATTTCTCCAAGCTCAGAAGCTCGAAGGCATCTGCTACATGATTTTACAATTTTTTTAAATCTACGAGGACTCTTTAACAGATCTTTCAGCAAAAGTAGTAATTTCAATCGTTGATCAACAACTCTAGGATTATTCTAGCTTGGCTTCTGGCGTGATTTTCGAAATGCTTGATAGTCGTTACTTCTGTTTGACGAGTAGACAGCAAAATATACATTTTCTACCTGAATTGCAACACACTGGAGTGAAATAGAAGTTTACTTTCTTTCTTATTATGGGTAATTACTTGATAATAATATACAATAAATGTTCGATCTAATTGTAAGGAAAATCCTCGAGTCTGTTTAGATCGTGCAGTTCTACTATACATATAATAATTACTTACATAAACAAATTTTTTTAATATACCACGTTTTTAAGACGGACTAAAAAGTATAAAATCATTTTTCCTAGCCCCGTACAGATAGTCCTGCAAATTTGTGATTGTAAATTTTTAATAGCTATGGAGATACTTGTAAGATTCAATAGATAATTGATGCATGAATTTACTATTATCTTGCGTCCCACGTTTTTCGTTTTAAATCTTACAAGTATTTTCATAGCTATTCAAAATTCACAATCACAAATTTTCAGGACTATCTGTATGGGGTTAGGAATCCGTATGGGGCTAGGAAAAATGATTTTATACTTTTTAGCCCGTCTTAAAAATGTGGTATATTAAATTTTTTTTTTATTTAAATAATTATTTTCTGTTTTTTGAAGGGGATGATTGCTGATGTCATTTGAAGTACCTTTTTCCTTTGCGAAAATCCCTTCCGTGGATCCATTAAGGAGTTATTAGCGAGAAACATGGACCAATCGGAGGACAGGCCACGGAGAGCCAGGCGTTGGCATTGGCCGAGCCGGAATCCGTCCGTAGTACACGCGCACTGATTGGTCCACGTTTTTCGTTAATAACTCGTTATTAGACGAACAGACAGACAAGAAAGCGAGTTAATGTGTATTGCATTGACATCCAGCGAGCTATGTTTAAAGTTTCAAGTCCCTAGCTCATCGGGAAATTAGTTTAAAATCAATTGCAAAATTTGTACCGAACAGACAGACAGACAAAAAAGCGAGTTAACAAAAACGTGGTAATAAAATAATGAAAAATAAAGAAGTTTTGTAATTGGATTAGTAGTGGTTCACACTGATATATATCGGACCCTGTATTGACACGTATCATGCGAATGAGAATTGAATTCGTTCTGCAACTTGTCGCCATCGTCGCCTAGGAAATGTGTTATGAATTACTTTGCTATCGCGACTAGCTCAAGTCTGTTGTTCCTCGGTCTTCAACGATTAAACATTTCCGAATGGTAATATGAATCAAAGTACCCTCCTATTCAACAGCTTCGATGCATTAAAATGCAATCTACAATATTCATAGAACCGTTATCTTTATTGCGATTCCGGGTATCCAGCGAAACAGATGCATCCCGTCGAATAACGGCGTTTAAAATCTCTTGCAGCGCATAATCAGCAGTCTCCATTGAGAACAAAGTGTCAAAGACAAATGTCGTTAATCTTGAAGCTATTGCGCAATTAACCATTCAACTATCCCCTAAAATAAATCATCCCTCTTGTTATCCAATAGAGATACTTAACCTCTTCAGAGACATCGACATATGCCTCTATTCAGTCTTCCTTTTTAGAAACTAAAATTAATCTTTGGGAACAAACAATAAAGAAATTGAATATCCCAACAATAAAAACAAAAATCTTGCCATATGGAAACACTAAGAATATCTGAACATAAAAAAAATTTAAATAATTCCGAGTGCAAAGGGTTAAATTATTGAATCAAACGGACGAAGAGATGATAGTTTGCAGCACTGAGTACTATAAATTGCACTAATTTATGCAGTATAAAATTGACTTTTGAACAAGTTGCTCTGCACTTAAGTAGACACCTTTGTTTGGTGGACGCGCTCGATACAGCTCTCGAGGATATCGAGTCCTGTCTGCGTTATTGCCGTTCTTTCCCGGACGTGGCCTGTGCATCCTGTGCATGACGTCGACCTCTTCCTCCCATAGCAAACGGAGAACGGAAAGGAATCACTGTATCGCATCGGCGAACGTCGTGAAACCAGATGTTTTTATTGAGCCATACGCCAGACAGGCGAAAAAGTCGGATAGAATATTCGAAGCTTTCGAAGGAAGCGGCTAACCGGATACATCTTGAACAAACACTGCTCGAATCCGACGATTCCCCGATTTTCTTCATTTTCCCGATCCTGTCTCCCTTTTTCCGTTCTCTATTGATGTCTTTGGATCGGCTTGGTTTCCTCAGAAATCAAACAGAAAGCTTGAAAAGATCAGTTTGCAATCGCTGCCGATACACATTTATTGCCAAATCACGGTCTCCAGAGAATCGAACAAAATCAAACTAATTTTTAATCAAATCGATATTAGAAAGGTAATTATTTCTTAGTTCATTATTGTAGAAGTCATGGACGTAATGGAAGTAATGGAAGAAGTAAAGGTTGGAACACCGTATAAGTTGAGACAGTGTCTTTTTTCCACATTAACGCACTGGGAACACCAATGTCATGGTTACCAACTTTATTTATGTTTATTGGCAACAAGTCGTGTTCAGTGTAGCTGTGTCAAGCAAAAGCTAAAAATATGTGCTAAAAAGTTTTACTGTGTTTCTTATTGAGATTCGTTTTCATCTGAAAATTTGTCAATCCTGATTGCTTCAATCTTGCAAAAGTTCTAATCTGATGGAAGTTCAATGTAGTTTCAATGTGCAAAAAGAATTGTGCTCTTATCGCGATGTAAATTTGTTTTTTTTCTGTGTTTCGAAATGGCGTTTTTTGTAAAGGTTGGGACATTCGTGTCGTATAAGTTCAGACTAAAACTGTTTTTCTTTATTTTACATATAGACGTCATTTTTATGAATGGAAACCATGTTTGAAGTGTTTTTATGTAAAATTGCTATACCGTTATTCAAATATTGTTTAGATTATTAAATATGTTGATATCTAGTCGATTACTAATCATTTAAGGGGGTAGACTGGTTTTTGCAGGATTGCAAGGGTGCGGGATGCGCCTTCTGATTTCTCGATAATGCAAAGATGAGGCATTTCAGTAGTCAAAAGCGCTAGAGAAAAGATCAATCTAGGCCGATCGTCCTCGAAAGTACTATTTTTACTTTACGAGGCGTAATTTGCATTACTCGGAAGCATACACTACCGCTCACGGAAGTTTGGCCAAGAGAGAAACTTTTAAAATATAATAATTTAAAACGTTACGCACGCTTCAAAAAAGTTTATATTATTATAGTGAATTAATAATCGAACGCTGCCAAAAAAGCGATAACTTTTTTAATACTAATTTTTTAATATAATATACGATTTGAATTTGTTTTTAGAAGCTACAGCAATTCGTATATTGCAGGATGTGAAAAAAAATTTTTTCGAAACTTGCAATTGGTCGAAATTTTAGTGAAAATACTAAAAGTTGCAATTTCACGATATTAAAAAAGTTATCGTCTTTTTCAGAGCGTCCGAATATTAATTCGGGTCACTGTACATGGTAATCTTAAATAACCTTTCTACATAACTAATGAGGGTTTTTCGAAGGAATATTACAATAAACATTTTACGAGAGGAAATTCCTAAATGCGTTTATGGACGTCGGCAGTCGATTAGGGGTAAAGATTTCGAGATACAGGCGAATTAGAAGGTCGTACACGTACAGGCCCGTCGAGAATAACTATACGAACAGAGGATCGATATCTTCGATCGATAAGGAAACGAAATCGCAGAAAAACAGCACCTGAAATAGCGAGTGAATTTAATCGCGGACGGCAACATCCAATTTCCTTGAACACGGTGAAACGTAGTCTACAAGGAGGAAATTTACACGGCCGAATGTAAATACGGCAATAATGTTTATTGTAATGTTTCTTCGAAAAACCCTCATTACTTATGTAGATAAGTTATTTGAGATTCCTATGTAATAATGTAAAATTTCCTGAAGCGAGCGAAACGTTTTAAATTATTATATTTTAAAAGATTCCCTCTTAGCCAATCTACAGTGAGCGGTAGTGTAGCTATTTTCAAAAATAATGCAAAACGCGCCTCGTAAACGTAAAAATGGGACATTTGTGGGCGATCGCGGCCTACATTTCATCTAGCGCTTTTGACTACTGAAAAAATTCATCTTTGCATTATAAAGAAATGGGAAGACGCATCCTGCACCCTTGTAAACCTGGAAACGAGTCTACCCCCTTAAGTATTGTTTATGAGGTGTTATATCAATTTCATATCCATAAAATTAGAAAAATCACATAGAATGGAATTATTTTAGATCGGAAGAAATTATACTTTTCGAGTTAAAGTAAAGGGGCTTAAAACTATTACAAAGAGAAATACATACTTCGAACACTATGGAGTGTTGAAGTCAGTTTACAAAGAGGTCTCCGATGTTAATTTATAGTGAAAATGAGTACAATCGAAGTTACTACCTATATACAGAGTGGTCCACGCAAGATGTTCACCCTCAATAACTTCCAAAGTATAGATTGTATGAACAAATTTTTTCTAGAAAGTTGTATGTTTCGAAGGGATACATTATGTAATTCATATACTTTTTTTGTAAGTGGAGGCGTGTCAGAGATTTGAAGGACAAATTCGTGTTTTTTAAATGGAATGCTGTATTTTTATGCCAAAATGTCGAGGAGCGTTAAATTTCGAGTAAAAAAGTATTGATCTTTATTAGCTGTAAACCTATTAGTTAACGAATAATTTCACTTTGTTTCTTGAAAACAGTCTGTGCATAATATCAAGTAACAGTTTCAATACCAGCAAAGATTCCGTAAGACCGCGGAGTTTACGTGACAATGTTTGTCAACATCGATTCGTAATCGCATATTCTGTCCGTAATTCACTATTGAAGTTCTCATCAACGTTTATATATGACTATCTCAGTAAGATAACAGTAAAAATGAAGGCTGCTCTTTACTAGACAGGACCAAAAATTTTTGCCTTTCTCCTATAAATTCTATTAGATAAAACCATTTGATATGTAATCCAGTAGATTTAAACGAGGAGAGCTGAAGAAGAAGGAAGGAGTCCTACAGAAATTTTTGCTGGCATTGAATCTCCTACTTGATATCGTGCACAGACCCTTTTCAAGAAACGAAGTGAAATTATTCTTTTACTAATAGGTTTACAGCTAATAAAGGTCGGTACTTGTTTACTCAAAATTTAACGCTCTTCGATATTTTGGTATAAAAAATATAGCATTCCATTTAAAAAAACGAAGTTGACCTTCAAATCTCCGAAACGCCTCCACTTACAAAAAAAGTAAATGAATTACATAATGTATCTCTTCAAACCATATAACTTTTCTAGGAAAAGTTTTTTCATATAATACATACTTTGGTAATTATTGAGGGTGAACAAGTTGCGTGGACCTACCTATATGTATACAAGGTGAATCACGAATTGTGATCAGTAGAGATTTTGCTGTTATGAGCAGTCCGATCGAAAATGTTTTTATCTGGTATAACATTTGTTTCAAGAGTGCTTTCACGTGATTATAGCAAATTTTTCAACTCTTTTTTTTAATGATTTTTCAAGGTCCTATTCAGTTTTTTGCAAATACACCTATAATTCTTTTACGCCTATTTGTGAGACGATTTCAAGACGTGTTCGGAAACGTATCATAACATTTAAAAAATTGCAAAAAAATTTGCGTCAAAGATTGCATAAAATTTGCTATAATCGCGTGAAAGTTCTTTTGAAACCATTTATACTCGTATGCGATAAAAACATTTTCGATCGGACAGCTAATAACAGAGTAATCTCTACTGATCGCGGTTCGTGATTCACCCTGTATATGTATATGTACATATAAGTTCGAGTTCGATTTTTCAGACATTTGGTTGAAGAAGACCTCGAATAGGAACATAATCGAAATAATGGAGTGCAGAAGAGCAGACAAATGACAATCCGCAGATGCGTACGATTGCTGGGCCAATACCATGGGCAGTTTACATAAAACAGACACCGAAACGTTCTCTTCTAAGACTCGTACCAAAATCCGCTGCTAATCTTGACATTGCCAACGAGCAGGACTTAATCGTCTCTGCGTCATCGAATTCCGAGTCGAATTCCGACTCGGGTACAGGACGTCGCAACTTCGAGAACAGTTCGAAAATTTGCGAACACGCTCAAATATTAACAAGAAACATGCTCTACAACAGATTATAAAGTGGTCGGCCGAGCAGCGATACGTTTTGTTGGGAAAGGAAATATGACATATTCTCTCGTTCGGTCACTATGCGGTGTCAAGCGGACAACTTCGAATGAACACGAGGGAATAGAGATTTTCTTGTTGCGAACGAAACATCCTCGTCTTATATCGAAAGAAAATTATTAATTATTTCAGAAATTCAATTTAAGAAATTGAAAAAAAGTTCGTTTTAACGAAATTCTTTTTGATTTCAACAATTCTAAAATAAACAATCTGGGATCGGTCTGTTAGACCTCATAGGTTTGGTGTGAAAATAATTCTACGCCCCCTGTTCCAAAGAGTTTCATCCGTGGTAATTTCATCCCCTAGACCCGGGTGCTCGTCGATAGAGAAAAAACACGTGTCAAATATTTTCGGCTAAAGTATAGTGATCGACGAGACTGATATTCGAAGCGATGTTCCTCGCAGGTCTCGATCGATATTCGCGAGTTCAAGCCAGGAAACATGATCCATTACCTCTTTATCGCGTAAGCTCGGACGTCCGGATGGAATCGATCGAGCCCCGGCTAATTTTCACGTAATTTTGCAGCGGGCGGTACACAGACCGACTAGGAGAGAGAGAGAGAGAGTGAGAAGAGAGTAAAGGAGAGGAGAGGCGCGCCAGTGTGCAAAACGCAGCTCCTAACGCGAGAAGAGTGCAACGCTTCGGCACAAGGTCTCAGCCGGGCCGATTCCACGCGGCGAGTACTCATCTCAATTGGCGATTATGGCCTCGTAAATTCATTTTCAGAGCAAGTTGAACGAACACCGCGAGCGATACCATCTTCTCCGCGCCGCTGTCCAGCCATATTTAAGAGACCGCCGTACTAATTCAACTCCAAAAATATAATCTTTTTGTTGGAACATTTTCTCGAATTCTATGACGTTTCTTCTCGCTGGATCAAAGAAACTGACCGATCAATCGGGCTGCAATTTTGCAACACTCATCTGCACACTATTGAATATCTCTCAGAAAAAATTCAGTCGTCTGCGTTCAAAATTGCATGCACTGCAGCTAAAAGTAGCAAACAAGACGTCGTTTTTCCTGCAAGATACATACTTTACTTTCAAGGCCTCTTGCAGAGTAGTTTTCAGTATGAAAGAGAAAATAGAAAAATGAATTTGCTTGACATAAAAGTACGTTCACGCGATAGGAGAGATGATTACATTTTATATCCACTTGGCGATACAATCGCTAACGTTAATTGATCTCTAGGACGATTCGGAATCGCGAAAAATAGCGATTTCAATGATCGAAACGGTGGACGCGGTGGAACATCGATGCAGGCATTATCTTTGTTACCTTGAGTTGTAATTGCTAATTATCGTTAGTTTGTTGCAGGTTCTGAAGGTGTTACGAGGCGCGGTCTGAACAGCATGCGTGTGCGTTGTATGTAACACGGTTGGAAACAAGCGAGCGAATATTTTTTAGTTCGAAACAAACTCGAGCGACCCGTGCAATCACACGGTGACCATTCTCCCGAAGGCCACTTAATAATAGCCCCGTTATCGACGAAGCTGAAAACTGATTAAAATGCGTGTCAGCCAGGATGTCCCATTAACGAATTAGCACGACAGGCTATTTAGATAACGCGACGTTACGGCCGCCTTATCGGCGCTTCGCTACTGCCGAAAATCGTGGACGATAGCTCCCGAAAATTTTCGCTGGAAACACATGGCACCACCTCTGTTGACCGCGGACCTCTTACGCTACATATACATATACAGGGTGAGGCGCTAGAAACAGGCCACCTGAATAACTCGGCTGCTATTGGTGTTTGGAAAAAATGTTAGTAGCTTTTTTGTAGGTGGACGCGTAAAGGACATACGAAGGTCACCTTCATTTTTTTAAATGGAATAGTATGTTTTTTTATGTACTATCGGGTAGCGCCTTTTATGACGCGTACAATGACCTATGGGTCAAGGTCATTCGTGGTCTGGGTTAAGCCAATTGCGATGGTAAAT
>CM052202.1:15359449-15374458 GCA_028455805.1 Lasioglossum figueresi
CAATAAACACAGATATATTCTAATTATAAGAACGTGTTACATTTGTGTAAATGTCGCGATTGAAATGAAGATGAGTCGAAAGAAAGTTATTGTTACCTAAATTAAGATGCTCGGTGTTGACGCACTGGCAATGCGGGGGTCTCGTAGCGACTTTAGAAATGCCTAATAGATTTTATACCGGACTCGCGGAATCTATACGGTTAACGTTGATACGAAGGGGAACTTTAGCTCGATCTCACTGGTAATTGACTCTACGAGATACAGCACGACGCGACACTATTCGTGACTACGAAAGTACTAGCCCACGAGAACAGAAATGCAAGGGCTTATATACCCCTGCAATGATGGGTGGCATTTGTCAGAACCCTTGAAATTAACGGATGGCACTTGTCAGTATCCCTGAGTCATATTCGTATTTTGTCATCGTCCGGTTGGTCGTGCTTATGTTTTGGTTTTAAACTAAACAGATATGTGAATTTATCTAGGGTGGTTCTTTGCGTTTATCTAGGACGGTTCCTGCCACAGATGATCTTGAACATCTGTACGTCATCCGTAACATGTTCTGAATACAAAAAAATTGGCTCAAAACCTAATACAACGTAAGGAAATATTAAAAAATAAAATCGATAACATTTATATTTTTATTGTATCGAAATGGGTATCTAAATAATAATATAACTTTCCACTACACAAAGTATAAAGAATGTACAATCATGTGGACAACAGAACATTGGTGATCGAGACAGAAGTAAAATGGTCTTATTTTTACTTTTACTATTTACTTACTTTTCCTTGTTTGCCTTGCCAACGAGAATACATTCTCATTGAATTGTAAAAATGTATTCAGTGAAAAATATTTATTTTTACGTATTTTAATCTCATTGGGAAAAAATATTGCAGTAACAGGTACATTTACCCTCTTTCAACGAATCCTCCATCGAGTGCATGAAGTGCGAGAACAGAAGCCTGTGTTTCAAATATTAAGGAGACCGTACACTTTCTCGGGTCGGAAAAATCGATTATTTAGAAAGTATCCTAGGGGAAATTATCATATTTTAATAATATCCTCTGAAAATTGCAGAGTAAAATTCTAAATACTTTCCAAGTTGTAGACGATTATAGCAGGCATAGTTGATTGAACATAAGTAGATTTTATATGTGAAAATTCGTTTGTCAAGACTTGAAACGCGTTTTTCTCAAAACAACGTTTTTGTAATCAGCATGCATAATACCTTAAAAATCATTTAACCGATCGGTCTGAAATTTGAATATGTTCTTCTATACAACAATAGCCCCAATATAGATAAGAATAAATAAAATTGGTTAATTTCTTTCTTAATTTTTAACGGTTTTGAGACCACCAACTTTAGAGGTCCACAATTTTGTGAATTTTTTCTCGAACAAAATAATCGTAGTGTATACTGGGGCCACAGTCATACTTTTTCTACGGACAATTTTTTTTTCAAACGTTCCAGTGAGCCGCAATCGTGCACGCCAGCAGATCAAATATTTTAAAATGACTTCCATGAGACTGCAAAAAACCCCTATAAAAAATCATTTACAAAATTATATAAAAAATTTGTCTTGTATTTGAAGACTTAAGATATATGTATGTTAAATAAATTACGGATTCAAAAAATGTTTTTTCAATACTTTATCAGTCCCAGAAAAATGTTTTAAATTACCGACGGAGAAAGTGTAAGGTCCCTTTAATTGATTCTCGAGGATTGCTTCTAACTGCAAGAAATGTTACTACAAGCGGGATTGAGTTTATTATAACTGCGCTTATTACTGATCCTTACCCTCAAAAGGAACATTGTTCTTGGTCCTTCAATTTAATCTCATTCTTGACTGATAAGTTTGTCGTTTTTTCTTCCAAGGGAGACATCCATTTATTAGATTGTCATTTTGTCCTTCTTTAACCTCCTCGCTCCTTGTTACGAACGACTCCTTCTACCGTGTTCAATCTTTGTTCTGATGTAACATACACGGGAGTTGCAAATAAAAATTGATGAATTACTTACTCAAAATTAATTGTTGGTAGACTAAACATCAAAATTTCAGGGCCAGGGCCACGCGATCTACCACGTCTATGTCGGAATTTTTTAGTTTGCAACGGTGAAGCTGACCACTGGGAACACCGTAAAACTAGGAGAGTGTAGATCTGCATGGAAATACAGGGTGTCTCACAATTCCTTCAACATACGAAAATATGAGGTTCCTCAGATCATTTGAAGCGACATTTTCCTTTGCAAAAATGGCGTCCGCGGATTTGTTAAGGAGTTATTAACGAAAAACACGGATCAAAGAGCGCGACCTAGACGCGTGTTGGCATAGTCGGTCAGTTAACAGTTTGCGCGTCGCGCCGCACAGTGATGCGAAATGGCCAAAAAGCGGTCAAAAATCTGTAAAACCGAAACTATCCAACGAATTTGTTTAAAACTTTGTGGATAGGTTGCCACAAGTACAACGCTTATATGGCTAAAAAAATTTTTTCAAAAAATTACTAAACATTCACTGATATGGGCTAATTGGAAATTTCTGTTTTCGGCTCATTTTTTATTAATCGAAGCAAATCTTAAAAGTTTTAAGCAGCTTCGGTCTGGCACTAATCTTTTTGGCAAGGTATAATATTGAACTAACTTTGTGTAAAAAATCTCGGGCATCTTCGAACAACCTTGGTTGCAATTTAAGTTTAAATATCAACTTTTAGAATTTCCAAGAATAAATTGCGTGGAATTTACGATTATTTGGGGTTCAATGTCAAAAATTTCAAGGACTATTTTTAAATAATAAACAAAAATGTGAAATGTATATGATTTGTTAATTGTTTTTATAAAAAATTTGAATAACAATTTTTTTATATTACATAAATTATTTTTATAGAGGTCATTATATATTGTCAGAAAAATACCTATTGAATTTTGTGACAGTGGTCGCAAATTGAACGAGAACTTTGTTTATTTAACAAAAAATTATAATAACAATTTTTAAAAAAAAGAGAGAATACATATTCTTGTAATTATGAATATCACAATTTTCTTTATTATTTAAGATATGCCCCTTAAAAACGTCACCTAAAACATGAATTTTTTCGAGTAACAAATTTGTTAGTTAATTTCATCTTTACGGATTTTTTGCCACCTTTTGGAAAAACAGAGATCTAATGAACGAAAACTTTATTTATTTATCATAAAAAATTATTATTAACTTTTTTCATTTAAACAATTTATTAAAAATAATTTAAACAATTCATTCTAACTAACTGTACCTTCTAATCTTTAAAAAATTTTACCCTAAACCCCAAATAATCGTAATTTCCGTGCGTTTTATTCTTGGAAATTCTAAAAGTTTATATTTAAACTTAAATTGCGGCCAAGGTTGTCCGAAGTTGCCCGAGATTTTTTACACAAAGTTACTTCAATATAACACCTAACCAATACAAGTAGTGCCATACCGAAGCTCCTTAACACACTTAAGATTTGCTTCCATAAATAAACAATGAGCGTAACGCAAAGAGGCTTTCGTCTAATTCATATTAGTTAATGTTAAACAATTTTATTGAAAAATTATTTGTGCCAGTTAATAGTTTAAAGCATGCGTAATTGTCCCTATAAATTTCAGAGCTGTAAGTATTCAATTATAGACGCAATAATAAAATAACTATGGCGCTGAAAACTGGTGAATTCTCAAGAGAGAGAAACAGGTTATTTGCTATGCCTATATCTCCGTAAAAAAATTTTTTTTTATAATCGAACTTTGGCACATTATACATTCACTATTTGGTAACAAAATATACAAAAATAATATTTTCTTGTTTAAATCAAAAATTTATAAAATTGATTTTTGGCCGCCTTGGCACCACTGTGCGCCGTGCCGACTGTGCCAGCCAGTGATGTCAGATGTTGTCCAAACGTACAACATGCCCTCTCCATCTTTTTCCCCTTCCACTATCCTATTCCACCACCATAAGCACATTCCAGCGTACCCCACTAAGACCGTAGACTTGTCGCGCAGTCGCGCAACTGCTCTGATCATCAGAGAGGGGATACTTCTATTCCTCTCGATTTCTCCTCGATTTCTCCGCTCTGGCATCACTGGTGCCAACACGCGTCTAAGTCGCGCTCTTTGGTTTGTGTTTTTCGTTAACAACTCCTTAACAAAGCCGCGGACGCCATTTTTGCAAAGGAAAATGTCGCTTCAAATGATCTCAGAAACCTCGCATTTCCGGATGTTGAAGGAATTTTCAGACACCCTGTATAGTTATCAGGCAATTATTATCACGTTTATTAGACTATCTCGTAATTAACAGGTGTAGTCTGCTGCCTCGTTAGTTACCTGCACATAACCTATCATTTCTGATCGGAAATCAATTTACGTTGCAATTGATTATGTTGTTGCATATGGAACGCACGCATCCAAAATGCAAATGTTGTGAAGCGTTTTGGTCAAGAAATATTGTTATACATGTCTATTATTGTACAAAGCTGATCTTTAAATAAAGTTTATTTGATCAATGTGATTGTCGTCTGTTCTTTTCATATTAGTGGAAAAATAAACATATTCACAATAGCAGCGCGTTCGATTAAAATGTAGTAGTAAATGCACAATTCGTTGATGGTAGAAAAAAAACTGAAAAATGGAGAAGGCTGTTTTGTAAATGGCGAACGTGAAGGACCAAAAAATTCCATTTTTCTAACTAGTAACATAATATACATTATAAACTATAGTGAATAACGAGAACGTTAATAACATTGTGAGGAGAGAAAAAAGAAGGAGAAAAGAAAGATAAAATTTTCAATTTTCATCGTAGTACAATCAAGAAACTTCGAACTCGTTGACAGAATATGTATACGTTGACAGATTTATTTTATCTAGATAAAAGTTATGTTGCTTAACTTCATCCGGAATCGGTAGCTGCGGCAAATTTCCGAATGCACGATAGCATAATGGCGGATGCTGGATTATTTGTGCAATTATAGGGTCTGGAAGGTCGGCTATAGGGACAGGGAATCCCTCGGAGAAAGGGAAAAGGGGGGAGAGAGAGAAGAGGAAGAGAGCACAAGCGATACAATTGACGCGAGTAATTACGAGCCTCTCAAAAAGTACACCCGGCCCAAGGATCCCACTCGGCGCGTCTAATTATGTAAATCACGATCGAGTCGTAAATTAATTAGCCCAGCCGACTAATTGCAGGCACCCGGGCTGCTTGATCGATCGTCGGAGTCGACGGGCACACAGAGAATTGCGGCTCATCGGTCTCTCTCTCTCTCTCTCTCTCTCTCTCTCTCTCTTTCTCTCTCACTCTCTCCCCGGGTCCTCGGGAAACTTTTCATCGTTGGCGAATCGATCCGCTATTTTCACCGCTCACAACCGTTGAATAACTCGAAAACCCCCTCTCGTCCTGTCTCCCTGTCGGAGAGATCCCGTAATCTCCACCGATCGATCGCGATTGCTCGGTTTCCGAACCGTGTTTCGTCATGGTTTCGTTATCCATGGGGGAAAAGGAACATCTACAGAGCGGTTCAAAATTTACATTGTGGAAATCCATAAGGCAACGCACTTTTTCTTCGCTCGAGTTAGCTGATCGATTGTATTCCCGTTTTTTAAACCTTTGGGGAGTGCTTGGTACCTGTAGACCACCTTCCTACATAGGACAGCGCCTTAACCTATCAGAAACGCTTGAAATCGGCAAAATTTACACCTGTATAAGTTTTGAATCAGTGACTTCCGGCCATTAATGTCTACATTTTTGGTATTTTCTCGTAAAAGTCTACCGGATTATATAATAAACAGTGAAAAATGTTTGGTCCTCTAAAGTGAAGTTCGGCCAACGAATGGTCCAAACTATGTCGTGTTGGGTATCATTTGAATCAGAAGAGTGTCACGAGTATGCCAGTACAAGTTACAGAATAAAACCATCAAAAACAAAACAGTTTCATAGCTTTTATATAAAAAGACATTAAGGAACTGTACAAACAAGACAATAACATATACCAATTTCTCAATGTTCAATCGATCCAAATTAGAGTATCCATAATATTGCGTAACAGTATGTTGGTCAAACTAAATGTTCACCGAAAGGAACACTGGGAGGAATCCCAGAGGGTCACAACCAGAAAGTTACGAATAAGAAATATTTTTCACGAATATCTTGGACACTGCTATAGATAGAAGAATGGTGTACATGGCAAAATTGTGCGTCTTTTTATAATGGATATACCTGCGAAGATAGATACCCATTTGTTTAAATAATATATTCAATATCTATTATTATTCACTTGTTATCGCGCAATTCTTCAGGCATTTCCGGTGCTTTGACAAAAAAATGTTACGAACAAAAATTAATCAATAATCACTGTTCTATAAACTTTAATATAAAAAATTGATAAATTTTGTTTTATTAAATAATAAATTAAAATCACCTCGATTTTTTAATTGTCGCTATACATTTTTTACTTAATAATGTTATAACTGAAGTCAAGACGAATGAAATGACGTATTTTACTGTAGCTTTAAGTCTTGAAACAACGCTGGAATCGTTATGAATAGCCAATTCCTCGATTGGGACCACTGTGCATCGCGTCGTGCGGTCGCATCCGATGCGATTCATCGTGCTAGCTGTCTCTATTCAAACGCCTCCGGATAACTGCTTAATCGTCGCAATTATTTCCACCGGTCTGTCTCGCCTCGGTCCTCTCTTCCTCGATCTACGGGACCGGCTAGGATCCGAGAACCGATTCGGGTCCATTCACCGAACCTTCGATCTCCTCAGCAGCCTAAAACGATTCTAATGCGTTCGTGACGCAACATCCGGCCGATTCTTCTTGCAGACACACGCGTCGTCTTTATTGTGCCTCTGCGACGTCGATTCACGTGCTAAGGACAATCCGTGCATTGTGTCTATCAGGCTTTTTCCCCAACATCGACCCGGGAACCATAAAAACAGGGATGGAAAAAAAACAGGAGTGGGGTTGGAGTGAGTTCACGTGACAGAGCGCAAATATTTCGTGAATTCCCGGTCGCGGCCGCGTTTCAATGAGCTCTCCGGCCCGTATTTGTAGCAAACTTCGAGTCGCCGGGCTTTTTAATACGCGCTCGTTTTCCGGGCGACGTGCATTGTGCGCCACGGTGCACCCATTGTCCGCACGGTGCACGGCCCTTTTGTGGAGCTCGTTGTCGTGGCGCATCGACTCGACCCCGGGAAACTCTTCAGGTATCCCCAGCACCTTTTCTGAAAGGTTTAAGGAACGCCGAGTTTATCCGGCGTTTTTCGGGCCGCGTTTCTTTGTCGCGATAGAGAGGAGAACCCTCGGGATACGTGTGCAGAGGCGAGGGGACGCCTCCGACGGAAATCTGAGCCCCCCTGCTAAAATCACGTTACAGAAATTGTCTCGATGGCGCCCTGCGGTTGGACAGGGCACGCCCGCAACATATTCCGCCTTGCATTTGTCGCCCGCATTCGTTTACCAACGATTTTTCGCTTTAGAGGGGTAGAGAAAGGTCAATTTCTTTCGGTGACCAGGAAACGCGTATACAGGATGGATCTAGTAACCGACAATTTTGTTTCCTTTTGTAAACAGGAAAAAATGGAGGAAGATAATTTTGGATTGTTTAACCCTTTACGGTTCTGTTTTTTTCTCTTTTATTTTAAATCTAGACTGTGAGTGTCACGAGCGTATAATTTTTCAATTGACTCTCATCCGTCGCCCATTTCACGAACTGAATCTGTCTCTCGGTGTCAAATTGACGAAGTGGTAAAAAATCGATGAAATTACAAAGTAAACAGTTATTTTCCGATGTTTTTTTACTCAAATTGATGAGTTAACATTTACATCTTAGGTTTTTCGGTTGTGTTTCACTTTAAAAAAATAAAGGTCACGATGTTTCGGATAAAGGATCTGGCAGGATAAGCATGATCCAGCGGCCTCCACGACAATTTTTATTGATATCGTGTGCAAAACAATGCTTCTAGGTTTAAAGATACCTCCAAACTTTTAAGTCGTTAACCCCTCATTTAACGGGATAGACTCGTTTCCACGATTGCGAGGGTGCGGGATGCGCCTTCTCATTTCTCGATAATGCATACAATGGAGTTTTTCAGTAGTCAAAAACGCTGGATAAAATATCAATCTAGCCCGCGATCGCCCTCAAAACCCTTATTTTTACGTTTACGAGGCGTAATTTGCATTATTCGGCAGCATGGAGCTGTCGCAGCTTTATGAAAATAGCTACATGCGGAGTTGTATGCTTCCGAATAATGCAGATTATGCTTCGTAAACGTAAAAATAGGACTTTTCAGGGCGATCGCGGCCCAAATTGATCTTTTATCTAGCACTTTTGATTATTGAAAAACTCATCCCGCACCCTCGCAATCCTGGAAATGCGAGTCTATCCCCTTAAGAGTAATATGGGGGTAAACATCCTAAACTTTATCATTTTTTTCTTGGTTGTGAATCAACATTTTGTCACGAGATATATAAACAATTGAACGTAAAGCTTAAATAATTTATTATTCTTTATACGAGTGAAACGACATTTTTGGGACACTCTGTATACTATAAAATAAACTCGTACGATTATAACGAAAAAGTTTTAACTAAAGATATCTACAATCATTTCTTAAGAAATCATTTTTATTATTTCAATAATTGTAAAACAAAAAATCTGTGGAACCGGTCATTTTGATCGGTGGTGGTGTATAAATGTTAATTAGGGTCGTGAGAAACACTGCACAATATATTATAATTAGACTCTGGATTTTATGCATTTATAACAAAAATAAACGAGTGCAATTTAAAACAGTGAAAATATTAAAAGACTTTAATAGTATTAATATGTATATTATTTTCACGACATTCAAATGATTAATGAAGAATATAAATTTTTATTTTGCATAAACGTCTGGAGTTTAATTATGATAATAATATTTATAATAATGTTTAACTATGAATCCAAATGGATCGTCTTGTAACTTTCAGATATATT
Source organism: Lasioglossum figueresi (assembly GCA_028455805.1). Lineage (NCBI taxonomy): Eukaryota > Metazoa > Arthropoda > Insecta > Hymenoptera > Halictidae > Lasioglossum > Lasioglossum figueresi. The sequence goes on from CM052202.1 coordinate 15,368,438, forward strand.
ATATGAAACAAAACATTGTTCTTTAATCTTTTTTTTGGTAAGTGTCCCTTAAAGGGCTGCTTGCAATCCCCACCCCTAAAAAAATAAATTTTTTTATTCTACTCTTCATAATTCGCCCACAATTGTGAAAAATGTGTGAAATGCAGGAGGTAAATTCAAGTATTTTCTTTTTTTCCAACTTAATACGATAATTAACAACTGAAAAAATGATAATGTTTCGGGTGTTTATCCTCGTATTACCCTTAAATGAGGGGTTTACGACTTGAAATTTTGAGGGATTATCTTTCAACCTAAAAGCATTGTTTTGCGCACGACATCAATAAAAATTGTCGTTGGGACCGCTGGACCATGCTTATCCTACTATACCCTTTACCTACAAATATCAGAACAATATAACCTATTTCGGGAAAATTGTGTTAAATTGACGCGAGGGACAGTTGAGGGATAAGCAACAGAAGATGTTGAAGATCGTGGGCCAAGCCACGTGACCGCCAAAAAATGCGTGGGTGCGGGTGGCCGTCCTCACAGCCGATCGTGGACTCGGTACATTGTCAACTCAGTCAGTTGACAGGGCACAGGATGCGCCTTTTCCGTTCGGCAAGAGCTTCGCTGCGCCACTCCCATCCCATAGAATTGCGTTCAATCGTCCATCGATTGAACGCGAGCGTATCGTCGCCATGCTTATCGATCTTTCCGCGACGAAAAATCGGTCAGTCGCGTCATCCTTCGAGATAATCGGTTTGGCGAATCCTGCAATCGACTGTACCTTACAAAATTTCTTGACCCTTGTCCAATAATTCTTGCACAAAAAGTTGGTCCCTTACGAATAAATTGAATCTAACGAAATTGGTATTTGTTTACAGATCTTATGGAGCTACTTATGAAACGAAGAGGATGACTGCAGTCATCTTGCCTAGTGTCGTTAAACCTTAGGCATTGACTGCATCTTGTATTAATGTCATGCATGATCATGTTATTATTATTCATGAAATTAGACAATTTACATTTTGAGAAATAAGTTGGATTACTTGACTTATAATAATATAGTCAATCCTGGAAAAATTTCTGTTCCTAACTCTGCAATGTATGTAATCTATTCGAAACAAATTAACACATTCGTCTCGGCTCATTTGCAGTTAAACGTGCATGACGTAGATGCCGGAGCAAATTGGCAGAATAAGAACAGATGTTGCGAAAATTATGAAGATTGTTCCAGGGGGAAGTTGATACATTTCTGTCAGGTTTCATCCGTTTCTTTTCGACTAGAGCCGTGTCGAAACTGAAGAATCGTGTATTTATGAACTGGTAAGAATTGATGTCACCAATATGATTCGTTTGGTGCGAATGTGTTATTTTATACGATTGTACAAGAATTGTTATAATCAACCCTTTACACCCGACTCCCTCTGCTAAGAAGGCATCGCAAATTGAACCTCTTGAAGTACAGTGCAAAGGTGTGTTTTCGAGTCCAATTTCATATAATGTAACTGTACCGATTACTACGGTATCGTGCTTCGACCGTATTTTATTTTAATATTATTCCAAATTTATCATGAAATAATAATAGGTGTAAGCATTTTATGGAAGAATGATGATCTAAATAAAAAAAAAATTGGTGGCCCTCAAAACCTAATACGACATAAGAAAATATTAAAAAACTAAATCGATAACATTTTCTTCGTATTACAGCGGACGAAAAAGAGCCATGTACCAATGTACTTCCTACCCATTACTGCGGATTAGAATTCGAAATATACGAGCGTACGGAAACAGACCACGTATCTATATAGGCATTAATTTAAATCAATCCTGAGTACAGTAACAAATAATTTTTTTATTTATTACATTTTAAATGAATAAATCTTTTTATCAATTTTAACACTGTAGGATAATATCACATAAATAACTAAATACGTCCTTTTAATAAATATTCGAGTAATATTTATTATCTTTAGTTTGAAGCTGTTTTAAATTAAGAACATAAACTCCTGTGTCTTTTTCAATTCTTCTTCCTTTCTATTCCTTAAAATCTTCATTCTTTCTTTGTTTCTTAAGTTTTCAGTTCCATAAGTAAATCTTTTCATGCACTCCACTTTACTTTGGTTTTTTTATTATTGTTACTGTTTTTTCAGTATTTTTTTACTCAATCTTTGCCATATCGTCTTATTTGATCTCTAATACTCTTTATGTAGAATCGTATCCTACTTACTTACGGGTATTGAATAGGAACCGAACCTAAAACGTTAGGCTAAAGTGAAGCTCGTTTCTCATCGCAGTTGCAATTTACACCGCAGTATCAGGGACATTCGTAGTGACTTTTGTGCCACATTAATGAGCTCCTCATCAATGAGGTCTTAATCTTTTTTGTTAAAACGGCACGAGATGTTTGTTTTTATATTACCACGTTTTTATTAACTCGCTTTCTTGTCTGTCTGTTTGTCTGTTCGGTACAAATTTTGCAATTGATTTTAAACTAACTTCCCGATGAGCTAGAGGTTTGAAACTTTAAACATAGCTCAGAACTGGGTGACAATGCAATATTAACTCGCTTTCTTGTCTGTCTGTTCGTCTAAAAAGCAAAAAATGATTATTTAAATAATACAAAATTAATATACCACGTTTTTAAGGACTAAAAAGTAAAGAATAATTTTTTCAACCTCTATACAGATAGTCCTGAAAATTTGTGATTGTGAATTTTGAATAGCTATGAAAATACTTGTAAGATTTAAAACGAAAAACGTGGGGCACAAGATGATAGTAAGAAGTGTAGAGAGTAGATGCCGTTGAGAAAACTCACACAACAGTTCATATCATTTGCAGAGCAATAAAATTGTTAGTGACTTAGGTGAACTATTCATGCATCAATTATCTATTGCATGCGCCCCACATTTTTCGTTTTAAATCTTACAAATATTTTCATAGCTATTAAAAATTCACGATCACAAATTTTCATTATTTAAATAATTATCTTTATTGTATCGAAGTAGGGTAAACTTTACCTTACCGTAAAGTTAGGTATCTAAATAATAATAAAATTTTCCTCTATGCAATTTAAAGCAATATAAAGAATGTACAATCATGTGAACAATAGTCCTTCGGTGAGTGAGGTAGAAGAAAAATGATCTTATGTTTACTTTGTATGAAAAATGTTATTTCCAATTCTGAGATTATAAAAATATGAGAATGACTGGCAATTTGTTTGCCTGACCAACGAGGGTGCAATCTCATTAAATTGTACAAATTTATTCAGGACAAAATATGTATTTTTACGTATTTTAATCTCATTGGGAAAAAATACCGCAGTAAAACGTACACCCGCAGTAATAGGTACATTCATACTAGTTGTTCCAATATTTTCGAGGTGCAAGAGCCTTGTGGAAGAATTGCTCGTCGATTCCCGTACAAAAGGAGAATACTCGTCGCCAGAAACGGCTGCAGGAACCGCCTCGCATCGGATATTTTGTACAGCGCCGTGTGCTGCGCGTTCCACATGACGTGCGAACGGGGTCGCATCGGTTCAATTAGAAGCAACACGAATCGCAGACCGATCCACCTACGGGGTAGGCCCCGATTCACCTCGAGCGTTTCCACCTATAACCTATTACAGACACTTTTTCACGACGGCAAATTGCCTGCCGGCTGGCAACCATCGGCAACAAGCAGCTCTCCACTTGTCCGCTTGTTCTCGAATCTCGATGATCCACCCATCGCGTTTCAGCCTTGTTATGCACCGAATTGCCAGCCGGAATACACCACGTGGTTCTCGATTCGTGAACTGAATTCGCGGATCAGATATCGCCGTTTCGAAGTGGCTCGATCTTTTGTTAATTCGTTTTACGGAGAAGTCGAACAGCATTGATTCAGCTAATTTCATTTGCGACGCTTCTCTTGTTCAGAACTATCTTTCCAAACCGTTATTCATTTCTCGGATAAATGTATTGTACGAGGTGTGTTCCAAATAATAACGGTGTAGCCATTATTTCGGAAGATGAAATTAATTGGAACAAGAATGCTGGACAGACAAGATTTATTGGAAGTAGGATTTTGGATACAGGAGGTGCGAAGGAATAAATTCGTTCAAACGTTCAATGCACGATATCGAAATACAATTTTCTAGAATTTCACACGTGTACTCTAGCTAGGTTCCGTAGGTATTATCGCCGTACTCTCCTTGTCGAAACGAGCGGCCAGGAACAGACTTCCGTCCTTTTCCGTCTTCCCGGCAAGCGTCCAGATATTATCGCCGTACTCTCCTGCCGCACAGTGGGCTGCATCAAAGATTTTAGTGACATTTTACCAAGAAATGAACTTTCTTATATCGATGTCTAATCAATGGTATTGCCTTTCGAATATCCACTGACCTCAAAAATGGAAGAGTTAATAAAACTAAATGCAAATTGTAGTTGTACCGAACATTTAAAGTTGAACATTCTAGAATCTACCCGATACCCGGAAAATGTCCTTTCCATTTCGCGATATTTTGACGATACTGTTTAATCTATCATCCCCATTTTTTTCTACAGTAAACAGCTTTATTCTACATTAAAAAATTATAATTGCAGTTACATTTCTTATATGTAATGTATTTAATATGCAATGACGAATATAGAACAAAAAAATGTCAAACTTTTTATAATTGAGAAGGAATATCTTTTGGACTAACCGCAATGTGTTCATGACACTTTCCTTTACATAATAAAGTTCCGTTTAAAGTTAGTACTCTGCGGAATATTAAGACATTTTTCTACTAACCAGTTCAATAAAAAAAAGTATTATACATTTATTATTATAAAATATTGAAATTATACAAAACCTGAAAATTTTAAGAACAACAACAAATTAAAACATACTTTATACTTTACATTCTATTATTAACGTCTGACCCACGAAATCAACAATAAAATTAACGTCATATAAAAAGAAATGAAAATTATTAGATCCTGAAGCTATGGAATTACTTAAATAAGGACAGCAGAACTTAATCTACAACTGTACAAATCAAATGGTAAGATTATAACATCACTATACATATAATAAAGATTTCGTTACAGCGTTTAATATCTATTATATGATATTTCTAGGTAATCCATAAAATAAATATTCTTGAAAAGTAAATTACCTAAGAAACACATCTAATGTAAAGAATAAACTTCTGGTTTATTTTCTTACATTTGTCTCAACCAATTATATTTAAAATGTGGCAAACACTAATTAAATAAACATAAACAAAATGTATTATATAATAAAAATAACTATTGCCGATGCAACGTTAAATCACATATCACTAAAATCTTCGATCCAGCCCATTGTGTGCCGGGGTCCCTACTCGCTATCCAAGAGCGGCCGTGGTCCTTACCTCGTCCTCTCTCTCTCTCTCTCTCTCTCTCTCTCTCTCTCTCTCTCTCTCTCTCTCTCTCTCTCTCGGAGTAGCGAATAGGCCGAGGTCTTTTTTTTTTTTTATTCAGGTCATGTGCTCTGCATCGTTTTAACATGTATTTTGCTTAAAAGTTTCCACAAGCTGGGATACTTTCTACACTTTTGAATTGTTAGTTAATTTTAGCTTTAGGGTTGTGTTTAAGTTCAGTTTATCTTGAGTTTAACAACAAGGAAAATTTCAAAAAACTTGTTAAAAATTTGTAAACTTTGATATCGGTGAGGTTACTTCTTAGCTAGGCCACTAGGGGCGCTAGGGTGAGAGAAGGATGAGTGGTTTTAGTTGTTGACCACTCTATGACCACACTATGTTTTTTATGGGTTTTTTTTATGGTTTCACGGGTTATAGTTACCACGTGTAGTAGCCTTGTTGGTGATTTGGTTCTTGCTCGTGTGACCTGTATTGTTTAGACCTGTTTTTGGATTAAAAGTTTCCACAAGCTGTAGTGCTTTTCTGCGAACCCGTAATTTATATGCATTCGTTGCTATCCGCGGACGCGAAAATCAACAACCAGGTTGTTAAGGGTGCGCCGGAGCGAACATACGCCACCATCGGTGTAAAGGTGAACTAAGAAACAAAGATAGAGA
>CM052202.1:15374558-15384579 GCA_028455805.1 Lasioglossum figueresi
CGTCGTTGCCAACGGGTTGCGTTGCTGCCGTCACGTCCCGACATATATATATCTATACTGTCTTTGGCTTACATGCCACATGTCTTTTACCGTACGAATGCGACTAGGAACTGCACACCATAGGACACACACACCCATCACATCACACACACCTCTCTGTCGGTAACGTAGGGATCGATTACCCTCTACAACAATATTCGCCATCTTACTCTCAATACAGTTTGCGCATTTCATTTCAGTACTTTCTATTTTATCTGGCAAGCCTTCTAATAATTTATTATTCACCAATTTACTCAAATATTGAAAGTTTACATGTCCTAGAGCCCTATGCCATTTTTCTTTAGCTGTTAACTTTAGTGCATTCACATACATTTCTTTATTCTCATTTTCATACGCAAAACTTTTCATACAATACAAGTTGTATATTTTGTTCGCAACAGTTATTAATTCTCTAGACTGATTATAAATTTTCGCATTTTCATTTCTGGCTACTATAGTGCAATTTTTTGTTATTTTCGAGAAACTCAATAGATTTTGCCTGATATCTTTTACATAGTACACTTCTCTTAATTCTACTTGTTTTTCATTATAATAATTCTTAAAGTAAATCTTTATATCTCCTATTTTTGCAGCTTTTAGTTTTTTGCCATCTGGTAACTTTACATCAACAGGGTTTTTTAAATCTACACAGTTTTCAAAGAATTTATCATCATTAATAATGTGATCTGTGGAGCCACTATTCAATAGCCAATTAATCTCGCTATAGTTTTTATACTTCTTTTCTTTATCGTACCCTCTTACCTGGGTCACCTCTGGATTATACGATTGTTTACAAACTTCAGTTGTCCAGGCTTCGGTTGGATCATCTTTGTACGCAGTTGAATCTTCTTTATGTTGCTCGCTTAACGATTCACCTCTTGATTGGCCTGGTCCTCTTCCTCGAACACGACCTCTGTATGCTACACCTCTGTTGTAGCCTCTTGAAAATCCTCGCTGACCTCTGTACTGGCAGTGTTGAGTTCCTCGTCCCTGATTGTGCTGCTGTCCATGCCAACATTCTCTCGTGTGGTGTCCAGATTTTCCACAGTTGAAACATTTTACTTTCGTTTTTGTTGTAAAGGTACTCACATTGCACTTTCTTTCGTTGTCTGTTTTGTTCATATTCTTTTATTTTATTTTTGATTTCACATACTCTACAGTCCGTTGTTCTTCTGGAACAACGTCTATAAAATCTCCAATATAGCTGTAATTTGGTGGCAACGCTCTGAGCAAATATCTCATTTTCTCAGATTCATCTATTCTTCCACCTGCTGTTTTGAAATCATTGATTGCCTTTTCGAAGTCAACAAAAAAGTCTTCTACTTCATTGTAGTTTTTCAATTTGACTTCTTCAATTTTGTCTCTACAGATTATTTGCAGGGTTGTAGATTGCGTCGAATACATCTTGTCAAACTTTGTTACCATGTCGAAGGTTGTCGTTCATTCACCGACATATTCTAATTGTTTGTCAGAGATGGTACTTATAAATATCGTTCTTGCCTTCAAATCCTTTTTATTCCACTCAGCTGCATTTTCTCCAACAGCTATTTTTCTGACTGCCTGCTCCTTGCATTCCTTGTACTCCAACAAAGTCATCAGTCGGATTTTCCAGCTTGAATAACTTGCTCCATCGAAGATGGGCATCATAATATCATCGAACTTTACTTGCTTTTGCATTTTTACGTTTTCTCTTGACTCTTCACAATATCTTTTGACTTCCTTTCTTATTTATAAGACTCTTCTTGTTTCTTCGACAAATCTCTAACCTCTTATTCTGCCACGTGCTTCACTTTCGATTTTCATCCGCTTGCATCGCCCTTTTCTTAGACTTCCTTTCAGTGTCTTGTCCGTAAATCGTTTGGCACTTATTTTGAACTTTTACTTTTGTACGCTATTAATTTGTTTTTTCTTCGACTTTATTATTGCGTCGCACGTTTTAACACTTTAACCTTTTGCATTTACCAACCACGCTCTGCTACCATGTTGGAATTGGTTGGTGGAGGTTTGAGTGAAAGTACGTTGAAACAAGCTTGTGGTTAACATAAATATATGTATAACACTGTTATTACTTTTAGCATACAGCACTTTTCTATTCCTAACCTCACTCATCATAACGTATTCTCAAGCGTTCTTTTGAAGCATTCTTAAACGACTGCGTGTTCATTAAACCATCTCAAACTTCACTGTTCGCCGAGAGTTAAGTTTGACTACGCGAGATGGCGCTACGAGCATTTCAAACCTCTTATGTTGAAATTCAAGATTGTAATATTTATATTAAATATTTAACAATATATACAATATTATATTAAATATTCTTTTATATATTTTTTCTATAATCACTACTGGCACGGTTGGTATTGTGTAAATATAAAATTATACAAAAATAATAATAGTTTCAATCAATCTTGTAACAAAATAAAATAAAAGAAAGATATTCGGATGACAAATACCATCGAATTAAGACAAAGTCACATTTGCAATTGCTTATGCTGAAAATATTTCTTCGATAATATACCCACACAGTATAAAATGTGATCAAAGTTTGGGGTAAATAGTGTGAATATGGGGAGGACTATCGGGATTACGTTCCTGTCCGTCATGATGTTGTAACACTACTATTATACTTTTGACTGGCTTGATCTTTCCAGTAGAATGTCCATCTATCCACTCTTGCCCATAAATTGTTCGTGAAATTCCTGTATCTTCTATAGGAATATCAAGTACTCGTCGGGAATTATTCTTTGTCAGTGGTTCTTTGTTCAACTCCTTCATCTTTTCTGTGGCATAATTTGTTCTCAGTACATTGTGCGTCACATGATTCATGTCCGTTTCTGAAAGAAATCCCGTTTTTGAACCGCCGATAGAATAGTCCTCTACGCACGGTATACCTTCGGTTGGGATTTTATTTACGGCGTCCGTCACTAGAGACATTAGTTCATCAGGTTCACAAGCGGACGCCAAACCAACATCATAATCCAAACTCTGATTAATTATGTTATCATTGTTAATGATTCTATTATACTCCTTACTGGCTCTTTTAAACAGATTGTCGTCATTAGGATCCATCGATGACAACCAATCACCTGATGTATCACCTGGTGGTTTACGATAAGTCAATTCAATTGGCGCTCCTTTGAAGTCCTCTGAATCTTTGCTGTATAGAACCTCTCCATTTTCATCATAGACTATAATCTTTTTTTTCAACGCCTTAGAAATTGCTTCTAATTTTTGATCAGTACCTTTGGCTGAAACATGTTTGAGAGGATGACCTGGTTGACGTATCATGAATGCTTTAGCACCTGTAGATTTGCGAAGTATCTCTTTGGCATGGTCGGGACCCGTACCATTGTATGCCACTCCTCCGACAGCTAATCTCAACCGAGAATAAATTTCTAAACGATTGATATCATCTACCTGTTTTGCCATGTAACGTTTGTTATTTTCCATTATTTGCAAGCTGGAATTTTTCAGTTCATTGGGATCATGTCCAGTTTGTACAGCCAAAACGTTATAGAGGCACATATTTCCATTAGCATTAGTTTGTGTTGGTTCTTTGTTTCCAAGTAGAGTGTAGTGTCCAATGTTTTCTCCACTTTTTGGTTCTTGATATTGAATTGTTACAGGAATCCCCTGCTTAGTGTCCCCAACAACGTAATTGAGTTTACCATTTGAATCATAAACCTCAATTGGCCTATCAATTGCATCACTGGCAGCTCCCAAGTGGAATATCCCAGGTGACCCTCCGGAACGCACATCATCTATCAATCCTTCAACTTTTCTGATTCTTTGTTTTTCTTCTGCGATATTTCTTTCTTCTTCTGGTCTTACATTACTGATACCTTTATTTTGATGATGAATAATGCGTTTATGGCATGTGTACGTTTTCACACAGTCATTCAGAGACCTAGTCGCACTGGATGTCATAGATTCGATCGAGTAGTTGACGCTTCCTTGAACAATGGGATTAATTAGTTTTTGCTGAATAGAATTTACCATTGTCGTAGATATAACATTTACGAAACTCTTAGACATTCTTCCTACATCTCTAGCATATTTTTGTAGCTTAGCTTGTTCATCTTCTTCATGACAAAGATTTAAATCGACATCGCCATGAACATCTATTTGGGGTGCTGATTTCTGTTTCTGAGTTTCTTTTGGTTGATTTGTGGTCCTTAGTCCATTTTTCAATTTTTGTTCTACCTTATCTTTCTTTGCTTCATTATCTATTGCTTCGTTTAACTTGTTAACGAATTTCCCGGTTAACGTCGATAATTCCACGACAGCTTCTACTGCATCTTTTACTTGTCGAGCTGCAGAAAGCCCCGGAATCTTATTATCAGCTATCCCATTTCCAATTTTCTGAGCTATATCCACGAGATCGAATACATCTCTAGAACTTCCAGGTTTCAGTAATTCCATTCCCATAGCCATTATGCGATTTTCGTAATGTTGATTGTTGCATTCTTGATCTAATTTTAACATGATTTTGATCAAAGGATTGGTTTTAAGCGCTTGCTCTATTGGACCTTGGACTTGTTCAATAATTTTTTGTTGAATTAACGGTATGATTGTTTGACTGACTCCGTAATTAGCTAAATTCGTTACAACATCTTTTGCAACTCCCTTAGCTAAATCGAAGGCAACTCTTTTTGCAACAATTTTCCATCCTTCTTTCACTGTCTGGGTTACGACCTTGCTACCAATTGAAGCCGCGGTTTTCACTCCTGAATATACTGTCTTGACAACATCTTTCATGGCTTTCCATCCTGCGCACGTTACAGAAACGACAAAATTGATAGCCTTCTCGATTCTCCATTTGGCCCAATTGAAATCACGATTTATTATTCCGTCTTTCACCGCAGTTATGATGTCACTAATGCCTTCAGTTATCAGGCCCGTGCCAAAACTTGCTCCTCCACCGAGCGTAAATATCGTAAGTGCAGCTCCAGCTACTAATTGACCAAGTCCAAGCAGATGCAGACCTATCACTGTGACCCAATCAATTGGTGAAATTTCGGATATCCGAAAACTACCTATAGCTCCATTTCTTTCAAATTCTGTGATTTCAATGTCGTATAGTTGGTCATTTTCAGGCAGACAACTTTCCATTTCGATAATTTCAATGTTCATACCACGTTCATTCGATTGTGCCTTTTGTATAACGCCTACATTGTTCTTTTGAGACTCTAACTTCTCGATTGCTTCTGAAATCTTTTCTAAATCATCCGATGTTATTTGAGCGCGCTTTTTTACATCCTCATATTCTTTAATCTTTTGATCAATCGCCTTTATATCGGGACCGATTGCAAGATCGATTGCACTCCTTTGAATATTATAAAGACTAAGTTTGTTAGAAATTTGCTTGGAAAAAACTTCACCCTCCGAAGCATGTTGCATTAAGTGTAAACTGTATTCTCTTTCTTCGATCAACTTTCGCGCTGTTTTGAAGTCATCAATGGCTTTATTTATGAAATGTCTATGATCAGTATCATTACCTCCGTATTTCGCGATGTATGCATAGCCCCTGTTGTAATGTGCATGTTCTGCAAAATCGGGATCCATTTCAATTGCCAAAGTGTATTCAGATATAGCATTCTCATATTCTTCCATATTCAGGTATTTGTTACCAATCCTTACAAACATGTATGGATTTTGAATTAACTTCCCGTTTCCATCATCTCTCAAAATTTCTTCTCGAAATGATTCAAAACTTTTAAAAAAATCTGACTTAGAATCATTTGTTACTTCATCACTGTACATTTGTACCCAAATTGCGAAACGTTCTTCGACGGCTGCCATCTCAATTTCTTTTACAAATGTGTTTCGACCATTAATGAGATCCATAAGTTGACAGAATTGTTGGAAAATTTCGTCTTTCGTTGTTACTATTTCAATTTCTTTTTCTGCATTTTTGAGTGCCTCTTCTTCCTTTTCGTAACGGATTTTGCGCAATTTTGCAATATCAGTTTCACTGTTGCACAGAATGAATTGACTCGTACCACGGTTACCAGTTCTTGATGTTCTACCGACATTCTGGTCCTCGACTCTCGAATTTTTGGGTAAAAATGTGATGCAAACATGAAGTCCACCATTATCGTTAACATCTTTGGTCAATTTTATATCAGTACCTCTACCAGCAATGTTGGTTGTTATGATGACGTGACCGCTTTCCAATGGCTTATCGACCACCGAAGAATCATTGTTGGTTTTATACAACTTCAGTTTTTTCTTATCGTAGCCAAATACATCTACAAAAGTCTTTTCTACCGCCTCAGTTTCGTTAATGTATTCCATAATAATTAAAACAGCTCTCCTATTACAAAGTTTTCTGAGGCTACTTTTTACTATTTCTCTGTACCAGTCATCTCGATTATTAACGATAATCGATGATACTTCCTTATGTTGTTTAAATTTAAATGGTGGAACAATTATGGAATCCAAATCGTATGTTTTAGCCAACAATTTTTTGGTCTCTTGACAACCTAAAGTACCGCTCACTCCATAAATTTTTGGCCGATATCTTCTGAAAAAGCTTACGTTCGATATGAAATTTGATGTTAAACACTCTGGAGTAACGTTTGTTCCATGTTTTATCTCAAGAAACTGATGCAATCCATCGGACCATTGCATAGACTGTTGAATTTCACCGGTGTTATCAGCATCAATTACCTTTACTTTATTATCATCAAGTATGTAATGTTCATTGATCGCGTAATTAAATTTTGCGGCAATTGCTTGCACAACCCACTTCTTTAATTGTGACTTACAAATGAATTCTCGTAAATGTTTAGGTATTTTTATTTCCGGAAAATCACTGCTTAGATTTGCTGGGTCACAATCTCGTACCAAATTCCGTATATGCGATTCTGTAGAGCGCATAATAAAATCTCGCATCGTTCCTTCAATTGGAATATGATTTTCAATGTATTCGTCCTTTCTTTCTCCATTCTCATCAAAAACATTTTCGCGTTCAATGAAATAAGGCTGACCATCGTTTACTATGATGGATCCAGCTGCTGCCTTTACTTGAGCATAAATAGTTGCCAAAATCGTTTCCAAATGATCCATTGCTGGCATGTTACAAGATAACCGAACAATGTGACGATTACCATCTATAAGCATGTTGTCGACCTCATCAACAATCGCAACATCACATTTCCGGCCGTGTCGACTGCCAGATTTTCGGAATTCATCCCGAAGAATATCACTCTGAAATTCATAGGATGTGCCATAAAGCACATTTGTTTTATACGCTTCAGAAGAATGAAAATTATGTGCTACTGAGAGCACCAGCGTTCTATAAAATTCTAGAAACTGTTCTGATTGCGGAATAGCTAATAATATGGAACTGGTTATAATGTCAACTGTATGCCCCTGTAAACCATGATACGCAGCTATTATTGCTATGATTATTGTCTTTCCCTCACCGGTATTGATCTGAGCTAACCGCCCTTTATCGTGTTGATAGTTCAAAAGCGATATAACTGAAAGCATCTGTACATCACGAAGTTTAACTTCAGCGGTAACTTCCATAGCTCGTTTTATTACAGCTATTCTTTCGTGCAGACTGATATGCCAACTAATAAAAGTTGATAACCAGTCAACAAAACCACTCGTTAGTGTTGGTAATGACATCCGGTCTCGCACAGCTGCAAATGCGAGGTCTGTAGACATATTGCCTTTCTTGTTTATGCTAACCAGTCTAATTAAATAACTCCACTGAATAATTTCATCTACACCCCAATCTCTTATCAAACGAAAATTGTTGGTACACTCGCACATAGCTGACATGCTGTTATATGCATCCATTACTTTATTATACTCTGTCAACAAATCTAATCGGTTCTTCAAGGACGTAATATTTTCTTCTCTGTTCGATATTACTAACTGATCTATCAATTGATCAACTGATTTTTCTTTTATTTCACTTTTGAAAAAACTCTCAATTATGAAACTGTGAATGTTTCTTTGTACGTTCATTTCCGTCGAATTTAAAATTTTTTTTATGGCATCACTCTGAGAAATATTAATCTCATATTCAATGAGTATCTCCAATGCATTAATTAGTTGTATAATCTTCTTCTCAGTATCCAAACATTCAATCAATCTTTTAATTGCTTCAAATGTTGTATCTGAGAACTTACACCGCAACATCAATTTAAACAAACTACGATTTAAATCATAAAGGAGTTTGTGCAGTAACAGTTTTCTATTTCCAAGACTTAGGGCATCGCGTAGTTTGTTTTTCCACGCATAATTAAAATCATTATACGTTGTGCATTTTTTATTGTCATCGGCATTAACTGGTAAGAAGTATATTTTATCGAAATCGCTTATAATGTCTACAGCTGTTTTGTATTCCCAGGCAGGGAATTCTTGGCAAATAAAAGTCTCAATTGATGTTAAAGATAACTCCCCTTTCCAATCTTCGACAGATCCATTTGGATTCAACTGAAGCAAAAAATCTTCTTTCCTATTTATATTCTTTTCCATCACTGTTTGAAAAAAGTCAATCAACTTGGTTATGGGAGTCTCTGGTTTAACTTTTGAGAGAGTGATATCAATTACCTCGTCCGAGTAAAACATTAAACATTGTAATCCTTTGATTTGATTTTCGTCAGTGTAAATAATTTTATGGTCATTACATTTTTGCTTGAACTGGAATAGCTCAAGTTGAGAAAAAATATTCGGCAAGGAGCAGAAATCCTTGAAAAGGAGGTCCAAGGATTCATTGGAATATAGCAGCTTTAGTACCTTAATGATGAATTCTATATCCAGCTCGAATGTCTTCTGAGTAGTTATTAATATTTCCAGTACATCTTCGATACAGTAAGAGCTATTGAATTCTCTCAAAAAAATATCGAGGCTATTAATTTCTCTCGTAAGTTTAGATGTTTGATTTACACTCCATTCTTCGTTATTTGACAGTAATGTATACGCGAGCAATTCTTTGCCCCAATCTCTTGACTGAAATTCCTTGAAAACTGATAAAATAACTGTGTATGTGTTCTCATAAATATATATTGACAAAGTTTTGAGTAGTCGATATTTTTTAGTTTTATCGCACGTATTCATGTACTCGTCTAATACTTTGATTTCTAGTATATGTTTAGTCTCCGGTTCATTGGATTGGTCTCTTGATTCATTGACAAACGTATGAGCAATTAATTGCTTTTTAAGATACGAATAATAGTTCTGAAAGAATTTATCAGAGCGACCAGCCGCTACTTTTTCTAAACAACTAAATGCGTATCGTTTCATTTGGAAATATATCCCATTATTGTCATTGGCGTTCCCTGATTCCACTACAATATTTTCGAGAGCCTCCGTAACAGGTTGGCATTCTAAATATTGTGAAGTAGCTGAAATATTTTCATACAGACTTTTTAGACCATCGAGTCTTAAGTTTATATCGTTCTCCACATTTATGCTAATTTCGAGAGCTGTCATTACACGACCTCGTGTATCTCCTGTGAATCGTTCCATTTGTATTTTCGCTTGAGTTACCTATCGATACGAAATAATATAATTTGCCATAGTAATGAAACCTTAATTGTGATATGCAAATATTAAAACGAATAAAAAATAGTATTTCTAAGTTACTTACTTAAAATTGATTATATACTTCAACAGGCTTATTCTTCTAGAAATCCTTCACTTCGTTTATTTCAATCGTTTTAACAGCTTCAAAGAACCGCAGAATAGCTTTATTTATGGCCTTGAAAACCCTTGAAACAAAAATAATTTTTTAATCAGTTTTCATGTATTTAAAATTAAATGTGAATATAATATGTGCAAATGTTTTTTATATCTTTGAATAAGATGAAACAATTTTGTTATTACTTATACATATACAGGAAACATTTTCGAATTTTTTTCGAGACACCCACTAGAATTGTGACACTGACTAAAAAAATAATCTGTGCAAAATTTTAAATCGATCGAACAACGGGAAAACGTGGTTTTCTCCATTATACGTAGT
>CM052202.1:15397919-15413411 GCA_028455805.1 Lasioglossum figueresi
TACATTTATAATGTATGATTCGGCTCATCCGATCTCAAGATGTTTACATTAATATGTCCTGTCGTTGTGGAACAGATACTGGCTCATGAATTCATACCGAAACCTATGTTTATTATTATACGCGTCATTGACAGCGGTAACCGATGTACCGTAGATTATTCGAGTAAATATCTTATTCCTTCTTCGGTAATCCTAGTCTAAACTTCGAAGCGATTACAATGCGTTATACCGTACAAGAGAAAATTGATATGGTTTTCATTTATGGTGAAAGCCAGCAATACCTTGGACAAGCAGTTCGTTTATACAGTGAAAGATTTCCATCCCGTATTTGTCCCTCGGTCCACGCATTTTCTGTTATTATAAGACAGTTTAAGGAAACCGGTAACGCGAACGCTAAGAAACACGACAGACGAAGGACCGTAACGCACGAAGAAAATGCCATTTTCATCGCAGCTGCAGTGTCCCAAGATCCGCATACAAGTTCTAGACAATTGGAGCGAGAAAGAAGTGGAATCGGTAGAAGAAGTATTCTGCGAATACTTCATCGAGAGAAATTCCACCCATATCGCGTAAGCTTGCATCAGCAGCTTTATGAGACCGACTATCTTAATCGTGTGCGATTTTGTCAGTGCGCATTGCATCAATTAGAAATGGACAATGTTTTTTTTGCTAAAGTTTTATTCACGGATGAGGCATCGTTCACGAACCACGGGCAAATAAATCTATATAATATGCGCTATTGGTCGGTTTGAAACCCAACATGGATAAGAGAAGTGGAAAGGCAAAGACCGTGGTCTGTTAACGCGTGGTGCGGTATTGCGTATAACAAAATCGCAGGACCGTACTTTATCGACGGCACACTCACAGGACACAAGTATGCCCGATTTCTCCGTCAAGATTTGCAGACTCTTTTAGAAGATATGCCGTTAAATATCCGGCAACGCGTGTGGTTTCAACACAACGGGTGTCCAGCTCGTTACTCCAGAGTTGCAAGAGCAACGCTAGATTCAAAATTTCCGCAACGTTGGATCGGACGAAAGGGAACTGTAGAGTGGCCACCTCGTTCTCCGGATCTCATTAGATTTCTACCTATGGGGGAGATCGAAGAACATTGTTTACCAGGAAAAACCTACGACGCCACAAGATACGAGGCAAAGAATTACTAGGGCATGTGTTTTACTTTCGCCGTAGGAAATAGAAAACGCATACAGATCGTTTATTACGAGACTTCGGTACTGCATCAATGCCAATGCCCATCATTTTGAACACGACATATGATTTCGGAACACGTAAGTAAACTGTAAATATCTTGAGATCGGATGAGCCGAATCATACATTATACGATAGGTTGTTGAATTTGTCATTTTATTCTCTATAAGAATATGAACAAAAAAATATATGATACCATTTAAAAAAATATCGATGACCTTGAAATCTTGTAAAAAAATGACCTTGAAAAAAAATGTTTACCATCATCAAATTCGCCCCTTGAAACGGTACAACTTTATTCTGTCGAGATTTTTTGTACGACTAATAATAACCGAGATATGTAGGTGATCCCATTTAAATGCCCCACCCGGTATATAGGAGGATGATCATGTTAATTCTAACCCACTTCCAGACAAGCTAGAAATTAGAAATTTTTGAATCAATTGTCTTTTATATCCAAACCAACAGGAAAAATCGAAAAACCTGACAAATATTTTTTTTTTTTTAAATAAAAAGGCTGCATAGTCATGTGGTTGGGAATACCCTATATGTTTTCGGTTCAGCCTTTTGAAAATTTCGTTATTTCTGCGGTTGGACCCACCGTTCCCGAGATACAGCCATTTCTTATTTAAGACTAGCTCGGCTAACCATCCCCAACGACCTGGAATTGACACCCTATACTTGCAACGAGTTAGTGAGAGACAGACACATAGGGAAAACCGTGTGTTAGAGAGAGAGAAGGCTAGGCTAGGTATTAGTCTTCCGGTTTTCTTCGGTTTAAAAATTGTCACCCGTGTTAATCTCCATAAGAGGACTTATTGCAATCCAAAAATTGGGTTTTTTGGAAATTTTTATTTTTGATTTCCACACCCAACTGTGGCTACTCTCCGGAAGGGGCCCGACGAGCCCTGGTAATTTCTACCCTTAAACCGGGGTGCCAACAGTCAAAATTAAAAATTTGTAAATTGCCGATTTAGCTAACTGTCTTCAACAATTTTGGATCCGTTTTTACTCCGCGATAGAATCCCCGCACCCTATCGTGTGGGGTATCAACGGAAAGGGCTCGGAAAGCCATTCAAGCTCGTAAGGCCCATAAGGCCCAATTCTTACAAAAATAACATGATATCCAAACCAAAACACTTCGTGTAAAGGTTGACCAAGTTCCCCGGCCCATCCATTTCAGTGATATGAAGGATGGACCAAGTTCCACTCGCCTATCAAAGTTGTGATATGATAGATGGACCAAGTTCCTCTTGCCTATAAGGGCTGTGAGATCGGGAAGGACCAATTCCCAGAGGCCAATGATTGTTGCACTTACCTAATTCAAACTTTACAACCTAGGGAACTTGGTGTCGGCGCTGGCGCCAGTATATTGACATGCACGAGGAAAATTTATATCCGGATTCCCAAGTGCTCAAGTGAAAATTTTATGAATCTTTTAAATTAAGTAAGACAAAACACAATCAGGACATAAATCAAACAGAAACTGTAAAACTAAGTAAAATGTGTTGAGACAGTAGATAGTATTACTAAAATAACAAACAATTTGCAACCAAATAAATGCAGTAGCACTTATAAAATTAATCAAATGATTTACGCATTACATACTAAAGTTAAAAATATACAGAATTCTCAAAATAGTTTGGAATTAAATAAACAAGTTTATAATGAGAAAACGGACTGTTCACCTACTGCTAGTGACTTCTAGTTTCACATACTAGTGCCAGCGCCGACGCCAAGTTCCCTAGGTTGTAAAGTTTGAATTAGGTAAGTGCAACTAACTAAATTGGTCCTTCCCGATCTCACAGCCCTTATAGGCAAGAGGAACTTGGTCCATCCATCATATCACAACTTTGATAGGCGAGTGGTACTTGGTCCATCCTTCATATCACTGAAGTGGATGTGCCGGGGAACTTGGTCAACCTTTACACGAAGTGTTTTGGTTTGGATAGTACATACTATCATCACTTATGCCAACAGTAATATTAAAAATACCAACAACCTTTTGTAGGGCTTGTAAACTAATTCTGTACTAGTGAAAGTTTACGTTTCAAAATGTCTATTCTGTTCACAGTTTTTAAGATTATTGAAAGATAATTTTTTTATTTTGTATAAAAATCCACAGTCTCGTCATTAGACTGCGGATCTTTATGCACTTTGGCATCTGCGAATTTGCAAAATATCGGGAACCAGCATAACGTTTCGCAGTCTATTGATCATCGACGTACTCTGGTGTAATTGTATCTGAATCCGTAGAACGGCAGCTGGAAGTTGAAGTTCTTGTGTATCTGAGGCTTCGACGATTGGATCTCTTTCTGATAATCGCCCATTTTGTTGCCGTCGCAGCTCGTGTCGAAGTACCAGTACATAAATTGCGATCGGATCTCCTTCAATCGCTGTTCGGTTATGACATAGTTCGATTCTGAATCGGCCGTGCAAGGCGCGTACCTCTCCGCCTGGGGATCACCCGAATCTACAAGAATTTCATTTCAATGAATATTTCAATCTGCACAATAACTTCACCATGTCGATGTCGATTGCACATTGTGCACACAATGCTCAAAGCGTCACAGAGATACTCGCGCGGGTTGAACACAGGAAATTGTAAAGTAATGACTCAAACTGATTGCACGTTACATTACTTTGCGACTATCTCAGGCCAGCAGAATTCTACACTACAAAAATTCACGGCACTTAACGCATATTAACCCTTTGCACTCGGAGCTATTTTAACTCGAAAATTAAACATTTTTTCCGACCTGGAATAATTCCATTCTATATGATCTTTTTCTTTTTATACCTACGAAATTGATATAATACCTCATACAATACTTAGATGTTTAGTAACTGATTAGATATTGTTGGATTATTAGCAGTAATACTGCAACTGCCAAAAAGCAAAAATGAATTTTGTTGTGAATGAGAAACGCCGTATTTCTCTAACATACCCAAGGGCCAGGGCAATAAACGATGCATCCTTGGGGTTTTTCCATTTTCAAGTGGCGACTGATTTTCTCTGTCGCCTGCAACATTCTTTTGTTCACTTTAAGTCCGCTAGTCGAACTGTTAAGGACTGCGTCTCCTAGACAGACGACACTCGCGCGTGACTGCACACACTCACCACAGTACACTCACACACCGGTAGACCACGTATAGGTACGTGAGGATTCCAAGAATCCGGGATTCCACTCCTGATTTCTTAATAATGCAAAGACGGGGCTTCTTAGTAGTCAAAACGCTAGATGAAAGAACAATATAGGGTGCTGTTTGCTTCAAACGACCTACTTTTACGTTTACGACGCGTAATTCTCATTATTCGGCAGCATGTCGTGGAATCGTGAGAAGAAATTCACAGGCGACGGTGCTGCCGCCTGTCGCGGCTGTAAATATGCTACCGAATAATGAGAATTACGCGTCGTAAACGTAAAAGTAGAATTTTTGAGGCAAGCCCCCTAGATTGATCTTTCATCTAGCGATTTCGACTACTAAGAAAACCCGTCTTTGCATTATTGAGAAATCAGGAGTGGAATCCCGGAACCTTGCAATTCTCGCGTACGTATACGTGGTCTTGCGGTGAGCGAGTGTACTGTGATGATTGTGTGCAGTCACGCGCGAGTGCCGTCTGTCTAGGAGACGCAGTCCTCTGTTGCCCTCTGTTGGTTTCCGACAAAATTTCAATATTATTTTCATTTTTATTTTTATTATTGGCCGTACATTGTGTCGCAATCGACAAAATTTGGTTTGGATTGACAAAATTTAATCGCATTGCTATGCCGCAAATAAGACGGAGCAATTTAAGTCGCAGAACTCGCAATGTTACACGGCAAACGAATTTTAGATCTAATCGAACTGTAGTGCAACGTGAAATTGAACGGAATAGATTATCCCAAACACGTTCAGCACGTACACCACATGAAAGAGAAAATGGAAACGAAGATGATATGCATCAAATGAGACATCCATCGATCAGTAGAAACCAATCGCGCGACAATGAATTCGAATAATCGTGCAAGAAGACAAACAAATGTTGCGTTGAATACTCATCGAGCTGCATTCCGTTGCAACATGACAATTGATTACAGTGCTGAAAAATCCGTTGCTATTGGAACCATGAGCGTTGTGTGCCCACATTGTAAGGCATTTAGATAGAAAAATGAAACGCCTGGATTGTGTTGCGCAAGTGGTAAAGTCATATTGGCGCCATTGGTCCCGCCACCAGAGCCATTGCGCTCATTAGTTTCTGGAACAGGAACAGATTCCACACATTTTCTGACACAAATCCAGAAATACAACAGTTGCTTCAAAATGACTTCATTTGGCGCAACAAATGTGGTTTGGGACAATTTCATGCCACTTTCAAGATTCAAGGTCAAATATATCATCGAGCAGGTTCGCTACTGCCATCGCTGGATGCAGACTATAAATTTCTGCAGATTTATTTCATGGTCAATTCACCACAAGAAGTAGATCAGCGTTGTGCACACAACAGTTCGGTGAAAACACCAATTGTGGAACAACTGCAAACTTTTTTTCATCAACACAATGAATTGATTGCATTGTTTAAAACCGCACTGAACCGCGTGCCATCTGATAATCATAAAATTGTAATCAGAGCCGATAAGACGCCTGCGGGAGAACACGCAAGACGTTTCAATGCGCCAACAATTGATGATGTTGCCATTGTCGTCGTTGGTGAAAATTTCGAATCCCGTGATATCGTTCTACGTCGGCGGAACGATCAGCTGCAGCGTGTGTACGAAACGCACCGATCATACGATGCGTTGCAATATCCCATCATATTGCCAGAAATAAAAACAAAAAATGTAGGTATCATAAAGCATTGCAATGAAAAAATGGTGATATAACAGAAAACCAATTGAAACAAAGCATTTCTTTGTTTTGATTGTTTACTTTAACATCGATCTTGCAATCGAAATCGAAATGTAAGTAAAATACCTTGAGATTTATTGTGATTTCAAAGTTAATACAAGAAAATAAATCATTGGGTTGACATGAAATTCTGTTCATGCGCAAGTCCAGTCGTTCAAAAGTTGTGATGTCATTGGTGCGCGCATTGTGCGCCGCCCGCAAGGGCCCGCCACGAGTAGCTAGTTGCGAATATAAAGTTCCTTGAACTTCTCGGGAACATTTGGTGTTTGAAATTACATATTCGAGCCTACATTAATATTACAAAATTTTCGAGAAGCTCCAGTGTGATACTTTAAAAATACCAGTCAAAGGTTAGACATAAAGCATCGCGTGTGCCAAAGGGTTTCAAACCTGAGAGCTCCGCAAACAAAAAGCAACGAATTATGTACCTAGTACTCATTACGAAAGCGCAAACTGCAGATATATCTAGTGATTCATGAGCGATTCACGTTGGAGTGAGTGACTATAATAAAGTAGATAAAGTAAATATGATCTAACTGGTTAGCGGAGCCGTGTAACAAATAAGTAACTCTGCCGTGCGATCGATGTACACTTCTTGAGCACGGTGAAACGAAAAATAATAGGCGTGTTTTATGGAGAGAAAAGAGAAGATGAACTTTTAGACAACAAGCCTCGAGCTCCTTAACAATGGAAGGGAAACATAGAAAATAGCGGCTACGCCCATTGATATCGGAACACTACCGTATCTAATCTACTTTCCACTTTTTTCTCCAATCGTTCTACCGGATATACCTTGAGATAAAGTGACTTCCTCCTTCGGTTTCGGTTTGACGTTATCCGGGCCCACGGACTCTTTTCTGCTGTCGTCGTCGCTCTCCATGGAGTTATCATTTTCGCCAAGGTCCTCCACTTTCTTCTTCACGATTTCCAGTGTTCCCACTACCGACACTTCATAATTATTCGAGTTGGTCTTGTCTTCGTTTAATCGGAACATGGTATCGAACGATTGATTCTCGTTCTGGGCGGATATTTGGCCCCCCCAGCAGAAGCAAAAGACATCCGAGAACGGTCCATGTAGCGAAACCGAAAACACGGTCGCGACGAGGCTCGTTTCGCATTTTTAATACGTACAGGGTGGATGAACCGATTGGTTTAGAAAGTCCAAAGATACTGAGCCTCGCTTCAGGTAACGAAACCTGATACCGACGCTGATATATCAGTTATATAACTGATATTATAATAACGAAATATGGATTATGATAACGCGCGTTTATCTCCTTACTGCAAGTGGATAAGCTAACACGGAAACTGTTACTAGCGGGTAAAGGGCCTTGGTCGACGCCCTTTAAACAATTCCCAGATAGCACTGAGAAGTCTGAAAGACGTATTTTTGTCGCCTGTCCCAAGACATTCAGACGTCTAAAAAACGTCTCGAAAGTCGTTCGACGGTAGCTGGAAAGTCGCTGGAACTTTTTAGGTCTTTTAGACGTCCTTTGAGGTTTATTTTGGGCATCTTTTAGACGTCTTTTAGGCGTCTTTCAGGCATCTATTAGACGTCTTAAAAAGACGTCAAAAGCTCGTCTAAAAGACGCCTTTTAGACGTATCGTTTTGTAACACAAGACATTCCAGCGACCGTCGATCGAATTTAGAAACGTCTTTGAGACGTCTGAATGTCTTGTGGCTGGCGACTAAAATACGTCTTTTAGACGTCTCAGTACTGTCTGGGGTATAATCACACAGATAGCACCCGGACGTCCGATGTACGTCCAATGGACGTACGTACCGGACCTATGTACGTCCCAGGGACGTACGAATAATGTCCGTGAGTCCGAAATATGTCCGAGATACGTACCAGTAAAGTCCGACAGAGGTCCCAGTTAGAAAGTGGAACGTACATAGGACGTCCCGTTCGGACATATCTGGGACATACCTGGGTATGGCTGGACATATTCAGGACGTTAGAAGGACATTTACAGGATGTTTATAGAACATTAAAATATAATTTTCATTTTCATAGAATAAAAATTGCATTTATTATAAACATATACATTAGGTACATAGTACAATATAATACAATCGCGCATACAACACTAATATATACAATAATTCATAATATTTATTCATATAATTATAAAATATAAATTATTAATTTTATTATTAAAAATTTTGGCTGCATCTGACAATTAGAATTTCTTAGTGAGAATCATTGTCCAATAAACGGGAAGATTTTATTATAAGCAGGTAATTTTGCTTGTAAATCAAAAACACATGTTAACTAGCAAATCACTGGAAAACAGAAATTGACACGTTTTCTGAAAAATGGTAATATATTGTTGCAAATGATGGAAATTATATGATTGAATGATATTAAACATGTATTTTCATAAATTGATACAAGTGTTTTCTTTAAGACTAAACCTACAGAGCTTCAAAAGTAACTGGTACATATTCGCTTATAAAACTGACAAGATTGATTTTATTTAGACTTTCTGCAGCTCCTATTGTAATACGTGCACTGCTAAAAATATCGATACAGTCGTTTCTTACGAAATCAGTTTTATTACTTTTCTAATTGTAAAATAAAAGACCTGGAACCAGTCATTTTAATCGGTGTTGGTAGGTTTAGCTCCAACCTAATTATAATTTTGTATTTTCCTTTCGCCAGTAATATTTCAATGACTGATAGTAAATATAAAACAAAATCTTACCTGAAATGGCAGCGACAAGTTTCACAACAGGTGACAGGTTATCTCAAAAATGGCAACATATTATCACAAATAATGGAAATTGCATCATTGAATAATATTAAACATGTATTTTCATAATTTGATACAAATGTTTTCCTTAACGCTAAACCTACAGAGCCTCAAAAGTAACTCGTACATGTTTGCTTATAAAAATGTCAAGATTGATTTTATGTAGACTTTGCGCGGCTCCTATTGTAATACCTGCACTACTAAAAAGAACTATACTGTCGTTTTTTATGAAAACAGTTTCATTACTTTTCTAATTATGAAATAAAAAACCTGGAACCAGTCATTTTAACCGGTGTTGGTAGGTTTAGTGTTAAAATACCTTAGAATTTTCCCTCCAACCTAATTATAATTTTGTATTTTCTGAAAGTATTGACTGAAAATAAATATAAAATGAAATCTTACCTGAAATGGCAGTAACAAGTTTCACCAACATAATAGCGAGTCATGGGAAAACAGGAATTGACAGGATATCTGAAAAATGGCAACATATTATTACATTGTTACAAATAATGTTAATTATATCATTGAATAATAATAAACATGTATTTTTATAAATTGATTCATATGTTTTCATTTAAATACGATATAATTTTCCCTCTAGCCTAATAATATTTTTGTATTTTCCTTTTGCAAGTAATGTTTCAATGATTGAAAATAAATATAAAATAAAAACTTACCTGAAATGGCTGTGACAAGTTTCACCAACACAATCGTGAACCGTGGCTGAAGTTATCGAATCGCTCGCACACGCTTTTTATTAATTCGAAAACTTTACTAATGTACGAACACGTGCACGAGGATGTGCTAAATTAACCTCACATCACGTAACCGCACGGTCATGCGACGATGCACAGTGGAGGTATTAGGACGAAAAACAGGAATAACATATCGTAGCATTATTTATGGGTTCTGGGCATAAAAGAGTAGGTCGTTGGATTCGTCTTGACGCCAGCTATAACATTATGAGATAAAAAATGTATTTTGACATTTTAAAAATAAAAATAATTTTTATTTTGCTTAACTATTGCCACCTCCAATAACTCCGAAAGTATGATAATAGTAGAAAAGTTTTCGAAATAAAAGTTGCATCGGACAATAGGAGCCGTATTATAGAGTTAATGTTTTGTTGCTAGATAGAGTCGTTTTCAAAATGTTAAGGTCACCTTTGTTGTTTTGAATAGAATGCTATATTTTGCTACCTGTTTTCTAATAGTGGCCATTGAGACGAATCCAACGAGGTGCAACATGAAGGTCTTTGATGGTCAGCAAAGGTCATTTATGACAAAAAAGTCGAAATAAATTCGTATTTACAGAAGGTGTTCAAAGTGATTGCTATTGGTATCGATGCAATGGTGGAATCTTCTTATCACGGATTGTTAGTGTTTCCTATCACTTCGGCACTTATCGAATCACATACTGTAACAATTTATTGTACAAACGTATTGAATTGTACGGCGTGTAGGGTGAGAACGTTGAGGATATCTTTCAGCGTAAAAATCTGTAGCTCGCACTGAATTTTGCTGGCATTCTCCGTAAATGAGAAGCATATCGGTTTGTTCTTGGAAAAAATACATCGTTTACAATCGCTTGATTCGATGACACTAATCTTACCATTCTTATTAGCGATGTCCTGCGATATCGTCCAGAAGTGTTTCTTTGACATTACCAGGTTTAGTAGATACGCTGAACGAGATATCCTGAACGGTCTCACCCTACACACCGTACAATTGAATACATTTGTACAATAAATGATTACAGCATGTGATTCGATTAGTGCCGAAGCGATAGGAAATACTATTCAATCCGTGATAAGATGATTGCAGCATTGCATTGATACCAATAGAAATCACTTTGAACACCTTCAGTAAATGCAAGTTTATTTCGCCTTTTTTATCATAAATGACCTTTGCTGACCTTCAAAGACCCTCATGTTGCACCTCGTTGGATTCGTCTCAATAGCCACTATCAGAAAACTGGTAACAAAATGTTGCATTCTATTTAAAAAAACAAAAGTGACCTTCACATCTCTGAAGCGACTCCACCTAGCAACAAAAGATTAACGCCACAATACGATCCCTGTTGTCCGATGCAACTTTTATCTGGAAAACTTTTATACTACTGTTATACTTTTGGAGTTATTGTAGGTGGCAATAGTTAGTGCCTCACCCTGTATAAGGACCCTGTTGCCTATTTTGGTCATCTTAGTATCCTGACCACTGTTTCTAAGATTTCTAATCTATCAGTTTATCGATGAACGTTTCACAATGCGTTACTCGAAGGAAGATAAGATTGATATGATTTTCATGTATGGAGAAAGTCGACAGTGTTTAAGAAAAGCAGTGCGGTCATATTGTGTTACATGGATGAATTCGTTATTTTGTCAGCTACAACATTACGTTAACGAAGATATATCATTCCATTTAAAAAAACATCGATGACTTTGAAATCTTATAAAAAAATGACCTTGACAATTTTTTCCTTTACACCGTTACATGTGGCCCTTCAAACAGTGTAACTTTGTCCTAAGAAGTTTTTTTGTACAATGAAAAGTAACGGAGATATTTAGGTGTTCTGTTTCTTCGGACTCACCCTGTATACGCTCCCCAGTTAATTTGATAAATATTCAATAATTTATCACAATTACCAAATAAATTTGTGATTATATATAATAACCGGTTATTATACATAATGGACCAGTTTATCACATTTACCGTAACATATACACGGATCTGCGAATACGAATCCGTGTAAGTAATACGGATCCGTTCGACACGTTCGAGTCCGACAACTGATGAGGGGTTATTGTTTTTCGACCGAATTTTTTTCGACTGTTGATGTTAGAAGTGAGATGTTACGTGTCGAGGGCTGGCGGAAAAGAAGTGGCCGAGGTCGCCACTACAGTGGCCGAAATTTCTATAAAGTCATCTTCATATTCATAGATATTTGAAAAAATTCACCATTTTTGTTGATTTATCGTATCTGGTCTCGTGCCTTGTTGACATTCGGATAGAGGGACTACGCACTCTAGACCGCAATGTTCACTCTATTTACGTTTGTTTTAATCTTTTTCTGCGCGATGCAGAACACAAGTGCGAAGTTTCTATAAAGTCACTTAGTGTTTCGCTGAATTCTGAGCAGAGAACTACGAAAAATTTTAAATATTCTAATTGTATTAGTTTTAGAACTCATAGAAATCCTGTTTCTTATAATTTGATTCACGTGTATTAGAATGCCGAGAGGAAAAGTGCTAACAATTGAAGAAAAAGCATCGATCGATGCTTATAAAGATATGGACAGCTCTAATCGTGCAATTGCTAAGAAAATTAATCTTTCGTATACTGTAATTAATAACACTGTCCAACACCAAATTTGTTTCGCTATAACTGTTGGATGTACCTTATAGAGTTTTTTACGCTGATTCCGAATATGGCCTTAATTTTTCTCCTACACGTACTGTTTTTGAGAAACATGGCCTTGAAAAAAACCCACATTTTTCAACTTTAAACAAATATTGTGATGTTATTATAAAAGATATTGAATTGTTCGTTGCAGCAAAAGATTCTGTAGACTTTCCCGAGTAGAATTATATGCAATATTAATACGTTATGAATGTTTAAACATGTTTAAACAATCATTAAAGACGGAGAGACACCACTTTTGCACAGATTTTTGCGGATATTTTTCAATTTATCGAAAAAAATAAGGGTCCAGCGTAAAATTGAACTATATCACGCGATAGAGCAGACTTTTATCTTGAGAAACCCCCCTTTGAAGTTTCCGACATCGATGTTTTCACCGAACAAGAGTGCAAAATATCTACGCCCGACATGAGTTGCCGCCAGTGGTGCTCTGCCACTAGCGCGGTCGTTCATCGGAATACAGCGCGACGCGGCGTAACGGTGATGCATTGGCTATAAGCGCGCAATCATGTCAGCTTATTTAAATGTTATACTATTGTTATTTATTATTTATTAATATATTTAGCCTGTATAAATTATTTAGTCTCTTGTTCATAGTATATTTCATACTAAAAAGGCCTTTTGCAAGAAAAAAGCAATTTAATTTGGATGAGCCTAATGGCTGTAAGTATTATTGGCATGATCTGAGAAATGAGAAAGTGTGACGATGAGTCGTAACTTTGGCGGTGGTTCCCTAATGATATGGGCTACGTTCAAAGCTGACAAAAAAACTCCAATGTGTTACATAAATCACAAAATGAATACGGAAAATTATACAGATTTGTTAGACATTGTTCTAATACCCTTTACAGAAAATATTGAAGATGACAATTTTATTTATCAGCATGATAATGCTGCGGTACACGCGTCGAAGCACACAAAGCAGTGGCTTCTTGAAAGAAACATCAATGTTTTGCCATGGCCTGCTTGTTCCCCTGATATAAACCCTATTGAAAATGTTTGGGGTATCATTGCGCGACAAGTTCATAAAAACTGCAAACAATACAACTCCATTAGCGAACTAAAGGATGCGGTGAATGAAACGTGGGCGTCTGTTAAAACAGCACGTAATTAAAAAAAATGGAGGTTACACTAGATATTAAAATAGAAATAATAAAAAAACAATCGTTAATTTCAACTTTATCCGTGTAAAACGAAAGTGACATTATAGAAATTTCGCAGTTTGTTCCGCGTAAAATTATATTTTCGTTTTCTTTTATCAATACATGTTATACTTGTGTTTTGAAATTGATGTGTATGCTTTCTTTATGTAATCCCGAAATGGTACCAAATACAAATTTTTCATTGGTATGGTATAATAATAAGAATTGATTACAAAACACAGTGACTTTATAGAAATTTCGGCGAGTGTAGATAAGAAATCGTGAACTAGCCGGTGTTTCTTTCACCACCGGGTGTCACGGGATTTCGGTAAGGGTAAGATATTAGGAAGGTCGGCTCTCGGAACTCTTTAAAAGAATTCTTGATAAACCACGAGCGGTAAAGGTTTATCGAAGTGGGAAAGTTGCTAGTTACTGGAGTCCTAAATGGATGTGGAGAATGAGATTAAAGACTCTCATATGTCTTATAATAAAAAGTATAATATATTCAAAAGTAAATTTGAGTGGGATACACTTGTTATTGTATTGTGTAATTCGCGGAAGCTAATTCCCGAGCTCTCGGTTTTGACGCACTGAGAAATGCGGGGGTAATTTACTTGACTTGCCTTTTAGCACCGCGTTTTGAATCTTCTTACAGAATTTGATCGAAAGGGAATAAGACCCTATCTCACGAGACGCGTACAGGTTCGTAGTCGGTGTAGAACTAAGCCCGAGGTTGACAAGCTCGAGCCCTTTATATACCGGAAAACTGTTTATAAATATGGTAGTGGGGGTAAATGAAAAATCTGGTCGCCGTTACTAAATTCCAGCTGCATGTACTTTACCGTAGGGAAAAATTGTTTATTTAGGCGTACTAGCCGGACCTCCTACATGGACACGTGGTTTCAAGAAGGGAGTATAAAATCACGTAGGCAAAGCCTCCGTACGTAACAGAGACAATAATAAAGTCGCGATAAATTGTTCGAAGTTAAATCACCGTATATTAAAATGCATATGTAAAATCAATACACGAATATTTGTGACATTTAAATACACGGGTACCCGTGTATTTGGTATTACACGGATTAAAATTCGGATTCGTTTATTGCACGTGATATAGGGAGCTCTATTAGATTTGATTTTGGAAGCAGGTAACGCAGAAGGAAAGAGATACTGAATAAATTACCGGGAATAGCGCACGAATTAAAACAGGTGTTAGAAGAGCGATGCGTTTATCGCGTAATAGAGAGCGATACTATCAAAATATGTCGCACTTCTTCAAAGTTCTGGGCTATAATTTCGAGAACTGTATTTTAATTATATTGTATTTCAATTACACAACTGATTAAAATAATTAGTAATTGAATTCATTGAAAGGTTTTGATTATGTAATTCAGTTACGACGTAGTTTAATTACTATATAATTGAAATACAATGTAATTCAGTTACAATGAAATTGAATTAGCACAACTCTAATGTAGACACGAAGGAATCTCGAAGTACAAAAACTGGGAATTGGTGGAGGATAAATGGGACAGCCAGTAGGACGCGCGTGAAAACAGCGAGGAAAAATCTGCCTGTTTGAATATCCGCAGCCACGAGGAGACGGCACCGAAAAACAGGTGGTACGGATGGCCCTCGTGAATTTAATATCGTCCAGCTGGAAATAAACGTGTCAAAATGGGGTGGCTGGCAAGAAAAAGACTGGAACACTGGCGAGAAGACAGAAACCTTCTACCTCTTTACTATTCTACTTCTTCTCGCTCCTAGGATCTTCTTAGATTTTCTAGGATCAGGCTGAGACTCCAACACGATCTAGCATGGGATGCTGATCTGATCTCTATGACATTGATAATGGCTTTTAGTGGTGTGCGAGTACACGAAATTTCGAGTTTGGATCGGGTCAGGAAATTCGTTCAGGATCTAGTCGCATCTCGAATACAATTAGCCACTTTTACTAAATAATGAACGATCAAAATTTGCGACGCAAAGAAGGAGAGCGTATGGGAAATGCTATGAACTATGTCTCTTTCTTTCTCATATGCTCTCCTTCTTTGCGTCGCAAATTTTGATCGTTC
>CM052202.1:15413911-15430925 GCA_028455805.1 Lasioglossum figueresi
CTGCCAAAGCATGCCAGAGGCAGGTTCGGGGGCAGACTGCCGGCAGAACAGGTCACATCTGCGCTTACATATGCTCGGCAGAAATGAAATTTTTGGTTGGCTGGGCAGCTCGTGTAGTCTGCGTGGAGCGGCGGAAGCCCTTATACAGGGCAGCACCGTCGGCGAGGTTATGTTGGTAATATCGGTGAAATGAATTTCTACATATCGTACAAATATAGGCAGTCTTCCTTTTTACCGACAATTCCAAATACCGATTTTGAATGAATATCGCAGTCTGTGCACATTATGATGGAGTCACCGACGACGAGTATCTCGTCGGTGGTAGAGCTAACAAGGGGAAGCCACGGTTGATGGGTCACGGATTTTTCTGAAACTTGCAGTATTTGAAGTTGTCTTCTCGAAATGTAATTTAGCAAAGCATTAGCGCGCGCTTGTCAAAATTTTCCGAAAAAATTGCATTTGAAAATCGGTTCACTCCTTCATAAGAGAAGTTCGCGTTAAGAGCTAACAAGAAGATGAGTATGTGAGGGCGTACCGAGAAATACTAGTAACCGGTAGGTTGTTGGTTCAACTTCCGTTGTCGATATTTTTTTTTTTTTCTTGAAATTGATACCTACTTCAAGTTTAAGCCTGAAATCTATTATTTATAAGTTATTTTTATCTTTTATGTAGAAATTGCATGTTTTTTATTTGTGGCCGTTGCGAAATAAATCTGCCATATTAATGCGATCTCCCTTACCGACGGCGCTGCCCTGTAATACGTCATTCGCCGCATTATTCCAGCTGGACTGCAGAAGCTGCCTTCCACGTGGCCTGCATCCAGATGGCTCCAGATTCTGGGTTACTGCGTTCATTTTCGACACTCCACGTGGAGTCCATTTGGCTATCAGGGTTCCTAATGTGTTCGTTTTTATAGTTTTCTTATTAAATTTCGATATAATATGCATATTTTATAGCTTTTTTGTTACATTGCGATCTAGTAATGCATACATACATAGCTTTATATGGATAATTACAATTACATCAAAATGTAATAAATAGATATACATAATACGTACAGATCTTCAAACATTTAATCAATTTTTAGCCACCGGTTATTTGCAATAACATTATTTATTATGAGAAACTAAGTAATAAAATAAATAATAAACAAGTATATTAATACTTAGCTTTCAAAATAAGAAAGTTACGAGAGTTCTATTTTTTTAAATTAAGCGCTGGTATGCAAGTAAATTAAAGTTAAGCATACAATTTTAAATAATACAATAAATATATTTACGATATAGATCAAAATAAAAACATTACAAATATTTTACAATGTTAGATAGAAAGAAATTAAGTTTCATACCAGCTAGCGTAAGGTTGTTAACGTAAGGAGATTTATTTATA
Organism: Lasioglossum figueresi; assembly: GCA_028455805.1. NCBI lineage: Eukaryota > Metazoa > Arthropoda > Insecta > Hymenoptera > Halictidae > Lasioglossum > Lasioglossum figueresi. The sequence goes on from CM052202.1 coordinate 15,415,301, forward strand.
ACACGATCTCTTTACGGCGAACAGGCAGAAGAGAACTTCGTGATCGCGTTCTCTGATGTTTTTCGAATGTATTGAATACTCATAATCTGACAACGTTGCGCACTTTAGACTTGACAACGCTGTAGAAGTGTGACTAGTCGAACCCGAGTCGCACTAGATCTAGTTCTCGAATTCACCGTTCTCAAAGCGTAGAGGACGCTAAAATCACTGACATTTTTAAGGTGACGGTACCACCGACTAGATATAGAATAGACCTATCATCCAATGTATTTCGGTGGCCACGTTTGCCAAGGCCACAAACAGGGTCTCGTCGGTGGTGCTGGCGCTCTAAAATAGGCTGACAGCTAGAGCTGCAGGCGAGCTAAAAAATGCGAGCCGAGTTCGAGTCGAGTCGAGCCGGGACTCGATTGGTCGAGCCGAGTCGAGTACTCGCACGAAGCGAGCGGCTCGCACTAAGCGGGTAGCTCGCATCGACGTCATCGGCTCGCATCGGTGCGAGCTACTCGCATCGATGCGAGCACTCGACTCGGCTCGAACAATCCAGTCGAGCTTAGCTGAGCTCACACCGAGTGTGCGATTCGTATGAAACGAACGGCTTGCATGAAGGAGTCGACACGCAACAAATTCAAGCGTAATATAACATGGTGCGAGTTATACATAGCGGGAAGATCGGCACACCTATCTACGACAGTACATTAAACAGGAGTGTAGATTGACCCCTGAAAGTTAATACCCCTGATGTTTGTATACCCGTGAGATGAGTACGCTTATGCATATAAAAATTAATAAAATAATGCTCTCTGCCGATCATATCTACTTATTTATGTAAACCTAGAAAATAGTTGGTATTGCATAACTATCTTCAATAGAAGGGTTATACAAATTTAGAATTTACATTACTCAACATTATCCCAAATATTTAGCATTCTCAATATATTAAAATTATTGTTAATATCGATGTGCCGATCTTCCCGCTATGTATAACTCGCACCATGTTATATTACGCTTGAATTTGTTGCGTGTCGACTCCTTCATGCAAGCCGTTCGTTTCGTACGAATCGCACACTCGGTGCGAGCTCAGCTAAGCTCGACTGGATTGTTCGAGCCGAGTCGAGTGCTCGCATCGATGCGAGTAGCTTCTAATATAGCGACCAAAATTTTGCGGGTACTCGCACAGCCCTACTCCACAGCCCAGTTACCATTCCATATCACATCCTAGCGTATCGACCAAAACTAATATTGTGGAACTTATTTTCTACAATAGCGCTGTTACTAGGCCTGCAGGTAACCTCGAAACTGCGAGCCGAGTTCGAGTCGAATCGAGTCGAGACTCGCATTTCGAGCCCTTATTTTCGAGTCCTGGCACGAAGCGAGCGGCTCGAACGAAGCGAACGACTCGCACCGAAGCGAACAGCTTACACGAAACGAACAATGTATACGATATACAGGGTGTGTCCGGACGAGTGGTACAACCAGGCAGGGAATGATTCTACATGTAAAAATAAGTCGAAAAAAAGGAATAACATTTTCTCGTTTGACGCTTCGTTTTCGAGAAAATCAATTTTGAAAATGCATCAAATACAGGGTGAGTCGCCTAACGTTATCACCTTAATACAAGCCGTTCGTTTCATACGAATCGCACACTCGGTGCGAGCTCAGCTAAGCTCGACTGGATTGTTCGAGCCGATGACGTCGATGCGAGCAGATGCGAGCTACCCGCTTCGTGCGAGCCGCTCGCTTCGTGCGAGTACTCGACTCGGCTCGACCAATCGAGTCGAGCTTAGCTCGGCTCGCATTTTGCGGGTACTCGCACCACCGACTAGATATAGAATAGACCTATCATCTTATGGGACTTGGTGTCTCATGTTCTGAAATACCGACTGTTCAAAAAATCAGAGGTTTTGGTATGCCCTCTACGACTTAGAGTGGCGAGTTTGGGAATTATTTCGAATTTATTTCCGTAAAAACGACGGCTCCAGAAGGACAACTTTTTAGACGTGTAAAAGACGTCTGTATGGGCCGTAAGACGTAAAGACGTAAAAAAGACGAGAAAAAGACGACTTAAAGACGGACTGTCCTATCTGGGTAGTGCGCCGCGCCGAACAGCGAACGGAATGGATTTTTGCTATTTCAAGAATTTTTTGCGAATAACTATAGAAGCTGCAGTGGTGTATACTACACAAAGAAATTCAGAAAATGTATTTATAATATTATTTGTAAAATGCCTATTTAATAATTCTATGTATTATAAATGTTTAGGATATGCTCTATCTGCCCTGCAAACAGATTTGCAAGTACATACTAACCATTCGCTTTTGTGCGCGCCCAAATGTTCGTCCATTTATGTCAAAATTTGAAAAATTTACAATTTTCTTTGCTGCGCGTCACTTTCCTATGATCCAATCGGACCCAAATTTTTTCCACGTCATTTTCTCAACATTTGTCACAATTCTAGTATACGGGACCAAAAAAATTTCATGGTCGAAAAATAAGATCCACCCTACTGTATACATACATACATATAACGAATTTGCGTTCAAAGCTGGGCTATGTAGTTTTTACTAAGTTATTAAAACATGTGTTTTGTAATGTTCATGAAAATTTTCATAAAAACCACTTGCTATATAATGCACATATGATTTAATTAACGATACTCTTGTTTATTTATTTCTCCTCTTATTGTTCAAAGCAACGTAGTTTATCATTATTAACAGGAACAAATTAAATTATGTCATCCTATAAAATAACAATACAGTTCCAAACATTACATTTATGTAATTACATTTGTGTATATAATTACATATTCATTACATTTATAAAATACATATTAATATTTGGCTGTTTACAACATTTCGAATTTTGCAGTTAAACATATTCTTTATTGTACGTACAGTAATCATTCGTTTATTATTTATTCCAAATATAAGGATCAACTAATCAAAACAATATTCTATGTATTCGCGAGACTTCAGTGACTACAGCTATTTTTAATTTTAATTCCTATCACCACCGACGGGATGTAAACTCGTCTGTGCTACCACTAAGAAAACTGTCAGCACAAACGAGGTATAGGAATCCTATTCCTATATCTCGTTTGTGCTGTCAGCCTATTTTAGAGCGCCAGCACCACCGACGAGACCCTGTTTGTGGCCCTAAACCGAGTTGGCAATACAGGAAATGACAAGAAAAACGGGCCAAGTGGCCCTGGCAAATGTGGCCACCGAAATACATTGGATGATAGGTCTATTCTGTATCTAGTCGGTGCTCGCACAGCCCAATGTCAGGTCTATTTCTATTTCCTATATCCTCGTCTGTGACAGTATCTCGTCGGTACTGTGGTATGAATTGGGTTAATAGTTCACTCATTTTGACACGGATGGCACCGCTATATTTCGAAGAAAACACTACTTTTAGCATAGCATTAGCCTTTTGTGATTCTACAGGTGTCACATATGTCCAATCTCCTTTCCTCTTGCAAAATGCAAAGTGGTCTGGATCTGTAGGGCACGCTCTCAACACTACAATCTAAATGAATCGCTACACAGAATCAATCTGGTATCCAATCCGGCCTGCGAATGCGGTGCCGAAGCTCATAACCTAAACCATGTGATATGACAATGCCCTCCAACAGAAAGTCACCGCAACCAACTGAAGCTCGCCCTCAGCCGAACAGGGTGGCAGCTTCCGTTATCCATAGAGTGTTTCCTTTCGAAACCATATATGAAAGAATTGTTAGTTATCATCAATTTTCTCCATCAGTTTAATATTACTATATAAAATTCCAAAGACTGACTAGTTTTTAAGTACTGTATGTATTATTATCTACTTTCTAATTATCTATATCCTATACCAAACCTTGTATGTAATATTCCATCCTAGATTAAGCGTTACTGTATATAGATATCGCTATTATATTTTTGTATCTGGATCTATGGGCAAACTGTGCCTAAGATCATCTTTCAATAAAGACGAAGAAGCATAGTATTAGAATTAAGATTGCGGAAACTGTGATAATAACCATGAAAAGTTATGGGCTTCAATGGTCTAAAGCATTAATTATAATTTAAAATAAATTTAAAAACATTGTTTACTGTAATTTCTATGTTTCTTGAATAAAAAATAATATGTCTACTAGTTTGAACATTTTACTATTACATCTCTCTCTCCCTCTCCCTCTCCCTCCCCCCCTCTCTGTGCGTGTGTGTGTGTGTGTCTCTAATGACGGTATTTCCACATTTTCAAAAACAGATGATCCGTCTCAGTGTTTACACGGTGTCGTATGGATTACTCGGGACAAATCATTTAAGCTACAAAGAATTATCAATATTATTTATTTTTTTAGTGATATAAATGTTTTACATTCTGCGAGTTCGGTGATGTTCAATCAGAAGTTTAAGCTGTCTAACGTGTGTTTTAATGTCCTGTTAACTGCATTATTAATGTCTTTCTGAAGTGTGTATAACAGCAATGTCTACACCTTCGATGTTAATTTTCGAAAATTATTAATGACTAATTTGTTACTAATTCTGTTTTAAAAATTGATGTGTATAGTAGTTATACGGATAATGCGCTCTAGTAAGTTGTAGAAAATATTAAATGTTAGAAGGGTTGTTCCTTCGTTTGATGTTCTGAGTTATAGGGTGCTTGAAAAATGGTTAGTATCTAAGTAATTGTGAATGGAATATGTCATAAATTCTGACTAGGAGTGGTACTTGTGCTAGTACTAATATTTTAGTAAATATACTCTTTCTTCGTCAAGACATCGCGTTGTATTTGAAAACAGAATTACGATTCGTGTAGTATGTTCCTGTACAGACAAACATTCTGTGCGAGAGAAAGAGATGAAAATCAATCAGTTTTTGAGACTCTCACGAAAGAACGTCATATTTTTAGACACAAATCTCGTAGTATCAAAATAAAGTCATAGATATTACCGCTCTCTAGGAATGAATGAAAATAGGTCTCTGGTGAACGCAACGGGGCCAAGGCGCTCATCAACCTCATGGGCTAGCTGTCAACTTCCTGTGGCTTTTCACACACCTCTCTTTCCGAACTCTATTTTATTGGAAGCTGTAGTCACTCTGTCAAACATAATAGTCATCCTCGGCAAACAAAATTCTAATAGATCCCTTGCGCAACTAATTTTTGTTACAAGCTATTACCTCGCGAGCACATTAATCGCGATGAATATATCTTTATGGGAACGGAAGTAATCACAGTTTCTATGAAAACATTATCAAAATTTGAACCAGGAGTATTCAGTGTGACTCTGAGCCTAAAAAATTACAACTTTCCATCGTAATTCATTCTTAATCCTACTCCATTCCTCATTATCCTAAGAAAATGACATTTTTTCATTATAGATCATTTTTATCCCTCGCCCAGCCGTCATTTTCCAAACTTGATTCGTGGAACACTTGTTCTCGCATTGTTGCCATGTATATCGTACATATACCATGTAAACGTTTTTTAAAAACTGTTTACGTAATTGAAGATACTTCTATGTGGTCAGTCGTGTCATAGCTGAAGGGTTAAGCGAAAAAGAACGTTTCCACCATGAAAGAAGCAGATGATCACAAAATCTAAAGATTACATTGAGCTCAAGACAGAAAGAGGTACAGACCCGTATAACGCCATAAAAATTGAATTAGCTCAAAAATTGTTCGAAAAGACGTATCTTGAGTAGCAGTAAAGGCACAGTAAATGTGCATAAAAATTGTTTAAAAATCCCGTACACTTTGCGCCACGGAAAACGCACCAGCACAATCTTTTCAAAAGTTGTTTCGACCGCGTTGAACGTGCATCTACGGCATCACAGAATTTTCCACTGGTTCAGCCCCCTGTTTCTCGCACTCTCTTGCTCCAAAGACGAGCTTCTCGTTCGAAGGGAAACGAATGGCTCCCGATCTTAGTTCACCGCCGATAATAAACGGAAACGCGTCAAAGGTGGATCGTACGGGGACCGCGGGGTGGGAAAAGAACTTCTAACATCGGGGGCGAAAGCGCGGCATAGGGACGAGGAAATGTGGAACGAGAACGCAAGGCGGAATCGCGTGTTGTACCGAAGCCGAAGCCGAAAAGTCGAGCGACGCCAAAGTTAAATATAAATGTCGCGGCAAGCGGCGAAGTCCTGGACCGATGAACCAGCGTATCCGAAGACCAGTCTCTTCGTGGTCTTCGTCGTGGACCGACTACGAATAACCGACTACGAATACAAAGTCGTTGCGCGCGACTCGCACGATTTTTAACGCCACGATCGATCACCCCCTCGATCATCGGGGCCCGCATCCCGAGTGTACACGCGAGAACCGATGAAAGTTCAGGGGATCGCACCTTGAACGAAACCGATCGAAACCGCTCTCTCTCTCTCTTTCTCTTTCTCTCTCTCTCTCTCTCTCTCTCTCTCTCTCTCTCTATATATATATATATATATATATTTATATATATTCTTACCGGAAACGACTGCGACCAGTGCTTTGGATTATTACTGTGCTACCGATTTCTTCGATCGACTGCTCGACGCCTTACCGGTATCGTTTTCACATATTTTTATTCGAGTTTTAGTGGATTTCTATGTACTCTACGAGTTGTAGAGATGGTTTGTGTGGTTATTTATTTTACGTATTTTTAATAGGCTAGTGGGTTGGAATGTACTCTGCGAACCGTAGGGGTGGTTTGTGGGTATCGAGGTTTTGTCATATTTATCTTTAGATCGACTTTTGGTAGCTTTCACTCTTTGCACTCGATGCTATTTTAACTCTAGTAGTCAGACATTTTTACGATCTAGAATATTTCCAGTCTGTAGAACCAGAGAATTTCCAATCTTTTCGAAGTTGACCTTTGTGTGAGGTCGAGCAATATTTTGATTTTTAGCAGTTTATTATACACCAGCTTTGTTATGTACATTCTGGAATTCAAACGTTTTTTCTGATTTACAGCGTGGGAACTCTATAGTATCTTTTCTGGTATGCACAACATCTCGACTTACACTTTCAACCATTTATTAAATGCGGGTAAATAATTGTAGAACCCAGACAATTTTCTTGGTGATAATATTTTTACTCTGTAGAATCTTTTTTAATTTTATGCCTGCGAGATGAATTCTTACTTCAATTGGAGGTTTGCTTATACCAGACTTCATTTTATTTATTAATTTAAACTTAAAATTTGGTGATGTAAAAATTCCTTAGAGTATGGTAATTTTTAGTGACCTTATAAAGTCGCCATTCGAGTGCAAAAGGTGGAAGAAGACGAAAGGTTTTAAAAGACAGCACTGTTTTAGAATTTGGACACGATTTCTTAAGAAGTTTGATGATTCTGTGATTCTTTAGGGGTGCAGTATTTCCCATATAAATTAGATAATTTCAGGTGACCATTCGAATGACTGCGTTTTATCGTCTCTATAAATATGGTTTCATAGTCAATCGATGCCTAACTATCGAATGCTTCCAACTTTCCTCTATTGTCCGTTTAAATTTACTATTGTAAAAGTTTTACAGTCTAGCGACTCTTTGAGGATACTAACACCTTCACAAACTAATTAGAAAATTTCTGAGTGGCCATTTAACAATTCCAATTTCCCATAATTCATATTGTATGTATCCCACTATCAACACTGCACTTTGTGCGCCTGTAAATTATGCAATTGGATGTCATAGGCGTGGCTCTGTACTGTTTCACCCTAACTGAAGAGTCCCAAGATTCTATCAACACTAACCGATTAACCCCTTGCAATGTAACATTGAGTAGGAACTCAGATTCAATTAAAAATTAACTTCCTTTAACCGGGGATAAAATTTTGTTTTTTTGCCAATGTATAGCCATCGGAGAGTACCCAGTCGTGCAATAAATATAAAGTTCCTTCCGTAAAATAAATTGTAGTGCAAGGGGTTAACGAGCATGGAAGAGACCCGTAAATCATTGCTAAATGAAATACAGTATATAAAATAATGTAAAACCAGTCCAGTGGTCCTTGATTAACGATAAATAGACTGCGGATCATTATGCAAAATAAAAATTAAATATTATTTTTTCCCCTAATAATTTTAATAGATGAAAAAAAATATAGTGACATCTTTAAATTTTTTTACATTTTCCTACAATTTAAAATTTTATCTACTCAATTTTGCTGTAAATGCATAAAATTCGTAGTCTAAGGATAAATGTAGTGGCAACTAATCTCTGTCATATGGTAACATAAAAAGAGCCGCGAAACTTTCCGAATATCTCGAAGATCGTGAACTTTATCGGAGGAATGTCCATCGAACTAATTAAAGGAGGAGTTTCCGCGTCCCGTGGCGATCGCAGAACTAATTAAAGGTGCAGCTTTTCCCCGCTTAATATTAAACCGCAGTCGGGCTCGGTCCCAGGGCTTCGACAATAACCGGCGATCGGGGTTAACCGGCACGAGCAACCTGTGTCAGGAGCATCCGTTCAGAACGACGACTATTTCTGTTCGTTTATTCGTCAGTAATATTATTTCTGGCAGCAGAATCCGAGGTCCAGGATCCAGCTAACCCAGAGATAACGGTGTTCGCGATAGAATTTCAACATCGCGCCGCGTCTCGCGATTTTATTCGGATCGTTCGTTTTTCCACCAAGTTCGTAGCATTCTATGTACGTAAAAGCGATCCTGAACTGTGCCACCAGATCTTCCTTCTTTTCTCAACACTCTTCGGTGCCCCCTAGAAAATATTTTCCATTCCTCCTGTTCTAAAGCCAGAGAGGCTTGGAGCGAGTGGAACGCTTTCAACTTTTTGTTTTATAGCGCTCGAGAGAGAGGAATCCTGCCACCTGGAATTCGAGTTCGAATCCGTTCTTGAGTGGTTTCGCCGGTATTTATAGACCAGCAGCCACTCGATTCTTCTGGATGCTTTATTGAAATCGGTGGAACAACCCCGACCGACCAGACCCGTAGCGTTCGTGAACTTTAACAAGAAAATGGACGCGTGCCTTCGGGCGAACGTTTGTTGGTTTTGAGGGGGCGAGTTGTCGGATGAATTTCGAACGGGTTTTTTTCCGGAACGGATGCACCGGCCGCTAGTTGTTTGCTTTCGCTGCGTGAAAAACGGGACGGTTCCACAGCAGCAGGGAAAAGAATCGAATTCGGGGTGGCAAAGAAAATATTAGCAGTGCCGGAAGCTGCTCTCCTTTGTTGTAAAGCGAACGGCAGCTATTAATAATTAACTGGATGAAATATAAAACAGTGAAAAATACGTGTATAAAAAATCTAAGAGTGTTGTTACGTTGTTTTCTACGTACAAAGACTAGTAGGGGATGAAATGAATTTTTATTTAATCACTGCTTCCCACAGTTGATTCGGAATATTTTTATTTTGCATAAAGATCCGCAGTCTATTAATAATAATCTGCGTCACTTGTTTGAATCGTACACAAATGACAGAAATTCTTATAAATGCATAATGAATTCGGAACATTTTTGTTGTTTTTTATCTCCGAATGAAATGGAACTGTTGCAATTGAATGAAAGTGAAACGTGTTGTCGTACGTCGATCAACTATAGCGCCATGCACCCGCGCAGGATCGCCGAGCGATTGGCAGCACGCATGTAACTGCAAGGCTAATTGTAGGTGTTAATATTCGCGTCACTTTCTGAAATATCCGACGCAGTCGTTGGAAATACACCTGCCGTGTCGGACACGTCTGTGAGCACTGCGCTCGTCCTTTTAAAATAGAATTGTCGCTATATTTAGTCGGCCTGCACTCGATATCCAGCCAAAAACCTTTAGACCTTCGACCCGTGTAACCATATCGCGTTAACTTCCTTATATTTTGGAATTATTCCAATGGAAACCCATTACCCATGGTAAGACTTCACTCTGAAGGTAACCGACCATCTATTTCGTATATCTGCAAGACTAGTATCAAATAAATCTGTAACGGTTAGGTTCATCGAACCCACTCCTACGAGTTCAAGATTACAAGTATTGGTTACATTTTCACTATCGAGACCAGAAATTTTCAATTTTTCTGTATGTAATATTATACAATTCGACGAAAAATGATAAAACTCTAAAACTCTAAATGATCAAATTCTAGTGCGAGGAATCCAAGATTACATCATACCCGCTCCTGTGCTCGAAAACCAATATGGCAGCGTTCTAACCTCTCAAACGCGCTTGTAATCGAGCTACTTTACTTGTGTATAACTTTTAAACGAGTGAACTGAACGCACACTGAAACTTGGATTGTATAATATTACATTAAAAGAAGTTGAAAATTTTTTATCCCCTGAATGAAAGTTCAGCCCAACTATTTATTTGAAGTGAATCGATCATCATCGATTGGAATTCTTGTATACCTTTAATATTCTTCGAACGATCCATAAAGATTCAGCCTCTCGGTAGTAAGTTTCTCAGCATGTTTGGGATGTTAGCTGGTTCTCAAGCGTTTAAACAAAGATTGTCGTTTCTCCATTTGCAGTCTTAGCAACTTAACAGATTCTCCGAAGCAGCGAAAGTATGGCGAGATCGCGTTGTTTCTTATTTCCACGAGTCAGCGTTGTGTAATGTTACGTTGTGCGACGCACAGTGCCCACAAACGAGAATTTAGCATTATCGAATCAATATACATACGTGTCGTTTTCTGAAGTTTAACAGAAGTATCATTAGACTGTCTATATGTTTGCTAATACCGTTGGCAGGAATTTTTCTCACAAATGCATCAAATCCAGTCTGCTACCAATGATATTTTTAGACGATGAAAATCTCATTTTTTATTATTTTGTATGAACGAAAATTGTATATATTAAAAGCCTCCCTTTTGCCCTCAAATTCAATTTGTGTTCTTTCTACCAATTAAACTCTGTAATTGTGAAATACTATGGATTTCTATGGAGCATTGTGCGGCGCAAAGTGGAGTATTTGCCCCGAAAAGTTGGCCGAAACTATTTTAGCATTCTTATAAGACTCGTATACATAGTGTAGCGAGTCATTGGATTCATCTTGACGTCAGGTACAATAATATGTATTAAAAATACGTAGTGGCATTTAAAAAATCAAATTGACCATTATTTTTTATTAAAAAAAAAAAGTTTTATAATTTTTTGTATTAAAATTTGTAGATGTCTGAATGTACCGATTAAATTTTGCCGAAACATTTTATTGTCAAATTATCGGCTATGCCTGAAAAATCGTGGTAACTGGGGAATTTTCAGTGTGGCCGCGACGCGACGCACACTTCGTTTACGCCATATGTAGCAATACAAAAAATAATGTAAAAGGCGTATTCGCACATGTTAGCGGCCAATTCTTTTTGCATTATTAACAAAAACTTTTACAGTTTCCAATGGTGCAGAAAAGAACGTAGGACTTCTCTTTTTCTTGCGTAACCAGAAATTTTTGCCTTTCTCCAATAAATTTTTACCTCTTCCCCATGTTATCCAGTGGATTTGGACGAGAAGATGCGAGAAATCCAAGTTTCGGTCCTACGGGATCAATGGTTCACAGGTTGTAAATGTTTAAATTTGAGCAATTACCAGTGTTTTTGCCAGGTTAGCATAGCCATGTTGTGTGTAGCGACGATCGCGCGCCGCTTACCGAGCGGAGCCGCTATGTGGCAGCACAAGCACTCGGTAATGTCCATAATTAATTAGTTGGTTGGTAGTTAGGTCGGGTTGGGGAGGGGCGAAGAGGGCCGGCTCTCTTGGGAATCTACGTGATCAACATTAGCGCGTGCTTGTGGTGCCACCCAGCGGCTCTGCTGAGTAAGTGGCGCGCAACCGTCGCTATACACAACATGTCGGCGCTAACATGTCAAAAACACTGGAAATTGCTCAAGTTTAAACTTTTATAATTTGTGAACTATTGATCCCGCAGGATCGAAACTTGGATTTCCCACATCTTCTCGTCTAAATTTACTGGATAACAGGAAAAAGGTAAAATTTTATAGGAGAAAGGTAAAAATTTCTTATTACACACGGAAAAGTTTACCTGAACATCGGGACTCACTTGGAAGCCTAAAAATTTCTTTGTTGCAAATTCTACAAATGCGAAATAATTTTGAACAGGCAAACAATAAGGAAGTGAAAATTGCTGAAAACTATAATATATGCCTGTTTAAATAAAGTGTTTTTAAAGAAAAAATTAACACAACATATTCGTCACGAAGTGAAAAATGTGTAATACAAAAGACTGTACTATCAATGCATAACAACGCAACATGAGTACATAAATTAAATAAATAAAACTAGTACACTGTTGTTTATATATTCTAATAGCTCAGACTACTAAAATTATTCATCTGACGCCAGATTTGAAAAATTGTATTTTGGCCAACTTTTCGAGACAAATACTGTGCAAACACTGTGCGGCGCTTCGATTCGTCCACTACGCATTTTTCACACGGTAGCGTGCACAAGTTAGCGGAAAGCCAGACAATCTAAGCGCCTATTTCGAGAGATTTTTGGATGATTGCCCATCCTAATCTGCCTACTCACTGCCACCGCGCGACCCAGAGCTCGTTAAGCGTCGAAGACGCTGCCACCGAATTGCCTACCGAAACTATGTACCGCAGCTTGATAGTTCAACATTTTCTCTCGTAAAAAACCACTCCCATTTTTAGCGAACTGCGTATCAAAAATTATTCTATACCCTCCACGTTCGAATCGGTTAACCCTTGGATCTGAAAAATGCTAGAAAGTTAGCTGGTATTCTCTCTAGCATCTTCTTTGTATCGGCAGATTGAAATATTAAATATAATTCTATAAATACTAAATTTACCTGTACACTAATTAATAACCCGACCCAGTAGGCTTCTTCAACGAATCGCGTTCTAATTTGTTCGATTACCTTCATGTTTCGAAAAAGCTGAGAAAATTGTTGCTACTGTCCCAGTTCCTTGGGACACGACTCACTAAACTATTTCTTAATCGCTCCAACCAGTTAACATTGGCACGATTCGTTAGACTGTAGATACACTCGGCTTGATTTATAGTAACTCATGACCACCTTATTCTAAATATCGAGACAGTGCTGTCGAATCAAAGTTGCATTTGAAAATATTGCTTCTTAGCATCTTCTAAAGATTCTGATAATTTTTACGAAAGATTATAGTAGACTTCCTGTTATCAGAAACCATAACTATTTGCCACATTTTACGGCAAGAGCACCACAACATTCATCCCTTCCACCAATGCCTGCGTCATCTTTGATCACTTTTTTTATTCTAATTTGTGGATTTCTCTTCAAAGGAATATGTTGAATAGACGGCGGATGTTACGCAATTATGACAAAAATGTTTGGATGTAATTTACAACAGTAAAAAAGATTCGAAGAATTTGTTACGTTACTATCAACCTATTAAACGTATTAGGGAAGAAAATGAATTTCTATTTTACTTCAGTTTGTTGCAATTCAAGTAGAACATTTTTATTGTATAATACATAAAGATCCGCTAATACATATTATGCAAGATTGTGTCAGTCATAACTAGACTGCAGATTTTATGCATTTATGGTAAATATGCATAGGTCAAGTGGAAGACAGTAAACAATTAAGGGGGTAGACTCGTTTCTAGGATTTCAAGGGTACGGGTTGCTTTTTATTTCTCGATAATACAAAGATGGGGTTTTTCAATGATCAAAAGCGCTAGATAAAACATCAATCTAGGCCGCAATCGCTTTCAAAAGTCCTATTTTTACGTTCACGAGGCGGAATTTGCATTATTCGGCAGCGTATAGCTGTCGCAGCTTTATCAAAATAGTTACATGCGCAGCTTAATGCTTCCGAATAATACAAATTAAGCCGCGTAAACGTAAAAATAGGACTCTTCAGGGCGATAACGACCTGGGTTGATCTTTTATCTAGCGCTTTTGACTACCGAAATACTCCATCTTTGCATTATCGAGAAATGAGAAGACGCATCCCGCACCCTTGCAATCCTGGAAACGAGAGTCTACCCCCTTAGAATGATTCAGAACGGAAATAAACGTTTATGTAGCTCCCGTGTGTTGAAATAAATACACAGTTTTTATTTTCCACGAAAATCCGCGGTCTAAAAAGATCGATCGAAAAATGCTTGAAAAAGATTGATTGAACCGATGAAAAAATAGGCTGCCTCTCTTGCAGCGATGCTAGGTGACCGAAGGGCGCGGGAAGTTTCGAAATAGCCAGAGATGTCGCAGCCACCATCGAAACCCCATGGAAAACCAGGGCCAGGGGGCGGTTGGTCTGCAAGACCAAACATGCCCGGCCACTTCAGACCCCCGTCACCTTACACACCCTCGAGTTCGCCGCATACGCAACGTCCTCGAGGGCCGTCCACACCCGTTCATCATGCTCATCCTACGTCGCCTTTGACGTACTCCGGAATGATGCACCCGATGAGCCCGGTGCCGATCGGTATGCCGATCTCGCCCGGGATATCGCCAGTTTTTGGATCACCAACTGGTTATATACAGTGTCCAAGACCTAGATGGCCGTCGCCTCATCCTGTTACCAGCCACACACCCAGACCTTACATACCTACACAGGTAAGTCACATTTAAGTAGTAAAACATACAGCGAATAGCCTCTTTGTTCAGATTGTTTCTCCTTTACATTCTGTGATTTTTCTAATTTTTATTGTGTATAATTAGTCACTGGTATTAGGTTAGCTGTGAACAGTTTGACTCTTTGCAATGGTCTTCCACAACGCGAGCGCCGTCACCACTGACATCATCCGAAGTATGCTCATTAAATTCCACCGGACACCTAACTCAATTTATCCTCCGACCTGTTAGCCATTAAACCAGACAGAATCGATCAATAAGCATCGGCGTCGTGCATGCAGCTCGTTGTTCGCCTGCGGTTCGAAATGATTTTAGAAAACCGGCGAGGATTGCATGCGGAACACGTGTCAACTCCGACAATAGCAACGGCGAGAAGGAGCTGACGTTTCGAGTGCTCGCACTCGTCGGTCGAAATTCTTTCGCGTCACGGAACACGCGGAGAAATAGTCGGCCTCTATTGTTTCGTTGAGTCATCCGAAAGTTTATCTCGGCGTTCGCGTGAACTTCGACGAATACCGGCACGTGGATGAAGAGAGATTCGCGGCCCCGCGTCTCGACCCACGCGTTCCAACGAAACGATGCTCGAAATTACACCGGCTAAATAAAATGTAGGCCGCGTCCGAGGCTCGACGACCGGTTTTCTGCGATGCACGCCAGGTGTGAATGCACTGCGATTATTTGTCCGCGGCGATAAAATGCAAGCGAACACGACGATTCCCTGTTGGCGCGATGCTCCATCCCGAATGATGGATCGCGCTGTAACTGGATCGTTTAGAAATAGTCAATTTGAATAGCGCGTAAAGTAGAGCAGAGTTCAATCTACCCTACAGATAGAACACGGTAGAATATAATAGAGCACAGCAGAATCAAATACAGATAGAGCACAATAGAATCGAATACACATAGAGCACAGTAAGATGGACGACAGATAAATTACCATAGAATAGGGTAGATATAGAGCACAGTAGAAGGGACTGCAGACAGATTACCGTAGAATAGGTTACATATAGAGCACATTAAAATGGAATACAGATAGATTTTCGTAGAATAGGTTACATATAGAGCACAGGAGAATGAACTACAGAAAGATTATCGTAGAATAGGGTACATATAGAGC
>CM052202.1:15431025-15447562 GCA_028455805.1 Lasioglossum figueresi
GCTCAGCGGAAAGTGGCGCATCGTCGCCATTAGTCGCCGGACCACCGAAATACATGATCGGCGCATACAGACCGGGCGATTACGAATACGTCGGCGTACCTTTGGAACACTCGCAAACGGAAAATAATCGTTAATTTCAACTTTATCCGTGTAAAACGAAAGTGACATTATAGAAATTTCGCAGTTTGTTCCGCTTAAAATTATATTTTTGTTTTCTTTTATCGATAAATGTTATACTTATGTTTTGAAATCGGTGTGTATGATTTCTTTATGTGATCCCGAAATGCTACCAAATACAAATTATTCATTGGTATGGTATAATGTGGGATCCTGAGATCGCACAGTACGCTTTAAGCGTAGAATAATGTTAGTAACAGTGTGATACGGTGTAACGACACTAATTGACACTGAAGCGGCACAGCTATCAGCAAACAAAGTTCTTCTCGCGGTCGGCACAGCTTTCCGATTTCGCGCGTATCCTTTATATACTTGGTCGCTCTCACACTTTATCGTTCGGAGTTCGCTTGCGTACTGTTCTTAACGTTCAAATTCTCCCTACGGCCAACCGCCGTTAGCAGGTCGTCGCAGGACACGTCTCGCCGTTCGCTGTAAACATACTTACATACGTACACACATACATATAATGATCCTACAATAATAATACAAATTTATTACAAAACACAGTGACTTTATAGAAATTTCGGCGAGTGTAGCAGATGATCACAATGAGAAATACTAACGAATAGCGAGGTGCCGAATATGATGAAGAAGAAACACGACGTTAGTAAATGAGTTGCGGATGGGGGAATATTTTATTGTAGGGTAATAAACAATGGTAAAAGCAGCTGTGATTCTTCTTACCTGGTACCTATCTCTCATTTACCATAGCGGAAAATTTTTTCCGAGCATTTACCATTTTTTTGGGTTTTGTTCAGCTAGCGGGCTCGTTTTGATCGGTGCGAGGCGCCGCGGCTTTGGCACGTCTTCCCCAAGTAGAGCGCGCTCTAACGCGAATGATCGCTCAATGACAGCGAACCGGGGCAACGAACGTTCGTCTGTTCCCCGTGAATAAATAAAATGAAGCCTGTTGGCTCTAGATAACGAGCAGCGACGTGCAAGCATTACGTCCGCGCCGGGCCCAATGGTTACTCGATACGCGCGACCGCAAAAGCGTCTGACGATTCATAATGTCAGACTTCGAGGCTCGGTGTTTCTCACATTCGATGATCTAACGCGTTGATAATTAACCAGCTGGAAAAAGGACTCGTCATTGAAAGCCTCAGGACAATGAGACACTTGACTTCCGGCGAAACCACCGAACGCCGTTTTGTCACTTTGAAATTTTCACCGTTTTTCGAGAAATATCTTATTTCTTACATTTTACTGTTGTTTCAGATATATTTAGTGTGAGAGAAATTTATGGACTGTTTTATTTATGAGAAAGTTTTATATTAACAATTAACATTTTAAGGTTTTTCTTGGATGAACAAATAATGGAGTGCTTATGAGGTAAATTGGTATAGCCAAAACATTTTAGGTTGAGGTATTCCATATAATAAGAACTTCTAAATATGTTATCACCAGGGACGGGATCAAGTACAGTGCCTGACAAAATGATAGAACGTTTATGTATTTGTATATTTTATATAACACAATAGGATTTATGTACATATTACCCATCCTATATATTAGATATGTCCTTCTAACTATCCATATAGAATTGCAATTTTGTCTCGTGTATATGAACGAAATTACAGAAAAGAATATTGACATGTATTGACTTTGCTCGGTCAAATTGATAGGACGCATGTAATATTTTCCGTTATTATGTACTCTGGCAGTAATCTATCAGCTGTGACGAGAGAAGTAGACGAGCAAATCTTTCATTTATCTACAACATTTGTGCCATTAAAGTTAAAATGGATCGAGGAAAACAATTAGACAAAAGTGAAACCGACCTAAAATTACGAAGTTATTAAATAGAAGCCGTCGCGTTGTGTATAACTTCTTAAAAAATCCGAAAATCTATGGAAAAAAGAAAAGTACTGGCAGACCTCGTGCTACAACAGAACGCGACAGACGGGCCATATTACGCGTAGCTTCGAATTATAAAGGAACTGCAAGAAATATCGCTGAAGAAGCAGGTGTTTCAGCTAACGTAAGAACTGTGTGACGTATTCTCAAAAGCAGTAAACAAATTAAACGAAAAAAGCTGAAAAGAAAACCTCCTCTAAGCGAGCAACATAAGGAAGCTCGTTTAAAGTTTGCTCGCGATCATGTTTCGTGGAAAAAGAAGTGGTGAAATGTGATATTTAATAACGAAAAGAAATTTTATTTGGACGGTCCTGATGGCTGGAATTACTATTTCCACGATCTAAAGAAAGAAGAACAATATTTAAGCCGTCGACAAATGAGTGGCGGAAGTGTCATGGTTTGGGCCGGTATTGGATATCGGAGAAAAACTGATATCAATTTTTGATCAAACCGTGTAAATAGCAAAAAATATATTGAATTAATAGACGATCAATTAAATAAGCGACTCCTATTGCAGGCAGTACGTTTGTTTTTCAACAGGATAATGCTGCGATACATATCGCAAAATGTGTTAAAGCTTATTTTAGTTCTAAAAATGTGACATGCCTCGAGTTCACCCGACTTTAATATTATTGAAAATATATGGGCAGAACTTTCAAGAAACATTTATGAGAATGGAAAATAATACAAAGATGTAATGGAATTAAAACAAAGTATTGTTACAAATAGGAATCTTTTAAGACAAAAACGTATTAAAAAATTGTTTAAATCAATTAATCGTTTATTATTATTATTATTTATTATAAACGGGCTGAAGCCGTTTTTACACATGAGAAAGATACAGACTACTCGTATAATAACAAAGAAGGGACATGCACAGAAAGGAAAATTTGGATAGTGGTACAATCGATACGGTATTATCATATAATCCTGCGTAGTTGCATTTTAAATTTTAGTAAAGTATTATTGAAAAAATCAATACGATTATAAATAGTGCATGATTTTCCAATAATGCGATTCATTGGATTAATTAGTCCATAAGTCGATTTTGCTTTAAGTGTTTGAAAACCCGCTCTTGTTCTCAATTCACGTTCCGGTACGTAAAAATTGATTTGCGCAAGTAGAGAGGAACAATCAATATGATTATTAATTAAATTAAAAATAAAGCTCTGGTTAGTTACTATTCTTCGAGCAGATAATGGTTCTAGGTTCATCGTAGTTATTATTGCGGGGTAATGAACAAAACCTGAACAAAACCTGATAAATTTATGCTGCACTCTCTCGAGCATGATTTCGTACTTAGAGCTTTTCGGAGACCATATAATTGATGCATATTCTAATAGTTTCGTAAATGTTATACAGCGAAAAGGTGGTTTTACTAAATATTAATTTGGAATTCAACAAAATATTTCTGTTCAAACAATTGTATTTTTTAACCATGTTCTATCATTTTGTCCGATTAAAATCAATACATGTCTATATTATTTTCTCTAATTTCTTTCGTATGCAAGAGACAAACTCGCAATTCTATATGGATACTTTGAAGAACATATCTAATATGTAGGGTGAGTAATATGTACATATATCGTATTGTGTTACGTAAAATATACAAATACATAAATTGTTCTATCATTTTGTCCGGCACTGTACCTCGCAAACAGGTTCGAACTTTGATTGATTGATAAATATGTCTCAATATTGATTGATTGAATTCGAACTCTCTATAAGTACTTGGAAAAACAGAAATAGTACTCCTAAGTATACTCGAACCTATGCCACACAGTTTCAAACCGTTTTTGCAAGTACTTTGGTAAACGAAATAATACTTGTAAGTATATTCGAATCTTGGTCGAACAGATTCGGAATTTTTATAAATATCGTACCGGAACCTACTATGCAATTCTGATTTCCAAGATTCGAGTACTACTTGTGAAAGATTCGATTCTTTTCAGCATCGAAGTACTTATAAGTGTAATTTCGAAACTTGTAAGTACTCATTCCGAGGTTCGATATCAGTTTGTATGAAATGAATACTTTTCAAATATAATCATTGAAACATTATTGCTTTCAAAGTAGTAATCGAAACCCGTGAAATGAAACTTGGTTGTTGAAATTGACTCGGATTCGTGAGTATATATTGAACTTGATCCCATCCCTAGTTATCACAGTTTTATTAATAATATACGAACAGACATATTATATACAACATTCATTACAATGTACATCAATTAATACTTGAACCTACTGAGGATTTTCCAAAAAGCAAAGAGATTTTTTCATTTTCTGTGACACTATAAATAACAATCTTGAAAATGTATACATTCTTGTGAATGAAATTGACGCGATCATGATTTTAGGAGAATGTTTCATAAAATATTTTTTAAAGAATCGGAGCATCAGATTTTAAAATTGATTTTCTGTGAACCGCGCCCAAGTGCCCGGAATAGGAACAACAGAGCGCTGTTATATTTGAATTAATTAATGAAATCTCGAGATTGATAGGAGGAACAACGGCAGCGTTAAGAAAGACTGGAAACGAGAGTGAGGTTAAGGTCACCGGTAGTCCGCAGCTATTAAAGTGTTACATCACCGGTGGCCACCAATGTGGATCGACGAGTCGAATTTCGCCGATCTTTCACGATCTCTTTGCCACCGACCAAATTACACAGTATTTATTTGTTTAATTTATTTATTTATTTACACAGGATTTATTTGTGGTTTTCAAAAAAAAGCATTACATCAGCGTTAATCTCGACCGGCGTCGATAAACAATCTCTGGGAACGCGACGCGAATTAATTCACGTGTTGTTTCGCTGCTCGATGGAACTGAGATCCAACGAGATTAGCGATCAACTGGTTAGCAACGGTTTGCGAACGTGCTTGCGAATTTCCTTGCAACGGGTGCATTGTTGGTTAACTTTATTTTGACACGGAATTGGTCGTGGGAAATGAATGATTGTAAAAGAAAGAAGTTATTTGATGTGGAACGAAAATGTTTCTGGGCTGAAATAGTATCTGAAGACGGCGGAAACATGGCGGCTTCTAGAGAAGAATTTAAAAATTGGTGAGAAAAATTATTTAAATAAAAAATGTTTGATATACCACGTTTTTAAGACAGACTGAAAAGTATAATTTAAGACGGACTAAAAGGTATAAAATAATTTTTCTTAGCCCCATACAGATAGTCCAGAAAATTCGTGATTCTGAATTTTGAATAGCTATGAAAATACTTGTAAGATTTAAAACGAGAAACGTGGGGCGCAAGATAATAGTAAGAAGTGTAAAGAGTAGCTGCCGGTGAGAAAACTCACGCAACAGTTCATATAATTTCCAGTGCAATAAAATTGTTAGTGACTTAGGAGAACTCATGGTGCATTCATGCATCAATTATCTATTGCATGCGCCCCACGTTTTTCGCTTTAAATCTTCTAAGTACTTTCGTAGCTATTAAAAATTCACAATCACAAATTTTTCAGGCCTATCTGTATGGGGCTAGGAGAAATTATTTTATACTTTTTAGTCCGTCTTAAAAACGTGGTATATTAAAAAATTTTTTTTATTTAAATCGTTATTTTCTGCTTTTTAGTCTTGCGCCGTCGGTATTGCGACCACGGCATATCGAAAACAAACGCGAGCGGTTGCGAGAACGAACAGCGGGCGTTGAGACCGTTTACCTCGACGTACGAAAATTCAAACGAACTACATAGATCCAGTTCTGTCTACTTTAAAGTTTCAAGTCTCTAGCTCATCGGGAAGTTAGTTTAAAATCAATTGCAAAATTTGTACCGAACAGACAAACAAACAGACAGACAAGAAAGCGAGTTAATAAAAACGTGGTGAAAAGCGTCTGATATTTATTGAAGGTGTAAAAAACTTAATCAAAAATAGTAAGATGTATACGTAACTTAAAAATTTATTATAAAGATCGACGAGGTCAAAATGACTTAAAAGTGACAATGTTTATAAAAGTGGGAGGAACCAAAATGGCAGAAAAGACGTGGCTTCCATTGTCGAACCTAAAACTTATTGAAAATTATACTTTGAGACCTGAAACAGTACAGAAGACATAATCTAAAAGTTGTAGAACGTAGACCAGGTCTAAAAAATGAACTGTAAAAAATGAAAAAATAAAAAGGCCTAACGTAAATAATTTTTAGAGAATATGAGGATGTGACGTCGAACTCAAAATTTGCTATAAATTTCATTTGTGAAGAAATATAGTTAAATAGTAGTAAAAATGAAGAATGAAGAGAAAAGGCGTGATCATCGATAAAAGAATGAACGACGATGTTAAAAAGAGCAGTCAGATCTAAAATGGCCACGTCAAGGTCACTATGGCTTGCGAAATAAATGGTTTACTACCTGCAAAGAGGATTGAACGAGGTGTTGCTCGCATCGAGCGAAACGTTACACAGGCCGACACAATCGCGTATAAAGTGTAATGTGGTAACTTGTACTAATAGTAAACGATGACGTTATTAGACGTCAGTTCAAGGCTGTGCCACAAACATGCTCGCCTTCTCTGGAACCTTTGTGCCTTTTCTTGTTTCTCCACCTTCTATTCTACGTGGAATATTCTTCATGTATCTCCTTTCTTTGTGTTAGTCGTCAATCATTCCACTTCACTTGATGAAGCCTCTCTTATGCTCACTGTCTTCTTCCGGACGACTTGCTGTACTCCCACTTTCCACGACGACTCTCAGTCAGTCACGTTTCATTACCATAAAATTCAATGTGCAAATGAGAGCCGCGCGAATTTACATTCGAAAGTCGTGTAAAGGTCAAGATTCTAAACAAACAGTCGCCTTTCATAGTCTCCGCCACCTTGATAACTGTAGGACGTCGCTATCTCAAGGTCGGTCTCGATACTGTTGACCCACATGTCTATTTTCATCGAGACGGTGATTAAAAATATCTAACATGTCCGTTTTGTTCGGGCAGAAATCGATAATGGTTAAAAACGAGCTGCGATTGCAGAAAAATATCGAGAAAAAATACATATATGCAAATAAAGACCATGGTAATTATTATTAACACCCGAACCTCGGATTTTTAATTTTATAGTCACTAAGAATCCACAAATACAGTTTGCGAGAAAATTTTCGATTAAATTTATTCACACACAGATTACAGTTTACGTAAATTCCTATTTCCATACTGGATTTTATGATTAAATCATGGACTAAAAAATGGTTTGCGTTAAAAGTCAAGTGAGAATATTATTATGAATTTTTATCAATATACCAATTTTCCTTGAATTTTAAAAATGCATATCTGCCATATATAGATTTGACCTCTAGACATTGAAAATATTAGTGTGTATAAAGACTATCGTAAAGAGAATATTGCAAGCGTTATTAACTTGCTCATCCACGAACAGAATGTGAATTTTGCAAGAAGTCAACGACATCGCCAGCTCAGCCAAGGTTGGCTAATTCATTTGCTCCTCTGCCGTAGGTTTTAAGTGTCAAGGATCGTAAGCTGGTAGCCGAAGACGTTCGTTCGGTTATTATCAGCACTCTGCCATCATTATTAATAACACGATCATGTCGTCCTTTCCTTGACACTGATCTTCTATCTTCCCTGTTTCTTTTGTCACGTTAAAGATGTCTCTCTGCTTTTTCTTCTTCGTTGATCCCGGAAACAAGCCAAACGAGAAAATTTCTTGAATCACGCGATTAACCCATTTGCGTCATTAGTGTATACAGTGAGCCAAGAAAGTATTTGAACGCACGTTAAAACAGTATAATTTTTTTATAATTGTACCAAACAACCTTACGTTTTGTAACCAATTAGAAGCATTGGTTTACTAAATGATCTGCAAAACAAGATTTTCTAAAAATTACAATTTACAAGGTTGCATGTAAAAATAAAAAAGGCATTTTTTAAAACTTTTTTATTTGGACCCTTCATGAAAATTTAAAATATATGTTTTGTAGATCTATGTTAGTTATACAGATGCTGAAACTTTCATCAAAATCGAGTAACATACCCAAGAGCTTCAAGTGATTTATGTGGTGAAAATCATAGTTTTCCGCGACTTTTGGTCAGTTTCTGCTTAAAATCCACAGATTCTTATATCTGCAAAATTTTCAGCATGTGTATAACTCTTATTTTAAATTTTCATTACGGGCTCTAATAAAAAAGTTATAAATTGTGCCTCTTTTACTTTCTCGTGTGATTCTTAGGAATAGGCAATTTTTTCACAATCTTTTCTGCATGTCAGGTCGTTTGTTCCGATCATAAAAAAGTTACACTGTTTTAAAGTGCGTTCAAATACTTTCGTGGTTCACTGCATATACATATACACTACCGGCCAAAAGTTTGGAATCACTTGCTAATTTTTGTAAAAATGGAATATATCGATAAATTTTGAAATGATCCATCGTTATAATATCAAATATTAACTAGTTGAATAATATTTCTTAACAAATTTCAGCATTTTCTTATGTACATAATGCTCTTGTATAGATTATAAACCCAGTATAAGACAATATTAGGAATGCACTTTTCTAGAAGGACATCTTTGGCAACTTCTACAAGAAGCATGGAAAAATATCAAATTAGAAACATTCGAATAAGTAATTGCCAGCCTTGCCCTGAATATGTCAGGCTGTTATTAAAAATTTAGGCGATTTCTTATTGAAAGAGCAATATAATGAATAATACTCATTCCTTTAAAAAAAAATATTACAAAATGTAAAATACACTGCTCGTAAATTTTTTTACAAGTTATTCTTCCTTGGATGTTCCAATGGCACTCAATTCTTCTTATATATCTTCTGTTTCTCTGAATTTACGCCGTGATTCCAAAGTTTTGGCCGGTAGTGTCCGTGACGTTTTCTTCACCACTATCACCAGAGCGAATATGCATTCGCCCATTACCTAAGCATTCACAGTGAATGTATATTCTTCATCCTTTTTTACGTTTATGATTTTAAATGACCTTGAATATGATCATATCGTTAAAATTGTCTCACGAAGGGCTACAAACGTAGAAGTTCAGAAATATGTAGTTCTATTTAAAAAAGAACTAGGTTGACCTTCTCCTAAGCAGCTCACCACGTAATGGGCCTCTCGAAATCAAATAACTTTCGTCTGAAACATTTCTTCCTACTTAAAAAAATGTAGAAGTTATTCAGGTGACTTGTTTTAGGTGACTCACCCTGTACACAGTGGGTGTAAAAACTATTCGTACAACCTTTAAAATAAAATAACTTTTTTATAATTGTACCAAACGACCTGATTTTTTATAATCAATTAGAAGCATTTGTTTACGAAATTTGCAGTATATGTATAACTAACATAGTAATGTAACATGTATAACTAAAAAAGTTTTAAAAAATGCCTTTTTTATTTTTGCATGTGACCTTGTAAATTGTAATTTTTGGTAAATCTTTCTAGCATATCATTTCGTAAACAAATGTTTCTAATTGCTTATAAAAAATCAGGTCGTTTGGTACAATTATAAAAAAGTTATTCTGTTCTAAAAGGTGTACGAATACTTAAAACACCCACTGTATGTAATTTTATTAACACGTCAACTGTCGAGTTGCAATCCTTAAAAATCTCACAACATCGAAATAATTTAGTTACTAACATCGAGACTGAAAAGTTAAAATTGAACACAGCTTCTTCAATTTTTTCTGCTTGCTACACACCCTAACAAAATGTAGTTTACTCAAATACTTCATGATCAAAATTAACTTCTGGATCTGGTGAAACAATAGTGTCTTCCATATGTGGCGGCGTAGCAGTGAAAGTTAGAATTTAGATGGAACATTTGTAACTTCGTGGCTTATATATGATAAGAAATTGGTACAGTATATTATTTTTCGGTTTAGTAATCGGTGCAATCCAATTTGATCGGTCGATACTCTACAAACAGGATGGCGTATTACGCAGCTTTAATCGTAAACGAAAGACGAATTCGATCCGGCGCGGCGGCCTCCAGAGACGCGCCCTGTATCTGTATCTCTATCAACTCAGGCTTCGCTTCCGGGTAATCGGATTTCGTTTTTTCCGACGAAGGCCGCACAGGTGTTTAATAACTGTACTCGCGACACGCTTGCACTGTACGCGACTTTTCAACGCCGCGTCGTTCCAGAGCCGTTTTCGCGAGGACTCGTTTGTAATCGCCACTATCAGATTGTATAAAACGGGTGT
The DNA here is from genome assembly GCA_028455805.1 of Lasioglossum figueresi. Lineage (NCBI taxonomy): Eukaryota > Metazoa > Arthropoda > Insecta > Hymenoptera > Halictidae > Lasioglossum > Lasioglossum figueresi. Next base: position 15,441,226 of record CM052202.1, read on the forward strand.
TGCAACCTTAACACATTACCGACCGGTGATTATTGCACAATTTTGAAAAATCTGTGGTACATGGCTAAACACTTTTTAATGAAACCTTCAATAGCAACAGCGATTTCCATTATGAATTAACAAGTCACCCTCAATAACGTCATCTAATAGTTTCATTTAAGATTGCAAGGTAAAAGAAAAATTTCTATGCTTTATTTTGGTACAGCACAATTCTTGAAAATCTTATTAATAGGCTTTCGGTAGGTAAAGTGTTAAGAAAGTAGACTTCTTTTTCCAGGCTTGCAAGGGTGAGCGATTCGCGTTCTTATATTCTCGATGATACAAAAGTGGGGTTTTACAGTAGTCAAAAACGCTAGATAAAAGATCGATTCTGTAGCTATTCTCATAGCCGAATAATGCAAATTACGTTTCGTAGACGAGAAAATAGAACTTTTGAGGGAGATATCATCCTAAATCGATCTTTTATCTAGCGTTTTTGACTACTGAAAAGCCCCATTTTTGTATCATCGAGAAATGAGAACGCGAACCCGTACCCTTGCAATTGTTACGAGCCGAGGGTTTTGACAGCTATGCGGAACACGAGGGTTGTTTAGGTATGAGAAATTTTGGGTTAAGGTAGGAAGTGTACACGTAGGACTAGCCGATGTCTATTTCACCACCGGATCGCCTCTGTACAGGGTGTTCCAAAACTCCTTCGATTCCCGGAAATGGGAGGTTCCTTGGTTCATTTGAAGCAACATTTTCCATTGCCAAAATGCCGTCCGCGGCGTTGTTTAGGAGTTATTAACGAAGAACACAGACCAATCAGAGCGCGACCTAGACGCGAGTTGGCACAGTCGGCCCGGCACGTCAACTGTCAATTGGCCGAACGTGCCATCGCCCGTGTAGGTCGCGCTCTGATTGGTCCGTGGTTTCTCCTTAAGGACTGCGTCTCCTAGACAGACGACACTCGCGCGTGACTGCACACAGTCACCACAGTACATTCACACACCGTTAGATCACGTATACGTACGCGAGAATTGCAAGGGTCCGAGATTCCACTCCTGATTTCTCAATGATGCAAAGACGGGGTTTCTTAGTAGTCAAAATCGCTAGATGAGAGATCAATCTAGGGGGCTATTAGCCTCAAAAGTCCTACTTTTACGTTTAGGACACGTAATTCTCATTATTCGGCAGCATATCGACAGCCACGATAGGCGGCAGCACCGTCGTCTGTCCATTGCTTCTCGCGGCTCCACGACACACAATAATATATTTTTTATTATTAGGAATACAAATGTTAAGTGTAGGATGTCGCGGTGTCGTGGACTAACTCTCTCTGTTTTAACGCATCGAGGAATGCGGGGGCGATCTTACACAGGATCCCGTGATAGGATACGTACCAGTAAAAATATAATAATGCTCGATGGGGAACTTATACCCGATCTTGCTCGACAGAAATTAGAACGTTACTCGACGCGTACAGCTTGAACTCGTGAGATTAAAGCCCGACAGTGAAAAAATCTAGTGCCCTTATATAGTGCCCAAAATCGCCTAGACGAGGGTGGGGACTGCTGATAAAACTGGATTCTTGGAAATGATGCAGCTTGCTGCATCGCTTGCAAGTGCCCTAATCTTTATTGATTCTAAGTAAACCCTCCGCTTCTGAATAGGGCATCTGTTTCGACACATATCTCCGGAGGGGTTAAAAGTCACCATCGGCCGCGTCCGCATACGTAACACAAATCTGGAAACGAGTCTATCGCCTTAACCTGCCTCTACAGACCCCTTCATGATACAGTGACTCGCAAAACTATTTGAACACTTACCGCGAAATACTAAACTTATTATAATAAGTATAATATACAGGGTGTCCCAGCATCGGTGGTACAACCGAGGTGGGGTGATTCTACATAAAAAAACAAATCGAAAATAAAGAATAAAATTTTTTCATTTGAGATTTCGTTCTCGAGAAAATCGATTTTTAATATTCAGCGAGTACGCGTACACGTAACTATGGTTTAGATGGATGGATCCCGATACAAGTCATATGTCACGCATGTCAGTAGTACTAATATCATTAGTATCAAGATGATGTGCTGTATTATTAATTTCTGCCTATGGATTTAGAGTGAATTTAAATGAAAATAAGACATGTAATTTAGTTACTAACTTACTTTATTAATGCAAAAAAGGTTGGAAATGCTGTCCATTGTGCTGCATACACAACTGTACTCGCCGAATTAAATTCGTATGAATCTCGATTTTCTCGACAACGAAACGAATTTTCGATTTGTTTTTTCATGTAAAATCACCCCCACCTCGGTTGTACCACCGATGCTGGGACACCCTGTATACAGGGTGAGTCACCTAACGTTTGCACCTCAAATATCATTGTTGTTTCTAAAGATACTTAAGATACGTACAATGGGGCTGACACGATGCCAAAAAATTTGGTTTTTATGTCATTTTTTTAGAAATATCAAGATCACCTTGACTTTTTCAAATGGAACCACCCTTTTTTAAACACCTACAATGATAGTCCCTTTCATTAGGAATTCAGTGACTATAATTATTCCAAGGTTATTCAAGGTCAAGGACAGAAAAAACGTATGAAACTAAAATATGGAAGCAGAATACCTGTATTTTATAATTGTTCGAAACGATGGCCGTCTACGTCGATACATTGTTGTAAACGAGCTCCGAAGGAATGTTGAACTCTGATAAGTACATCCGAGGTGATATTCGTACATGCTGCGACGATACGCTGACGCGTATCTTCAACTGTTGTTGGAGCATCCTTGTACACGGTCTCTTTTAGCAGACCCCATAAAAAGAAATCCAGTGGATTTAAATCAGGCGAACGTGCTGGCCATGAAACAGTTCCGCCTCGTCCAATCCATCGGTTTGGAAATCGAGAATCCAACGTTTCTCTTGCTAGTCGTGCATAATGAGCAGGACACAACCGTCATGTTGGTACCACATATCATAGCGATTTTGTAAAGGGACATCTTCTAATAAAATTGGCAGATCTTCTTGAAAAAATTGAGCGTATTTCTGTCCCGTCGTCATTCAATGATCACCCTGTTCTGACCTATCACTCCCAGGAGGCTTCATGATTATGGTCAACTTCCTGCTTAATTTTGAGAATCACGATATCCACGTAGGTTGTGCTAAGATACGGTTCAGGATTAATAGATCGTCGGTAATGAACACGCATAGCGCTCGCGCTGCATCATTTTTGAGCGCACATTGCGTGCAGGTGCGTTCCCGTTTGAGAACGCCCTGCAATTATGGTCGACCGACGACGTCGTGGAAATTGAATGGAGTACTGGTTACCAGACCAGACGTAGACCGAGTACTTTGTATTAAATGATTGTGTGTTCCCCAACCATGTGATACACCTTGTTAACTCACGATAATAGGGAAACTATGTTCTAGACGATAAAATTTAACAACCTCTTGACATATTTCACAAGTTGAGTGCCACGCCAATATTCGTAAAAGTCACAGAAAATCAAAACAACTTATTTAATAATACAAGAATAGAAAAGACGACATTTATCACAACAATCGTCTTGTAACATTCTTGTCACACCTTGTAGATCTTAATGAAATTTGGTTTACTTAATAAATGGTAAATTCTTTTGCAATTATAACAGATTGTAAATAATATACTGTGACATTCGTTAAAACTGTTCTCTTAATCATTGTAAGGTTGGACATAGTGTACCATTCTTTGTAGAATCCTCTGCTGTTTCTACTGTTCGGAATTCCATCGACTCGCAGTCTACTGATCAGAGAGAAAATGCAACATGAGCATCCACTGTGGAAAACTAAAAATAAAACGAGCATCATCATTCACCGAAAGTGCCAGTGTCAGACGAATCAGGAGTGTAACTTTTCTCGAAACGAGCACAAGGCTGAACTTCAACATGTCAGTAGCCATTTAGTTTCAACATCGACGAGTCCCGAAATTTCTTCTGCAGGCCATAACTCTCGGCTTGGACCCTTTTCCTGGGAATTTCCGAAGACGCAACGACTGTTTAGCTAATTAAACAGGTAGTTTGCGGTTCCACTCGGCAACTTGTGCCAATTGCGGTCGGGGAAATGGCGTTTCGCAACACCGGAAGTCACCCTGCCGAACAGGTGACTTCACTCGCAGATTTGCGGGCCGCTATTTTCGCCAGCCGTCAATTGCCAGTACAATAAACACAGACCGTTTATAATTAGCATGGCCGATAGACGCTATTTATAGTCGCGATCATTTCTCGTTCCGAGAATCTCGCGAAAGGTTGCAACAATTTCTCGATGCGATTGCCTCGAGGTTCTTTTTCAGCCTTGCAACGACGAATAGAAGAAAAATCGCCGATTCACGTCGCTCCGACCCCGATCGGTTCACGTGCCGGCGAATTTATAGCCGATCCGAGGACAAACAAACGATCATTCCGTCGCGCCGTGCCGGGGGCGTAATCACGGAAAGCGTCGTGACCGACGATCGAGGATTTCTGGCTTGCACGCCACGATATCTCCAATTTGCTTGGCAAGCTGCGCTTTCGGCATGCGATCTTACCTCATCCCTCTCCGAACGCTCATTAGGAAGTAATTAACAAACAATCGCGCGGGCAAACATACGCTCGTTTTTAATGGAGAGTGATCGTGACGACCGCGGACGATTCTAATCATCGACAGATTCCATTCGTTGATTCAAAACGACCCTACTCGATTGGTCTTCTCTCTCCCTCTCTCTCTCTCTCTCTCTTCGAATTTTAGTATACTTGTCACGCAAGGTCCGGCAAAATATTTAACATTTTTCTTGTGGGAAAAATATTTTTAGTAGTTGTTTTTATAGCAATTTTCGAAGAGAACGCTATTTGAAAGCTGACCAAAGCTACGGTATATTTTTAAATGTATTTTAAATATATATTAACTTTTTGTAAATCTGTTTGAAAGTACAAATTGCATACCTAAACTTTTAGGGAAGCCATTTACGGTAAGAAGGTGGTATAAAAGACATATAAGTACTACTATGTGCGTAACACACTACTACTACTACTATGATCTAACACTCTTTTCGAGAAAACAGAATAAAGATACTGACCTGTTTGCAAATACGGTGCACGCAGTAAGTAGAATCGGTGCATAGTGATCAGACACGGCAGCCAAGCCCTACTCAATATGGCGCCGCGCCGCTGCTCAATAGCAATTTTCTTCGAAACGAAGGGAACTGCAAGAATTTTTCTCAGCACGAATTGAAAATAAGGTGTTCAGCAGGCATTTAAATGCAATTTTCCCATTGCGAACTTCAAATTAAATACCTTAGTGCAAAAACCACGAACCAGGTCCATGTTTTAACATAAAAATTGCAGAACCTCTAAACAGGCTTGTAATTACTTATGAAAAGCAGAAGAAAACTAAAGGAGCTTGAAATGGACAATATTAAGAGACTACGAGATTAAGCAAAATGGCGGAAACATTACGATTTTCGTCGTCGAACTGAAAGATTGCTGAAAATTTAATTGAAGACTTGTGTAACATTCTTGAAGAAAACACAATTGCAATGTAATAGATTTAAATGGGTTCGAAATTGATTACAAAATCTGAAGAAAACAAGAACAGCAATATACCCCCAGTGTCCATGTTTGAATAAAATTGTATTCGTCAAAGTTTGCACAGCAATTGCTGATTATTTACGGGAAGAATTAAACAATTTTCGTAATCAGTATTTACTCGGTCTCGGCACGCAGGTCTTGAATTCGTTCAGAGAACGGTTTTGAAAATGATTGCTGTGTCTTTAGCTCGGTGGGTGTGCCGTTGCGAGAACAATTTTAGAAGACACGAACGATTTGAACCCGTCAATGAACAGCAACTCGGTCGGAATTCCTGTTTTCAACCCTTAAAACTTGGCCCCTCGACCGATCGTTCGGGTAATGGAGCCGCATGCATGGTAAATGGCGTGCAGTTGCATTCGATAATTGGAGCTCGGCTTTACGTTCTTGCGAACCCGGAGCCCTTTTAGGAAAGTCGTTGCAGGGAACATTATTATCGCGTCGCGTGGACTTGTTGCTGCGACGGACGGCTATTTCGAACCACAATCATAGCTAAAAACGGAGGTTAGGAATTGCTAAATGTGCACTTCACCTTGATGTAGGACCTCCTAATCAGCAGTGATCTCACTCGACGATTTAAAGCTGGACGCATCCACGATTCATCAAGTGCGATGCTTAAATAAACCGCGCATCATTTTCTTCGGCTTCCCATTTCATCATGTCAACCTTTTATACTAATTCATACTTGTAATACTATATTAGACCAGGATCTAATAATACATTTTGTGGAGGCTTTAGTAAATAGTACT
>CM052202.1:15459325-15551177 GCA_028455805.1 Lasioglossum figueresi
GATAAAAATAAAAAGTCACCTTACTTTTTGATCACACCTCGTATAAAGCAATGTCTACAGATTAAAAATCAACAAGAAATAGGGAGGACTTTTGCGGAATAAAATAGTTATTACATGATATACAGGGTGGGGCGCCACATTTTGCCATCTAGATTTACGTCATTATTATTACGCATAGCAAACAATGTTTCAGATGAAGTTGAATGGTTTTCAGAGGGGCACATTCTGATGGTACATTTTTTTTTGTGGGTGGACGTGTAAAGGACATATGAAGGCCATTAGTGTTTTTTAAAATGGAATCATATATTTTTTATTGCATCAGCTGATGCTCCTTCATATTTTTACAAAAAAGTATTAATCTATTTGTGTAAAAAAATCATTAGTTTAGGAGATATTTTAATTATAATTTGTTAGGAAATCTCGACTCTCTGGTCAATAATATGAATTCAATGTGATAATGTAGTAGGAGAGCAAGAATTCTCAATGCAAATATTTATTAAAATATCTCCTAAACTAATGATTTTTTTACACAAAAAGATTAATACTTTTTTGTAAAGAATATGAAGGAGCATCGGCTGATGCAATAAAAAATATATGATTCCATTTAAAAAAAAACATTAATGGCCTTCGTATGTCCTTTACACGTCCACCTACAAAAAAAAATGTACCATCAGAATGTGCCCCTCTCAAAACCATTCAACTTCATCTGAAACATTGTTTGCTATGCGTAATAATAATGACGTAAATCTAGATGGCAAAATGTGGCCTGTATATTAATTTTCCAAAAAAAAATATATTACTTCCGATTGTTTATTTTATCAATATCACCGAAGAGTATAAAACAAAAAGCCGTAAAATCTCTCTATACACCTACCTTTACATTCTATGTATGTTTTTATCTGCATTTTATACACTAAACTTGTAAGAAAATCACGTCTTTTACACAAGTTTTCGATTTTTCTCTTGGTCACGAGAATAGGTTACTTTTAAGTATTTATTTGTGTACTAAATAGCACTGTTTATGGCAAAATATTATTGTAGATTACTCGTAGATATCCAGGTACAGGAGAAAAAAGTTTTAGTCATTTTGGACAAACTAAAAACTGCGACTTTTGGCCGGCTAAACTGGCCCAGTTTACCACAGTGCGGTAATAAAATAAATACCCCACTGTGCGGTGATAAAAACGGTTTTGTGAAATTTGCAATGTGAGAAACAGGTTTCCAGGCGCTCGTCGGTGATGTATTAATATGTCTGGCCAGCGGCGGATGAATTTTTCATTGGTCGACGCTTTCGACGCGTCTGAATTAATACTTTCGTCGGTCAGTTTGCAAACTCGAAGGCCTGGAGCTACGAAACCGAAACATCGCGTCGTTTCCAACACGAGCGGCTCGAGACCGTGCAATGTAACGATCGCAACACTACGCAATTGACGGTGACGTAATGTAAGTCAAGACTGAATCGTTTACTCGGCCGCTACACGCATTATCGTGCACCGTTCTTTTTTTGTTTCGCTATCAACCGAGCTGGGAACCGTGTCAGGATTATTCTTAGCCTGACGGATTCATTCAAAATTATTCTGAGCGATTTCATCTAGGCGCTCACCCCTCCTTTTCAGATTTTTATCATACTAAGATTTTTCTATTAAACGATTGTAATAAAATTTTCTTCCAATGTCTTGCAAGTGAATTTCATTTTCGCAAAAATTTCGTGGTTTTTGGATCCATCGAATTACAATATTTTCGTAATAAATCAGTGAATTGATTCACAGCTTGTATAACTGTTTTACAAATTCTTCTCCTCTCGCGGATAGCAGGCGGAATTAATTATTTGCAAATCCAACCGCCTACGGAGGTGAACGTTAATGATATTCACGGAGACCAACAATAAATACGTATATGCAAAAGATTTTCTGCAGTTTTGCAAAGGTGACATAATTTGGTTATGTAAAGATACAAAATTGGTCATATGTCTCCGGTGACATTGCTAAACTCCGTGGAGACTATTCGACAATGTAGCCTTGGAGTTCGGCACGTTCTCAAGATTAATGGCGGAGGACACATGCTGGATTTTGTGTCCTTCAAATGGAGGAAATAGGCCGAAGCCGGGCGTTGCCGTTCCTCTTTGTAGAATCTTGAAGATAAATCTCCTCTGGAAACCGTTGTAATAATTTCTGACAGTATTTGTACTGAAAGATTATACAATATATAATATATGTATATAATATATATCTGATATATATCTAATATGTATATAATATATGTATATAATATATATCTGATATATATCTAATATGTATATAATATATATATAATATATATGTAATATGTATATAAATAATATATATATAGTATATGTAATATATATAATATATATGTAATATGTATATAAATAATATATATATAGTATATGTAATATATATATATATATGTGGTTTTTCATGCAGATTACGACCTGGTAATTTTTATTTCCAATATTGTTAGATTTCTGCTATAATTTAAAGAAGAAAACGATGGTATTTATTTCTCGTTACTAATAGTCATTTTTTCAAATATTTTCAGCGGAGATTAATTAGGCATTGACGAAGGTCGATCCTTTGTTATCGAATCCTCGACGCGTCTTCCGAAATCGATTTATAATCCTTGTTGCATAAATTTTGAAAAAATCTGCGCAGTACACGTTATGAGATTTTTGATGATTAGCGTAAAACGTTCTTTAAAATATTTTCAGTTACCGTGGCAAATTTTTGACACTTTTATACGTAATCTGTATATTATATATTGTATATACATATTAATATATATTAATATATATTATATAATATAATAAAATAATAATATTATATACTATTATATATATATATATTATAATGTGTATATACAATATATAATATACAGGTTATGTATAAAAGTGTCCTAAATGTGTCACAGTAAATGAAAATATTTGAAAAAGTGACTATTAGTAACGAGAAATAAATACCATAGTTTTCTTCTTTAAATTATAGCAGAAATTTAACAATGTTGGAAATAAAAATTACCAGGTTGTAATCTGCATGAAAAACCACATCGAAAATGTACAATGAAGTTTATCGATATCATGCGCGTTTCGTAATGGCTGACCGTTTCCACTAGCGCGCGTTCGATGAACTTCAATCTCAATTATGTCGGATACAAAACTTTGCCTACAAAATCTTTATTCTACATTTTCTGCTTAATTATCCATGCAGCATTGCCCTGTATTTTGATAAAAATTCTTCCCCGAAAAACATTTCTAAATAAATCGTTTCTTTCTCATTCCAGATGAACAAGAACGTGTGCAGAAGAAAACCTTTGTCAACTGGATCAACTCGTATCTCTCGAAGGTGAGTGAAATCATAAATTTCGGTAAGAAAATCTTCATTCGCGAGGTCGGCAACCCAGGATCGATCGAAAAGATGAAACAGTGCTCGTGGTTGTTCTCGTCGTTCGCCGTTCGTTAGGGAACTGGTCGCCGATGGTACGTCAACAAATATTTTCCCGTCTACACAACACTGTCGTCGTTTTTTCTACGGCAACTGCTACGTAATAAAGGATCGACGAAATTACTTCTCATCACGAATATCAGAAGTTCGTTGGGATAACTCGTACCTGGCTCGCGAGTCTCGATACTGTTCCCCTACTTCCGCACTTCCGGATACTTCGAAACTTGAATTAGAAATCCCACTCCACTTCCTTGCGACATGCATGACCCAGAACCGGCACGACATTGCGTTCTACCCTGTCCCGTCGACAGCGGCTTGAACAGTAGCTCGTTCAAGAAAATTTGCTGGGACCCAGGCACCCGGAAATTCGGATCTCGAACTCTTGTGGGCCGAAACTTCACTGTTCAACGTGTGAAGTCCAAAATTTTTATTCATCATAAATATCCTAGGACAGATTTTATTATTTGTAGGTAGCTCTAATGATCTGCACACCTCCAAAAATTCCTACTTTATTATATCGTTTAATAATGTCATTTGATATTGCTCAGAGCTATCGACACATTTGGTTGATTCAATTTACATGCAGGTTACCGATTAATACTGTTACAAGGTCCTAAATTAAGCATTGCATAACAAGCAGGTCCTAAGATCAACTTAAAAATGGTTTATAAAAATCGCTAGAAACAATATTGAAATTAAACAATATATCGTATATTGAAGTATACCGAAGCACGATTCAACGTTCAAAAAATATATTCTACGGCACTGTCTCAAACGGCGTTTACTCACTCGGAGAATCTTTGTAAACGATCCTCCAGGTTGCTTACGTTAATCCATGTGCGTGCCTTCTCGAATTCGATGGATCGCGGATCGACGCGATTTTAAAAATTGCATCGGAGTAAACTTCCTCGATGATCAGCCGGTGTAACCCGACGCTAACCTGTCGCGATGACTTCATCTTGCTCAGCACGGTCAAAAATAGATCTTGATCTGTCTTCTGCAGAAGAAACAGAAAAATCAATCTCGCTGCGCAATCGTTGCGAATATTTACGCAATACCCTTACTTCGTAGCTCGTTTTACAAACATTCTTAATTGATTTCAAGGAACAGAGGTTAAATAAATATAGACCTCTTGGTTTAATAATTTCTGCAAGTCGACAGGAATGTATGTAAATGCAGATTATGAATTTAATTTATAAATGTAGTTAATCAATTTAGATCATCAGTTCAATTCATAAATGTAGTTCATGAATTTTTAGATCATCGTTTTAATTATTAAGTTTAGTTCAGAAATTTTCTGCATAAGTCTACAGGGTGTCCCAAAATTTCTTCAACATCACATTCAACCGGAGCGTCACTGTCAATTGGCCGACTGTGCCAACACGCGTCTGGGTCGCGCTCCGATTGGTCCGTGTTTTTCGTTCGTAACTCCTTAACAAAGCCGCGGACGCCATTTTTGCAAAGGAAAATGTCACTTCAAATGATCTCAGGAACCTCCCATTTCCAGATGTTGAAGGAATTTTTAGACATCCTGTAGAAATAAATTAATGGATTACTAGAAGAGCCTCGAGCGCTTTTGCGAAAGATTCGTCATCTATATTTTCGAGTCAGACAATTTCACGTCGAATACTTTCGAATTCAACAGCGTACGAACGCACGAATACCTGTTCCTAGAATCGTTTCTAAGGATCGGGTTCTTGAATAGCCAGTGTGTCCATAACGACATTTATTTTCAGCGAATGCCACCGTTCCGCGTGGAGGACTTGATCGAGGATCTTAAAGATGGCACACGCCTACTCGCGTTGCTCGAGGTGTTATCCGGCGAGAAGCTGGTGAGTTCGTGTGTGCAGCAGCTGCGAATCGTATAACTGTGATCGATAGAATCCTCTCTCACACACTGGTGAAATGCGTTTTCTGTTCGCAGCCAGTCGAACGGGGCCGTAATTTGAAGAGACCGCACTTTCTCAGCAACGCCAACACCGCGCTGCAGTTCCTGCAGAGCAAGAAGGTGAGCACCATACGGTCCATAACGATTGCCAATTACATCCAACTCAGTTTCGCGGAAAAGAAATTGCAAGTTTCAATCACCAGGAGTAAGGGATTCTGGGGCAATGAATAATTACGCTGGACGAAACCAATTTTGCGTTTCGATGGCCAATCGATCTTTATAGACTTTGATCGGTCGAACATGAAATTTCAATGTCGTTCTGTTCCTATCAGTCTCAGTTTACTAATGTTTCCGTATTTGAAAAATGTCTGAACACTATAAACGCTACACGTATATTAAAAACAATATTTTTCTTCATGTATTGTTCTGAACTGAATTTCAAAGTCGTTCAGTTCTTATCGGTCTTAGTTTGTTAATGTTTCCCTATATTTCAAAAATGTCTGACCACTATGAACATTAAAATTATAGCATTTAATTAAATTACAGAATAAAATAAAAATATTACAGACTTGAATTGAACAAGAAGTCAAATTTTCAAGTTTAACATTTTCTTCTGGTTCAACGGTTCGGCTTCTGTAGACTATTTTAAATACACTAGTATATTTTTGTGTAGCATTATGAACGTTTTACATGTTTAAACAATATTTAAAGCTTCAACGAGCGATTCGTTTAGCATAACTATTTTCTTGGACATTTTTCAATTTATTTTAATGAAGATAGAAGAAAAATTGATTTGACTTGGTACGAAGAACGTGGCGACCCACAGATTTTTAATTGACGACAAGATTCCATAAATGTTCCCACGATAAAGTACTATGTAATTTGTTCGCAGATTAAACTAGTGAACATAAACTCGTCGGACCTAGTCGACGGACGACCTCCCGTGGTGCTGGGCCTGATATGGACGATCATCTTGTACTTCCAGGTAGACAGTCTTCCGTTCGAACTGATTACAAGAAGCACTCTTGCGATTAGAATGCGGTAGTTGCTTAAATCTAACGGCCGTGCCGCGTGTAACAATTACATAAACGCGTGTGTGGCGATCTACGTCGCTGCGACAGCGGAGATTAGTTAGGCATTGACGAAGGTCGATCCTTTGTTATCGAATCCTCGGCGCGTCTTTCGAAACCGATTTATAATCCTTGTTGCATAAATTTTGAAGAAATCTGCGTAATACACGTTATAAAATACGAAGAAAAACTCGATGCAGATTGTCGATCGTTTAGCGTAAAATGTTCCTTCGCCTAAATTTCAAAGAAATCTACGCTCCGAGCACTATTTAAAAAAAAAAGAAGAAAAGAAGATTTCAATTTCAACTTTCAAAGAGAACTTAGTCCTCGTTAAGATCGATCTAAATCACTTTGCATTCTGCTAACCGTGTTTATTCTACATAAACAAGCTACGATCGACGGATCGAAAGAAGGTGAGTAGCTATCAAACCGATCCAGAGAAACGAAAAACGGATTGCTGTGGGCTTAATCGGACATAAAAGAGCTCTAGAATGTCTTCTTCCCCCTCTCACTCTTTTTCTCTCTCTTTCTCTCTCTCTCTCCCTAGAGAGGAACGATGATACACGTCCTGCATGATTACTTTACGCGTTACTACAGTCTGCACGCTAGTCCCTTTTTCCCCCTGGATTTTCTCTCTCACTTTCTCTCTCTCTCTCTCTCTCTCTCTCTCTCTCTCTCTCTCTCTCTCTCTCTTTCCTTAGTTTATTGTTTCCCATGTTCGTGGGCCATTGATCACCTGTGTTTCTAGATCGAGGAGAACACCAGAGCTTTGGAATATCTCGGTCACACGTGGGGCAGCCAGAGCAGTTTGGAAAGTCTCAGCACTCAGGGTTCGGCTGCCAGCGAGAGGAAACGCATCAGTAGCGAAAAATGGAAGCAGGGTGCGAGAAAGACATTGCTGCAATGGGTCACAAATGCCTTGCCCAAGTCAGTATACTCTAAACAGTCCGAAAAAATTCTTGTCTCGTTAGAAATCCTCTTAATAGAATCGTTGATGTATTAAAACGCTCGAGGGATAGTCTTCCAGAATTTTTTCCAGAAAAATTATTCCACCTTCTGCATTGGAATTTTTCACTCTATATCTATCGGCATCTGAAGTATACGTATGACTTTTTAAATGTAAAAATAATCAAAATGAAACGAATCGTATACTTTTTGACAGAGTAAGTTTTGAAAAACATAGGTCGACGCTTGTCACAATTCCGGTCTTTTCTACCGATCGGAGCCATTTGATAGCTGTAATTTGACTTTAATTTGGAACTTTCAGAGATGTGGGCATTCAGGTGCGCGACTTCGGCGAGAGCTGGCGAGATGGAAACGCGTTCCTGGCCATCATCGACGCGATCAAACAGAACCTAGTGAACATAGCAGCCATGAGAGAGGCATCGAACCGAGCTCGCCTGGAAACAGCGTTCCAGGTGGCCGAAGTGGAGCTAGGCATAGCCAGACTCCTCGACCCCGAAGATGTAGACGTTCCCCAACCTGACGAGAAATCAATCATGACATATGTCGCGCAATTTTTACACAAGTATCCAGAACCAGGATCCACGGCTGCAGATTGTTTCGCAGCTGTGCAGCACGAATACGATGCATTGGTTAATTGGCTCAGCGATAAAATTAGGAACCTGGAGCAGTTGGACAGGACTAATTCTCTCCCATTAAACTATGAGGTAAGCATGAATTCCTGAGTAAGTATAATATAATATTAAGTATTAAGTGTCAGATTGTTGTTCACTGTTAAATGACCGACATATGAATGTTTTTGGATTATTTGGGCTGATGCTAAAGGTGATTTAGGATTGTGAGGAGTAACTTGTGTTTTCAGGACTATCTTGCCTTGAAGACAGAAGCTGATAAGCAGCTGGTGGTGTATAATAAGCTGCAGCGTCTTGTAGAAACGCCTAGTATGATTAGTATTACCAGAGACTCGTGGAGACACGTGCAAAATCTGTGGAACACCTTCGAAATTCTTGTAAGTCACTTGAACTTGAAGTTAAGAACTGTTAATTCAACATCGAAGACAACAGCCCCGCGTGAAAGAAAGTGGTCCACCAATCCTGAAATCCTTCTTCCACTGTTCCCAGATGTTACACTGGCTCTGGAGCCTAGACTCGGCTCTTCCAAGCGAATTAGGCGAAGCCGGCAGGTGGCTAGCTCGCGCAGAAGCCCTCCTCATCTCTGACAACGACATCCCCGAAGAGATGACCGAGGAAACAGCGAACATAATCTCGAACAAACTAGAGGACCATAAGAAGTTCTTCCTAGGCCTATCAACGATGACGGAGAAGTTCCATGTAGCCAACAATTCTCAGCTATCGTTGCACGTACCGCCTCAGCAGTTGACCAATATGGCGGCTCGGTTTGATGGTCTACCAGACCGTGCTGCTAAGAGGAGGATTCGATTAAAGTTCCTGGAGCACAAGTGCTGCCTTGTAGCTTTCTTATTCCTAGTTGAAACCAAGCTTAAGAGTTGGAGCGTGAAGTATGGCACCGAGGAGAAGGTGCATCTGATGCTAGACCAGTATAGAAACTTCGTGTCCCGGAATAGGATCTTCCAGGAGTTCCAGAAGGCCTATCTAGACATGCAACAGGTCGTCGAAGACTATAAACGCGAGGGCGATGTTGGTAAGTGCAAAGGATTGATTATTTGTTTCTTATCTTCTGAACCTAGTCCTCTACGAGACTCGCTCAAACCTCAATACCACTTCATTTTCAGATCGAGAGGAAAGTCTGAGCATCGACCGCTTCATGAAGGAGACAGGCGACAAGTGGAAGAGCGTCTCGATGGACCTGCGCTGCGTCCAAAGCATGCTAGAAGAGGTGGTAGCCTACTGGCGCCGATGGAACATCGTCTCAGACGAATTTGAAACATGGTTGGTCCGCGCCGAACCTGCCTTGAGCTTGCCCGAAGAAGAGAAAATGGAGTTCTTCCAGGACATCAGTGTCTGGAAGGACAAACACCAGCAACTCTCTGACACAGTGACTTTCTTGATAGCAACCTCGGACGAGCCAGTAGCTATTCAGCTAAAGCAACGTTACATGAACCTTACATCACGATGGGAGTCTCTGTTCCAAGACGCCAAGCAGTACATGCACGCTGGCGATTTGATCAGAAACAGAAAAGACTACAGAGCTGGGATGGAAACCTTGCAGAACTGGCTGAGGAATGTTGAAACTGCCCTAGCAGCTACTGATTTGACAACTACTGAGAAGATTAAAGCCTACGGTGAGAAGCTCCAGGTCTTCCAAAACGAGGTCGAAGGGATCGAGGATCTCTTCAAAAGCATCAGCAAGAAGTTCCAAACTCTGATTCAGGATCTATCTCGAGACGAAGTGGACAGGATGATGAACACACTGAAGAAGGAAAAAGAGGCTTTGGTCAAGGTTCGAGCCTTGATCCCTATGCAGCTGCACCTGTATCATCAGCTGTTGGTGCAACAAGAGTCTCTGGAAGCTGGGCAGAAGGAGATAGCTACCTGGTTGGACGAGGCAGAGAGGATGCTGACCAGCATAGACCTGTCAGGAGGAAGGGAGCACATCCTGGCTCAGTTGGATCGCCACAAGGCTTTCTTCTCTAGGACCCTTTACTATAGGTCGATGCTGGAGTCCAAGAACAAAGTGTTCACCAGCATGGTGAAGTCCGTGGACAGCCACGCTGATGTATCCTCTGCTGAAGGCGGTAAAACCTTGAGGGAACTGAACGACAGGTTCAACAGAGTATCCCAGGCCGCTCAGGTCTGGGAGCAACGTCTTCAGGAAGCCGTCAGATGCTGGACCAGGTTCAAGGAGTGCGAGAGACAGGTCTCCGAGTGGCTAAACGTAGCCGAGACCATGATGAACGACAAACATACGGATAACAGACAGTCAGTTGAGTATCATAGAGACTTCTTCAGTCATGTTAACGAAAAATGGATCCAGAACTTCGTGAATGCTGGCCAAGATCTAAAGAATATCTTACCGGTTGGACAACAAGCTCCGATTGTCGAGGCTGTGGAAGCTCTTCAGAAACGTTGGAAGGAGGTGCTGACCTTCGCCCCGCTTCATCTGATGAGACTGGAGTTCCGTTTAGACGAGATCACCTTCCTACATTATCTAAAGGACCTCGAAGTGGAGCTAAATGCCGAACAGCAGGCTTTGATGAAGAACGACAATATTGAGAACATCCTACAGAGGAACAAGGAGTTTTTCGTGAAACGGGGCACTATACTCGAGATTGAGAAGTGTCTGGAGACCCTGAAAAAGATCAGCAAGGCCTACAGTCAACTGAAACCCGATGATAACAGTCTTGCCCAGGCTGCCGCGGACGCTGAGAGACTCTGGGAGGACTCTGCTCAGAGGGTGGAGAGCCTGAGGGAACAGCTGAAGCAGGTGCCCCAGCAGTGGGCTGCCTACAAAAAGAAGTACATATCCAAAGAACAGATTTTAGTGTGACACCATATTTTCACCATATTGACAGTCTATGTTCCTAATTTGTCCTTGCTCTTTCGCGACTTCTTCAGGTTCGACGAGATGGTGAGGTGGATGGACCACGTGGACAGCAACCTGAGGACCATTTTGCACGAGGTGAACACCTTGGAGGAGTTTGAGACGGAGAAAACGATATTCCAGGTGAGGATCTATCCCCTCAAAATCCTCCATTTGTCTTGCTGTAACCTTTGGGTAACCCATAAACACTGACAACTTCTTCAAGCTAGAAAATATCGTTTCGTTTAACATGAATCATTGTAAATTGCCTGCTTTCCTCGTGATGGATAGATTCACCTAGTGACGGTAACTATAACTGTACGCCATGAGCTTCAAATATACGATGAACTAACGCTGCCATTAGTCCTTGGACGAACGGTCATTCCCGATTAAACGATGCTTGCCTCCATTTCTCAGAAAATCTGTCGGGAAGCGGACAGCAAGCGCGAGGAGATGAAGTGGCTGGTGCAGACCCTGGACAGTTTGACTTCAAATCGATCGGACCACGAGGCTTTATCCGAGCAGAGTCGGTTGGAGCAGCTGATAACACGTTACAAGAACCTGATACCGACGATCGAGATCACCATGACGAAGACGGACATCTATTCGAAGAGTTACACCTTCAGGAAAGAGGTCCGCGAGGTGTGCACTCTGCTGCGCAAGGTGCGCGATCAGTCTAAGGTGGACGTGGTCTTAGAGAGTCCAGACACCTTACAGAGCGCGGTCAGTCATCAGGAAACCAGGCTAAGTCAGCTGGAGCAGCAGAGGTCGAACATAGTCAGCATGCTGCAACGAGGCAAAGATCTGCTTAAGGACCAGCACGCTCCCCAATTCGTGTCCATGGAAGTCCAACAGCTTGAGTCCAGCTGGAACGACACTTACGGACAGAGCGTGGAGAGCTTGAAGTCTCTGAAGAGCTCCCAGAAATTGTGGAACACCTATCTGGACCAGAAGGACGAAATCTTGAAGTTGATCGAGCAGGCCGAAGAAGAGCTAAGGAAAATCGAGTCTGCCAGTTACTATGACGCCTCTCAAGTATCCTCCGACCTTCAGAACAAACAGGACTTTAACTCCACCTGGAGGAAGTCTGCGGAGGAGTTGCTGAAGAAGCTCCGCGAGACTTATGCTAACTTAACCGACGTTGCTCCTACCGAGAAGAAAGAGATACTTAGGAAAGAGATCATACACACGGAGAAGAAGATCGAAATGACCCTGAAGACTGTTCAGGAGAAGGTGGTGTACCTTCAGGAGCACAGCACCAGGTGGAACAAGTTCCAGGCGAAGCTGAACGAGCTGCAGCTCTGGACACAGCAGAGTCCTCAGTCGATCGCCGATGCTGAAAACCTGTCCACTACCCCTGAAGAGGTTGTGTATAGGACTGACAGGATCCAGAAGGAGGTCCAGGAGAAGAGCAGGACCCTAAAGTTCCTCGAGGAGGAGTCCCAGAAGCTGGTGAGAGGTAAGTTGGTAGATTCAAGACAAAGGGTATAGGCGAATAAGGTGGTAAAATGTGGCTCCAACAAATGAACATTTTAATCATTCTTGAAGAGAATTCTATTATTGTATCTTTGAATTGGCATGTTCTCTCTTTCCAGGCGAAAGCGAGACTGTTCCAGGCAAGCAGCTCCGCAGCGACATTCTGAACCTGGAGAAGACCCTTGAGACACTGAAGAAGAGCATCGTGGTTCAAAAGCAGACTGCAATGCAGAACCTGGATACCTGGAAGGAGTACGAAAAGGGTATCCAAGCGCTGAAGCCCTGGATAGAGGAAGCCGAATCGAAAGCAGCTACGATTGGCAGTAAGCCAACGACTCTGCCTCAGGCAGTGCAGATGTTGGAGACAGCGAGAGCGTTCGAGGTCAGATGTCAGCAGCACTTCCCTCAGATCCAGGACCTGTCTCTGGTCAGTCAGCGAATTTCAGGGAAGACTTCAGCTTCCGATGAAGTCGACGCTGTGCACACTCGATGGAATTCTGTCCACGACATAGCTGTCCAAACGACTACCAAACTGGACAAGTTGGTGACCTCTTGGAATAGTTTCGAGTCTGAAATCAAAGAGTTTAACGAATGGCTGGAAAGATCAGAGAAAACCGTGCTAATGAAGCCTAACACCCAGACGCCGGAAGTGTCAGTGCTGGAGAAGGAGTTAGCAAGGCTGAAGGACTTCAACAAGACCGTCTCAGATCACCAAGCTCAACTGATATCGCTAACACAGGTATCTGACCACATCAGCCACGGCTTGTCTCTGGAAGGAGCCACCAACTTGAAAGCTCGAGTGTCAGACATCAAATCTAGAGTCAGCAAACTTGCAGACACAGTTAGACTGCAGATCAATAAGGTGTCCGACTCCCTGCTAGCTCGTCAAGAGTTCCAGATGAAGATAGCAGACTTCGAAAACTGGATGTCCCGATTACGATCAAACATCGCAGAAATCAGCGAGGCGACTGTCGACAGCGTTGACACCAATCTTCAGGCAGTGCACGCATATATTCAGGAACACTCGGAGAAACAGCCTAGTTTCGCTGCCATTTATGATGAAGTCAAACAATTGTCTTCGAAAGGATCTGTCATGGAGGCAGCAGCCCTTGATGAAACCTATACTAACTTAGCGAAGAAATATAATGCGTTAGAGGATGATCTGAGGCAGAAGAAGAAGGGCCTGGAGAAGTGGATCGAGTTGCTAAGTTGGCTGAACGATGCTAATGCTCAGCTGAGTCACTGCAAGTACGAAGCTGAGGCGAGGAAGCCGACGATCGTTGATTTGGACAGGTTCTCCTCGGAGTTGCAGACAATCAATGACAAGATAGAGGGCTGGAAGCAGCACCCGTTGCCTGACAGTGCGATGGGAATCGAAATCAGGGACAAACAAGGCAAACCCTTGTCAGCTTCTGGTCTGCTGATCGATTTGGAGAATAAAGCTATGGCCCTGAAGAACGAGATATCCACCAAACGTGACAGACTCGAGAATCTAGGTGCCAGGTGGAACAACTTCAGGACTCTGCAGCAGAGCATCACGGAGAAGATACTGAACACTCAGACAGCTCTTCAGGAGACGGTCTACAACGTGGACTCGTGCAAACAGCTGGCACCAGCGGTGGACAAGATCGACCAACTGATCGAGGAACACCAGAAGAGGGAACAAGAGAAAGAGATCCTCCATTTCGAAGGCAGTACCTTGATGAAGGAGGACCAAAGATCTACAACCAACATCCAGGTTGTCCTTTCATCTGTCGATGCCAATTGGGAGAAGGTTAATGAACTTCTTCGTGAACAAAGGAAGAAGTATGCAGACATGAACACTGACTGGAAGGTGTACGAGGAAGCTAGAAAGAAGGTGAAGAAGTCCGTCGAAGAGGCTATCAATCTGTGTCAGTCTGTCAAGGGCACTCCTTATGATATCACCCAAGCGAATATCACTTTGGATAAACATAAGAAGGCACTGGAGGTGTTGAAGAAGGGAAAACAGTTCTTGGATAAGATGGACGCCAAGACTCAGCAGCTGACGAAGGAGGCTTCTCTGATGCCTAGATTCAACTCTGAACTGATAGAGTCCGACTTGAATGAAGTAAGACAACGTTACCAAGAGACGTATAATGACATCAGCGAGAAACTGCAGGCGCACGAGACCCAGGTGATCATGTGGAAGCAGATCGAGGAGTCGAAGGCTGAGCTGACCAAGTGGCTGACTAACACCAATGACGCTTTAACCAGCGCTAGCGACCGTCAACTCGACACTGAGAATTGTCAAGCTAGATTGCTGAGGTACCGAGAAGAACTTCCAGGCTATCAGCAGCTTTATCAGAACATCGTCACCAAGATCCAGCAATTGATAAAGCTAAACAACGATGCGGATATTCCGACTTTGAATTCATTGCGCAAGTTACTTGACGATCAGTTCCAGGTTGTGAAGAGCTCTGCTGATAAATTGGAGTCATTAACATCGACCATGAACGAAAGGGAGAGGACCATCAGACAGGAGATGAAGAGGTGTGGCGACCAGATATCCAAGATCCGAGAGGACATCATCAAATGCGATGATCTGACTGGTGAAAACACAAAGATCCTTGGAAGAATTAACAAATGCCAGGAGCTGAAGACTGAGTTGGAACAGTGCGACTATGCTCTGTCTAAAGTTGAAGAGACCTTGACAAAAATGTCCACGGACTATCCCAGCATCTCCAAGTCCACTTTGCCGAAAGAGTTGCAGGCTCTACAGCTTCGCAGAGACGGCGTCGCCAGCCACGCTAACAAAGTAATCGCCACCTTGGTAGCATTCTTGACGAAACTTTACCACGAGAAGTTCAGTGCTCTTCAACGCATGGTAGCGACATTGAAGGAGAAGGTAGCCTGGTGCGAGCCCGAGCAGAGCAGCGATCGATACAACCTCGAAGTGAAGATGGCGTCGTTGATGGACGTTGAAGCTGGTATCGCTGACTGCATCGCCAGAAAAGAGGACACTGACAACTCTCTGAGACTGTTAGCTTCGGTAGAGAGCGCGGAAACGATGGCATCATTGAAAGCTAATCGAGACAGAGTCAGCGCCGACCTCGACTCCTTGAAATCCAGCTACGGGAAGATCAAGGAAGACTTGGAGAGGAACATAGCTCTATGGCAGCGTTACGAGTCAACATCAGAGAACGTGTTGACCTGGTTGAAAGAGAACGAGAACAAAATCAGAGCTGAGGCTTCGGCGCTGCTGAACTTAGATGGCATCGAGCAGAAGATCGCAGAAATGAGCCAAGTGCAGAAGACCGTGGCAGAGTATGAGGGAGAACTAAAGGAGCTGACAACTCTAGCAGAAGACATTACCAAGGTCAGCTCGGAGTCGCGAGTGAACCAGTACATAGGCCACTTGAATACCCGTTATGAGTATGTCTTAAAGTTCCTGGCCCAGCACTTGAACAGGCTGAGAGAGCTGAAAGACAACAGGGACCAATACAGTGCGAACAAAAAGAAGTTGGAGAAGTGGATCGAGAAGGCTGAACAGACTCTGAGAGTCTTCGATGAGATCACTGGTCCTAAACCGATCACCTTCTACCAGTCTAGGCTGAAGGAACTGAAAGCCTTCGCTGAGGAAAGAGAAGTTGGCCAGGCGATCCTCAACAGAACCGCAGAGGCTGGAGAAGCATTGTTCGCTAGGATAACTCCTGATCAAAGGGAAATGATCAGGGCAGAGTTGAGGAACTTCAGGAACCGTGTGGACGCGATGGCGGACCGCGCAAATGTGATTTACAAGAAGATCGAGAGTGATATGATGCACAGGTCCTCCTTCGAGGACAAGTTCTCGCAGGTGAAGCAGTGGCTGATCGACGCTCAGAACAAGTTAGGAGAGAAACAAGAACTCCTCCCGACACTTCAAGAGAAGAAGCTAGCTTTGCATCTCTACAAAGCTGTTGCACAAGACGTCAGCGTTCATAAGAACATCTTACAGCAGTTGCAAGATAGGTTGAGATCTGCTCCGGATGATGACGCCAGCGACATGCTGGGCAATGTGATCGAAGCCTACGAGAAGCTGTCTAATGAGGTGGAAGGAAGGATCAACATCGCCGAGAAGCACGTCTCCAATCACGAGGCTTACCTCCAGACCTTCGAGAAGACTCGGGACTGGATCAGCACGGTGATCAACGAAGGGACACCGATTGTTGAAGACTTCTCTGTGGAGAGGGATACGGCGCAGAGCAAAATCGCTTCGATAGAGAACCTGCTGCAGCACAAGACTGAGGGCGAGAGGATTTTGTTCGATTGCAATCAGCAATTGAATATTGTCTTGGAACAGACCTCTATGCCAGGACACCCAGCCTTGTTAACGAACTTCGAACAGCAAAGAAAGATCTGGAACGATTTCTTGAAGAAGTGTGCTGCTGCTAGGGACAAGTTGAAGCAGCTCTTTGATCAGTGGTCAGAGTTCGAGAAGATTGTAGAGGGTCAAGAGGCTTGGATCAAGCAGATAGAAACGCAGCTGAAAGACCAGAGTCTTAAGAGTACCGAGGATGCCAAGAGGGCGCACCTGCAGAAGCTGAAATGTCTTGAAGAGAGTATCGTAGCAAAGGGAAGCGAGTTCAACGCTGCTATAGAGAAGAGTCAGAGCATTGAAGCAGAAGCAGATTTAGCTACCAGGGTGTCTAGGCTGACGACCAAGTACCAGGCCATCAAGAACCAGATCAAGGAGGCCGTGATGCGGTACGAGCAGTTCGTGAAGGAGCACAACGCGTTCAATGTGAAATACAACCAGCTGCTGCAGTGGTTCCAGGATATCCAGGCGGAGCTGAAGAAGCACAGTGAAGTTGTTGGCGATCTGTCTGTCTTGCAGAGCAGGCAGAAGCTGATTCGCGACTTGGGAGACACCAGAACCAAGGAGAATGCTCGTTTCGAATCAGTGATTGATCTAGGAGAGAAACTTTATATTCATACATCTCCAGAGGGCAGGGAGCTCATCAGACAGCAGCTGAGGAACTTGAGGACACTCTGGGACGGGTTCTCCGAGGACCTGCAGAGCACCACGCAGAAGTTGGATCAGTGTCTCATGCAATTCGCAGAGTTCTCACTGTCTCATGAACAGCTCACTGCCTGGTTGAGGGATGTAGAACGAGCTATGCATCAGCATACTGAATTAAAGTGTACTTTAGAGGAAAAGAGGGCTCAGCTGCAAAACCACAAGATCATGCACCAGGAGATTATGTCACATCAGTCGCTGGTAGAGTCTGTTTGCGATAAGGCACAACAGTTGGTCGATCAGACTAAGGACACCTCATTGAACGTCTTCCTGCCGTCCATCAAGCAACTGTTCCACAATATTGTGGCAAAGTCGAAGGATTTGTTGGAGAACCTGGCTGACTGTGTTGAGAAGCATAACAGGTTCAATCTGCAGGTGAAAAGCTTCTCTGATTGGTTGAACAACGAGAGAGACAAGCTTGCAGAGTGCAATGATCTAACTGGAGAACGCGTTGATATATCGAGAAGATTGGCTACCCTGGCGTCTTTGAGGGACGATCAGATGCAGGGAGCTGAGCATCTAGGCAAGCTGAAGGAACTAAGCGATTCGGTGATCAAGAGGACCGCTCCGAAAGGCTGGGACGCTATTAATAAAGAGATCTCGGTGCTGGAGAGCAACCTGCGGCAGTACTTGAACGAAATAGGTAGCTAGAATTATCTTTGCGAGGATGCTTTGTGAGCTATTGATTATTCTATTATTCTCACTATAATAATTGGATTCAATTGGGATTGGAGACTTTTCTAATTTTTTCCCAATTTTAATTATAATTTTTTTAATTTTCCAGAATCCGTGGAAGACAAGCAGAAGGCAGCGTTACAGAAGTGGCAGGACTTCGAGGATAAACTTGAAGCACACACGAAATGGTTCTGCGCAATGGAGGCTGCCTTCAGGGACCAACAGCTGCAACCTACCTTGAAGGACAAGGAGGCTCGTCTGCGGGCTTTAAGAGAGAAACGCGACGCCATACTGAAAGAAGAATCCAAGATCGACGAATTCGTCGACAAGTCCCATAGTCTGCAGCATGCTAGCGGCGTGGAGCGCATCAAACCTTTGATCTCGCAGATCAGCAACAGGTAAGCAATCCAAATTCTTATGTAAAAATTTTCTTGATACCTTAGCTACCTGCACCTTTAGAAATTTAATAAATTTCCTTGGAGAGATTGACAAGACAACAAACTTTGCTTTCCAGGTACCAACTGCTGCACGTGCTAAGCAAAGAAGTAATGACACGATGCCAGAGCATCGTAGACGACCATCGAGCCTACGAGGAGAAGTTGAAAACGATCGATTCCTGGCTCAGCCAATTAGAACAAAGTCTATCGAGTCTAAAGAAAGACGAGGCAGGTGGCAACCTTGAAGAAAAACTTTCAAGACTGCAGATCCTCTTAACCGAGAAAGAACAAGGCGAGCACCGTCTGGGAAGCTTGATATCCTTCGGAGAGAGAATCCTAGCAGATACATCAGCTCAAGGTCGAGAACTCATTCGTCACGAGTTGAGACATGCCAGGGAACGTTGGGATAAGCTTGTTGAGGGAATAGCTGAGCAGCAGAAGAGACAGGATGCTCAATCCTTGCAGTGGTCTAATTATCAGGAGACTCTGCAGCAGATCCTGGCTTGGTTGGACGCTATGGAGAGATCAGTCAAACAGGATTCTTCAGTTATTTGGTCGTCTCTTCAGGAAATTAAATCGAAGCTGCTGAAAAGCAAGGTAATTCGAGATTTTTATACATTTATAACACTGTTAATCGTTAAACTACAAGTGAATGTTTACATTAACGAAGAACAAAATTATTGTTTCTTAAGTTTCTATACTTGAGTATAGAATATAGAAGAAATAAGTTCGTCACGTATTTTGTTTACCTGATAATGACATTAAAATATTAACGAAATGTTCCACGATTTTTCCAGGCGATCCACCAAGAGATCTTGGCCTACAAACGCATAATCGAGGGAGTCTCAGAGAAAGCAAATGCATTGGCGTACACAGTGCAAGCTCCATCAGACGCTAAGCAAAAGGCTGCCTCAGTCGCAGGAAGGTACGAGGACTTGGTCGACATGTCTCAGAAGAATATAGCGAACCTGGAGACCCTGCTAGACACCTTCCAACAATTCTACGACCTGCAGAAGTCTTATCAAGACTATCAGAAGCAGCAATGGGAGCAGCTGGCTAATTACAGTGACTATACTAGTGGCAATAAAGCTGCTCTTCAAGCTCAGTTGACGAAAATCATGGAACTGCAAGATGGTCAAAGAGAGGGAGAGCTGAAATTGAATATATTGAGCGAGCATGTTGCTCAGAGCGCTCATAATCTGACGCCGAGGTCGCTGGAGTCCATGGAGAGGGACCTCGCCACGTTAAGGTATAATGAACAATATACGTATATTAGGTCAGTGCAAAAGTTCGTGTCCGATTTCCTATTAAAATACAACAAAGAATCGGACACGAACTTTTGCACTGATCTAATATTATATGTATTAGTCCATTATTAGAAATATAATTTTATATTACATATACTTGCGTTACAGATTCGAGCACAAGAAGTTCGCTACCGCAGTGACAGACATAATCCGCTGCATTGAAGAAAGGATCCAACAATGGAACGAGTATGAAAATTCATTGGAGCGATTGCTAGCTTGGCTAGCTGACGCGGAAACCTCCCTGAAGAATTATTCCCTGAAGAACACCGTAGACGAGAAGCAAGAACAGCTCGAAAAATATCAGGTATACCTTCAAAGAAAAATCGAATTTCAATTCAGTCTATTAGATTAATTTTAGTCTGTACGAAGGCACATGTTCACACACTTGTAGTACAAGATATTTTTTATTTAATTATTTTTAATAAGTGATTTTTACACTACCACCGCATACACAATTTTTGCAAACGATTTTGTCGAGGTACTATTTTTGAATTTTGATCATTTTGATATGATGAGAAGAGGAAAAGATTCGAGACAGAGAAAGTGTGAATAAAATGGGACACTGTATTTCACAAACTTCCTTAGGGACTACAAAAAACCGCCCTGTCGTGGGACACGGAAGTGACGGAACTGGTGGCCCTCGGAGACCACCTCGACCAAGTAAGAAACCTTGAAGAGCCAGTGAAAACTCTTCCGGCGAGGCGTGTGAACGCTTTTCCACAGATCTCTCTCGTTACTGTCCCTTTTCTTCTCTTCTTCTTTTTCTATTTCTCTCTACAAGCTCCTTGTATTCTATCTTTCTCCTACTTCTCTACTTTTTCATAGCTATCAGATCATCCCCTAAACAACGCTAATTGTCTTTTATATTTTTCTAAGATGAAATACAAAAACGCAATTGCACTTTTAAAATAGTCTATTTAAAATAGAAGATTAATGATTGCGATCACCGTTGTGCCTCGGATGAGGATCAACAATGTTTCTTGATGGATTCCAAAACAGACTTATACCAGTATAGGAGTTAGAAAGACTTTAGAGTCGCAAATATAAGTAACTGAATCTTTATTCTTCTTGTCTCGATTTCTTTCTGTGCTGTCGGGGTAGTGCTCTGGGTTTTTATATCTATCCTTCGTCTTTGTTTTACATTGGCGGATACCGTCGCGCACGACACGTGTTGCTGATTCCAAATTTCAGCCGTCATTACCTTGCCAGACATGTGTTGCTGATTCTGAATTTCTGCAGTCATTACCTTGCCGTTCGTCGCTACGGCTTTGCCGTATTGTTTACTTATGAAATTCCGGGCACCACATTATACGTATGTGTGACTCATCTTCCAAAAATGTGGAAGGCAGTTTGCATTAATAAGTGGGATGATTATTTCACGTTTTTGCTCGACAATGATTTTTGTGTTTACGTTTTTTGAGTACTACACTCGCTACGATCACCTACACTCCACGAAAAGAGTCTGTGAACACGTTAATGACAATTTCAAACGATCAACAAATATTTTGGAAAGTTGACAACTTTCTGTTTTGTGGAAACGATTCGATCAATGTTGCCTCGATGCATGCGGTCACTTTTGAGCACGTTTGATCAAAGAACTGTGTTTCTGAGATCCCATTGCGATGCGATTCACGACGATCTTTGAATTGAATTCTGGATGAAGCATCATCTTTGTGCTCCGCATCATTTGCACATCATTTTACTCCATTCGAGTCATGATCAATCAAGAACTATTTTTAAAAAATGGTATTAGAATCAATAGGACTAAAGGTTAATTATGTTCTTTAGATGTTGATCGTGAATTTGAGACAGAATGAAGCAGAGTTCGACAAGATGAGCGACGAGTCATCGGAACTGATGCAGATAAGCGGAGAGACCAGGTTCTCTGCTAGTGTCCAGCAAATTACTTCCCGGTTCCAGTCTATACAAGCTACAGCCAAGGTAAACTCTCAATTTTATAGAAATTAGAGGATTTTTGATAAGACTCACTCGAAAACCACTTTTCCTGCTGCCATAACCTGCCATTACCAAATAGTCAAATCTTCCAGGAATTGGTGAAAAAATGCGAGCAAGCGGTAGCAGACCACGCAGCCTACCTGGAACGCTACAAGCAGTGCTCAGAATGGCTAGCAAACGCCCGAACATCCTACCAGTCCATCAAGAACGACTTCAGCAGTACTCGTCATGTGCTCACATCCAACGTCTTCACCTTAAAGGACCTGCTATCCCGCCAATCAGCAGCTACGCTCCTAATCAATAACACAGTGGAAGCTGGAGAACGATTATATCCAACAACTGGCATGGAGGGCAGAGAAATTGTTCGACAACAACTCCTAGACCTACAACAGGCCTTCGAAGAACTATACGACAGCATCTCCTCAACAGAACGTGAACTGCAATCAAAGATTTCTCGTTGGTCAGGTTTCGATGAGTCGAACGAAGCCTTTGAAAACTGGCTGAGGACTATAGAGACTCAACTGAAGCCTGAGATCGAATTAAAAACAACATTGGACGAAAAGAGGGCTCAATTACAAATATATCGCACCTTCTTACACGATGTGCAGTCTCATCAACAGGATCTGTTAGATCTCAGAGACAAAGCTGAAAATCTTCCAGACTCCGCAGACAAAGTGCGGCAAATCCTGAAGAAGCTAAATGAGAGACACTCAGCAGTGCTGAAGCGAGCTGCAGCGTACGTTGAGAGGTACGAAGGCATAGTTAGCGACCATCAGCAGTACAGCAAGGCGGTGTTAGACACACACGAGTGGCTGGATGCCACTCACAACGCTGTTATCTTGTGGGGCGACACTGAGCTGGAGAGAGTGTCTCTTCATTCGAACTTGGATCGTCTGAAGAATCTTCTGCAAAGTTTGCCGGAGGACAAGCCCAGGGTTCAGCAAATTAGAACCCTAGGTGAGAAAGTGATACCAGGGACGTTGGAATCTGGCCAGATCAACATCCGCTCGCAGATAGACTCTTCTCAGCAGGAATGGGAGAGTCTGGTAACTGCTGTCACTTCAACGATAGAGACTTTGGAGAACAAGCTGCAGCAGTGGAACGAGTTCGAGACCTCCAGGGAAAGGTGTCTAGCTTGGATGAGGGAGACTGACACTAAACTCCATGCTGTGGACCTGAAGGCTACCCTTCAGGAGAAGAAGGATCAGCTGGAGCTGCTGAGGACTCTTCAGGGTCAGGTTCGAGCAAAGGAATTGGAGATCGACGCTGTGACAGAGAAAGCTCAGCAGTTGCACAAGAATTTGACGTCTAGAACGACTCAAATGTCAGAGTTGAGTATCAAGTACCTACAGATCTCAAACAAGGTGAAGGACCTTAACAGCAGGTGGCACCAGTATGTCACCAGTCATCAAGAGTTCGATAATCAAGTCGCTGAGTGTACCAGGTGGTTGGATGATATTAGTAAGAAGCTAGCTTACTGCTCTGACCTTGGAGCGTCATCTCAGAAGGATTTGGAAAACAAGATGGAGATCGTGCAGGATCTGTTGTTGTACAAGGAGGATGGCTTTGCAAAGGTCCAGGGGATCGTGGAGTTAGCCCAGGCTGTTCTAGCTAACACTGCACCCACTGGGCACAGAGATATCAACGATGCAGTTGGAAAATTGCAGGAGCAGTGGAGTGCACTGGCTTCGAAGATGCTGGAGGCTAAGACGAACCTTGATGATTCCATCAACAAGTGGGCTGGACTTTTAGAGCAGATTCAGTCGATGAATAAAACTGTGGACTATATGCAGTCTACTTTGAATGATTTCCTGCCCTTCCAGGCAACTATGTCTGAGAAGAGATGTCAGCTGGAGCGTATAAAGGCTCTTGAAGAGAAGGTCCGTTGTGAGAACATCGAGGTAGATGGTCTGAAGATCAAGGTAGCTGAGATGATCGCCAGTGGATCTCAAGGTCTAGCTGCCTCACAGGCCCAGAGTATTTTGAACAGATTCGATACCCTGTTTGAGAAAATCAAATCCCTGTTGGCTGAAAGAGAGGAGCAGTATAAGGACCACAGGAATTATAAGGAAGCCCATGATGATATCATCAATTGGTTGAGCAGAGCACGAGAGAAGATTCCATCGATGAAACAGAGACCTCTCAGTGATAAGCTGGCGATTGAGAACGCTGTGGCGCCATTGGAGAGCTTGCTGAATAAGAAAGCTCAGGGTGAGCTGCTTGTAGAACACCTTCAGCATACTGGCAAGGTTGTTTGTGCTAGTACCAGTCCTCAGGGGCAGGAGACCATCAAGAATGATGTGAAGGCTCTGACGCAGAGCTTCGAGGAACTGTTCAGAGGTGAGTAGGGATTTTTTGTTGAAGTACAGAGTAACTGAATGTTGTTCAATCTGTTGATAATTTCTTCATAAAAATGACATTTAATTTAATTTCAGAATATCATAGAGCAACGTATAAAACGAACACCATTACTCCGTAACGTTAACTCTATTCCGTTTCCCAAATTTCAGAGATCAAACAGCAGAAGGACCAACTGGAGAAAACAGTGAGCCAATGGCGCGACTACAAGGACGAATACGAACGTCTGAGCGACTGGCTCCAGCAGTTCGACATCCTCATCAAAGCCCAGAAGAACTCTCTGCTACCCAACGTCGCCGAAAAAGAGAAACAGGTGCAGGAAGTCAAGCAGATCCTGGAGAACCTGTTAAAGGGTCAGGAGCAGATCGACAGGTTCAACAAGACAGCCTCAGGACTGTTATCCTCTCACTTGGATACATACATCAACAACCAGTTGCGTCACCTCAATTCGCGCTACCAAGTGCAGGTGAACCTGGCGAAGGACGTGCTGAACAAAGTAGAAACAAACCTTGCACAGCATAAGGAGTACGAGGCTAACCTAGCGAAGACTCATGCTTGGATTGAGAACGCTAAACAGATCATTCGTAAAGGAACAGAGGCTGCATCTACCAGCAGCAGAGAGGAGCTACAGAATAGATTGGATAACATTCAGGAATTGCTGAGGAAACGAGAAGAAGGTCAGAACCTGGTGCACCTAACTGTTAACTGTGGTGAGAAGGTAATGAGGAATACAAGGTCTGATGGACGTGAAGAGATCAACGCGCAGCTCAAAGAGATTCAGAACGACTGGGAGAGGTTGGTCAAGAAGATCTCGACCACCAAAGTACATCTAGAGACAAGCCTCCTCCAATGGGCAGACTATAGTTCATCCTACTTGCAGCTGCAACAATGGATCAACGATAGAGAAGCCAAACTGCAACAAGTCTGCGAGCAGAAAGTGTCCAAAGCTAGAAAAGGCCTAGCTGGTTTGAGTTCTTTAGCTATTGGTGAGAGAAAGGCTAATTTGAGACAGACTAACAGCATCGTTCAGGACATTGTGGCTTTTGAGCCGATGATTCAGTCGGTTACTACTAAGGCTGAGGATCTTAGACAAGCTACTCCAGCTACAGAGATTTCTATTAAGTATGAGACTCTCAGCAAACAGGCGCAGGAGCTGTATGCTAAGCAGAAAGAGACTGTTGAGCTGCATCAGGCGTTCATTGATGGTGGTAACGAGTTTATCCAGTGGATCAGGGCTGCTAAAGAGCGGCTGGGAAAGTGTTCTGAACCTACTGGGGATAAGGAGTCCTTGGCTAACAAGATTACCCAGCTGAAGGTCCTGCAGAGTGAGTTACCTGAGGGTCAGAAGAAGCTGGAGCATGCTTTGGAGCAAGGCAATGCTGCCTGCCAGATTGCTAACGAAGAAGATAAGGAGATCATTGAGGAGGAAGTGGCATTGCTTCAGGAGGAGTATGATAGCTATGTGTGAGTATGATTAGCGATTGCTTCTTTTAAATTGAACGCTGTATTATCCCCTGGTTAAATTGTTGGTATCGTTGTTTTCTTGATCAGGGATTCGCTGAACAACACGAAGAGCTTGCTAGAGATAGGAATAGTGAAGTGGACCGAGTACGAAGATCAGTTCTCCGAGGCTACCGAGTGGCTCACACAGACAGAACAACTGGTCCAATCGTTTAACAAGCTGCAGGATAGCCTAGAAGAGAAGAAGAACGTTTTAGAACAGTTCCAGATTCACTTACAGACACTGTTCGATTGGCAGAAGGAGCTAGATCGGCTTAACATGAAGGCTCAGATGCTGCTGGAGACTTGTGCTGATACTAGGATCTCGAATGCCATCACGCAGCTCACGACGAAGTATAATGCGCTGCTGTCTCTAGCCAAAGAGATCATGCGACGACTTGAACTGCACTATCAGGTACAACTCGTTATTCTTCTACTATGATTAATCAACTGTATCCAGGGCGGATCTAGTCAGATATTTAAAAATTCGTATGTTGCTAGTCTATTGACTAATTCCTCGCGGATGCATCTTTACAATCTCAATAATCGTAAAGTGGAAATATCAGAAAGCGTAATTTTGACACGTCCCGTACGCCTAGAGTTAAGATGAAATTGAAACAATATTCTATTGCTAATATCAACATTTAACATGATCTTCAGGAACATCAACAGCACAATACGCTCTACCAAGAGTGCCAAGACTGGATTGAAAGGACTCGAGACAAGCTGGGCGAGTGCAAAGAGATCCCGAGCACTCTAGCCGAAGTGAACAACAAGCTGCACACCTGCAAAGCAATCAGGCAAACCCTAGAACAAGGTCAGAACAAGCTCAGATACGCGCTGGAGCTAAAAGAGAAGGTTATCATGAATACAGAACAAAACGGAGCAGCAAAGATCCAAGAAGACACCGAGAACTTGAAGACAGAGTTCGAGAGACTGTTGGTGAACGTGGAGGACATCAGACAGAAGCTGTCTGCTAGAGCCAGCGCCCTTGAAGAACTCAACAAGATCCACAGACTCACCACTGACTGGATTGAAGAGATCGAAGGAAAGATCCAGCCTGGAGAGATGTACAAGAATGATCTGAGTGAGAAGAGGGCTGTTTTGGAGAAGTATAAAACTGTGCAAAGAGATATTCAAGGTCATGGCGAGACTGTGGATAGGCTAAAGGCTCGGTTGGCTGAGGACTCAAGCATCCCTGTTGGTCCTTATCAGAGTACTATAGCGAAGTACAATGAGCTGAACAAACTGATTGCTGAGAAAATAAAGGCAAGTGTCTTTTGAGGTTTTTGTATACTTATAATTTCTTTGTAAACAGTATCCTGCCCGTATGGACCAGCATTATAAATTGTTAATTGAATTTTCAGAACCTAGAAGAACAGGTGAACGACCACGAAAAGTTCCAGCAAGCTTTGAACGAGGCCTCGGACTGGGTTCGTCACAGCAAGCTAGAATTACAACAGCACTGCGACACCCACGGTGAGAAAGATCGAATCATCGAAAGGGAGAGCAAGGTCAACCAGATCATCGCTTCGCTGCCTAGAGGAGAGACTCTAATCTCTAAAGTAATTCAACTCAGTGACGGAGTCATCGCCAGCACAGGCCCAGAAGGCCAAGAGACCATCAAGCAAGACGTGAAACAGTTGCAAGCCAACTGGAAGTCATTGCAAGCTCAATGCCACGATTCCCAAAAGACCTTGTCCAACTGTATCTCCAGCTGGTCTGAGTTCACAGCAGCCTTGGACAGCATGAAGAGGTGGATAGATCATTTCCAGAAGAAGGTGAACGACGAACAGTCGAAGGAGAACAAGACTCCAGAGGATTTAGTTCGCTGTAAGAGTCTTGTGGAAGAGGCTGTGCAACAGAAACCAGTCCTGGAGGATCTAAATGATAAATGCGAGGCTCTGTTGGAGATGAGTGCCTGCAGCTGGGCTAGGGATAAAACAGTGCAGTTGCAATCAGCTTATACTTCTTTGTTGACCGACATGCAAGGGTTGGTGTCGAGGGTGGAGAAGAATTTGTCCGATCATACCGAGTTCCTTAAGGCCAAGAAGGAGATGGAGGATTGGTTGAAAATTGCTAGGGGATCTGTGCAGGATTGCATGGGCGTTGGAGATGCTGAGTGGGCCAAGGACAAGCTTGAAACCATTAAGGTAGTTTATTTAATCTGTTCGCTAACAAATAATCGTCTCAGTAATAAATCGAAAGCACCTTTTCAACTTCTCTTTTCCTCGTCTTGTAGATCGTCGCAACCAGAATCACCGAGGGTCAGCACCTGCTGTCAACGCTGCAGACAGCCTTCACGAAGGCGATAGACACAGCAATTCCCGAACAACAGGATCAGCTGAGATCAGACATGGCTGGATTACGCTCCAGTTGGGAACAACTGAGCATAGACCTGAACACAGTGCAAGCTCAATTAAAATCCCTGCTAACTCGTTGGGACGACCACGCAGAGGCTCACGAGAAGCTGAAGATCTGGCTAGAAGAGACCCAGAAGAGCATCCAAGACATACCAGACACGAAAGGAGAGTTTGGCGACATGAAAACTATGTTGGAAAGGTACAAGCACATCCAGGAGGAAGTTCAGAACAAGAAGACAGAACTGGACCACCTGATGGACGAAGCCAGCGAACTATCGAAGATGGCTAAAAAGAATAAACCACTAGATCAGACCCGCGCGTTGCTGAGGATGTGGCAGAGTTTGAGTGATAAAGTGGACGAACGTAAGAAGATGATTGAAAATGAAATGCAGGAGTATAATGCCTATCATGCAGCCCTTCAGGAGACTGAGAAATGGCTGCTGCAGATCTCTTTCCAGCTGATGGCCCACAATTCTCTCTACATCACCAACAAAGAGCAAACAGTCACCCAGATCAAACAACACGAGGCTCTTCTTCGTGAGATCGAGAACTATACGAGCGTTCTACACGATCTAAAGATCAAAGGCAATGGACAAATCGATCGCTACGTAGCTGTGAACCCGGACATCAAGAACGTCATCGAGACACAACTACAAAACGTGCAGGAGAGCTATAATTCTCTTATGAACACCGCTCTGCAGATCAAGAAGCGATTGGCTGAGTCTCTAGTCAAGTTCCAAGAGTACGAGAACACTCTTGAGAGTATTATGAAGAACCTGGGTAGTTATGAGCCGGAGATTGTTCAGGAGATGGAAGCCCCTACCGATACTTTGGAGCAGGCTAAGGAGAGATTCGATAATGCACGCGCGTTGCATAACAAGCTGCAGGGAGAGAAAACCAGGCTGGCTCTGGCTGTTGAAGCTTGCGAAGCTGCTGTGGCCTGTGTGTCCAGGCCTGGGAGTCCTTTGGATGCTCCACCTGTTCAGATTCCGGCTAGGGAAGTCGAGGTTAGGACCAAGTTGGAGGGACTCATCGATCAGGTACGAGAGTGTGTTTTAGTGCATCGGTATAAATGTATATGTAACTAAAATAGAATGCATAGAGTATTTACCGTAGGGCATAGAGGTTACCGTAGGGTATCTATTCTTAAATAGAGTGTCTTGGGTACCTTAGGGTGTCTATTTCAAAACAGAGTTCCTTAGGGTATCTATTCTAAAATTGAGAAAACTTTGGGTACCTTAGGCTATCTATTTTACAAGATATGTTGTTCCAATTGTCTCGAGGCACCATTCAACCCATGACCCCCATTGTTCCAGGCGCAAGGTCACTTAATGGCCGTGACAAAGGCCCTAAACGAGCTAGAAGAACAAACCCGACAGAAGAATGCTCTCCGAGCCTGGATCAATCAGCAAAGAGCCCTCTGCGCCGAATGGAAGTCTCGACCAGCAAAATTGCGCTCCGAGGCAGCTCAAGCAGAGCTCCAAGCAATGAACGACCTCTTAACCAACGTAGGAGAAAGAAGAACTCACGCGATGACAGAACTATTCCTCCACGAAGACGATCAAGACATAGAAGAGGGTCTAGACAAGCTAGAAGCAGAACTAACAGACGCCATCGCTGGAAAACAAGCTGCCCAGGAGCTGATCCAGAAGTATAGATCTCAGGTGCAGAATATTCAATCTTGGCTGGATGCTCTGTCAAAGAAAGTTGACGTGATTGAGAAAGGCAACGGGCAGACGATCGCTCAGAAGATATCGAATGTTAAAGAGATCACTGCTGAGTTTGAGTCTCAAGGGCCTGGGAGACTCGGAGAGGTGAAGGAACTCAGTGATCAGGTGATGGACTCTGTGAGCAATTTGGACTCTCAGCAGATTGAGGAGCAGATTAAGAGCGTGGAGAGAAGGTATGCTGATATAGCCAAGAAGCTGCAGAGGAAGGCGCAGGTTTTGGACATGACTGCTCAGGGTATCGAAGCAACCAGACAGGAGATTGAAGAGAACAGGGATTGGATTCAGCAGAAGAAACAGCAGGCGCAGTTGGCTGATCCTGTGGGATACGACAGCAAGCTTGCTGAGGAGAAGCTGCTCGCCTTGAAGGTACTCTAACATTTTTATATATTCGTGATGCGGACTGCTTTCCTGTAAAATCTTGTAATTATTGATGTTCTTCTAAGACAAGATTTGCTGTCTACTAATTAATTTTAATGTTCCAGGCACTATTGAAGGAAGCAGAAGGAAAGCAACTGGTGATCGACACCCTCGAAAAACGTGTCGGCAACATGCAAAACGAATTAGAGACCAACGAACAACAACAACTAGAAAACGAGACCAAAGCTCTTCGAGGCGAGCAGGCAGAGCTCTGCAACATCCTAACAGAAGGAATTTCCAGCGCAACTGCAGCAGCAGACGCTCGTCGCAAGTTCGAGGCTGATCTACAACGAGCCAGAGCCTGGATCAAGTCCAAGAGCAACAACCTGAAAAAGCTGAGCGGATATTTGCCACTGAAAGCCGCTAAAGTCGAACAGGACATCGTTCAGCACGGAGAACTCGAAGCTGACATCGATTCCTTCAGTGACAAGGATCTCAATGATATGTTGAAGCAGGGGAATACTTTGCTGAAGGAGTGTAGTGATGAGGATCGCGCAAAATTGGAAGCTATCTTGGAGGAGTTGAGCAAGGACTATGACGAGCTGAAGAATGAAGCGAAAGAGAAACAGGCGGCCCTTGCAGATCTTCTTCAGGGTCGTAAAGCATTTGAGAGTGAGATCGATAAGTGCAAGAGGTGGATCAATGAGGCTGAAGTTGCTACCTCTTCAGACCTGAGGACCTCCAGCATTGATATCCTCAGGGAGCAGCTTGCTAAGGTATGGGGTGAACGATGGGACGGGGTACTCTAGATAAAGTGATGTTGACGTTAAAGAAGTTTAACAATTTAGGTTTGTAAGCGATGCAGTAGGGGCAATTTTCGATTCTATTTTCAGTACGATCGCCTGAAGAAGGAGGCAAAGGACTACGCGGACGACATCGAGAAGATCCTGCAGCAAGGTAAATCGATCCTGCCAACAGTCAGCGATGCAGACAAGCTCGAGCTAAACGAACAACTGCAGAACATGAAGGAGGCTCACGGCCGAGTGGCTGGAATCATAAACGAACGAGCCCAGGCTCTCCAAAAGAATATCAACGAAGCTGAAGAATCATTAGCCCGAGTCGCAGAAGCTGTGCAATACATGACAGACGTCCAGAATGAACTCCACGAGTTGAACAAGCCGATTGGTTCTAGGGTAGAAGACGTGGAAGCCATGTTGGACGCATATGAAAGGATCTTGAACGATCTGACAGCGAACAAGGCAAAGCTATCTGACTTGGGATCGGTGAATGTAGCGGATCTTCATGGTGTTTTGACCCAGCAGGATGATTTGATAAAGGCTATTGAGGCGCAGATAGCGAAGCTTAGGCAGTTGTTGCTTCTGAGACAGCAGTTTATTGCTTTGATCACTGAGATAATAACATTCGTTGCAAAGTATACCGAGATTGTCAGGGATATTGAGAACTCTGGTCAGACCACGGAAGAAAAGATCAAAAGGTAGCTATTACTCTGTGTCTAGAATCCATATATGTATAGTCTGTATAATTTAAAGTAGTCAAATACAATTGTCTCTTGAAATTGATGCAGATAAATTTTATCTTGAAAAATATTTTAACGTAATAAAATTGTTTGTTTAATAGGTACGACGACGCGATCCTGAAGATCCAAGAATGCGAAGCTCTTCTGGCCAGTGCCACCGACAAAGGACAACAGATAGCAGCAGAAGGATCACCAGTCGACAGAAACAACATCACAGAGCAATTGCAATCCTTGAAGCAACAACTTCAAGGTCTCAGGAGAGCTGTGGAGACTCAGAGAGAACAACACGAGCTAGCTGCCGCTGAGCACAAGAGATTAGCGAACGAGCTAACAGAAATCCTTGATTGGTTAGAAGACAAAGAGAAGGAAATAAAATCAAGACCTCTCCTAGAAAGAGATCCGAGCAGCGTGGAAGACGAGCTGAAGAACCACAACGAGCTCTGTGAAGCTGTGAACGAGTATCTGGATAGAATCAGAAACCTGAAGAACTCCATACCCTACGAAGAAGGAATGCCTGGATCGTTGAAGGAGATGTTAAGCGAGGCTGTGTCCATGCTTACGTCCTTGCCTAGAGAGATGGAGGAACGTGGAAATTACTTGGAGAGTAATATGAAGATGAGGCAGGAGTATGCTGCGCTTACGGATAAGTTGCAGAGTTGGGTACGAGAGGCGGAGATTAGACTGGAGAGCGATAAGGATGGACTCGACTTCGAAAATATCCTCAGTGATTTGGAAGAGCACAAGGTATGTGAATCCTGGGACTTTTTTGAAATGCTTCAACCAGCTTCTTGGGTTTCCTTGGAGTCCTTTGGACTTTCTTAAGCTTTCTCGAATCTGAACAGTTTAGAACCGGCGAAAAGACACATTTTATAGAAACACTACTGATACCGACGTGAATATTTTTTATTTTGCTTCCAGATTTACTTCAGCAGCGAGCCTTCCATCCGCGAGCTAGTCTCCCAACAGATTCAGCAGGCGGCCGACAAGATCTGGCCATCGCTGACCAACTCCGAGCAAGAGGAACTGAGTGCAGAGCAACAACAACACACTCAATTATTGAAGAACACTCTCAACACAGCGAAGTCGCAACGTGCTAGACTTGAACAAGGCGCTGAAACCTGGAGGGACTACACGCAAACCTTGGAGCGGGTGCGGGCTGTCATCTTAAGAACTAGGTTCACTGATGAACCTGTCACGACTCTGGCTGGCTTACAATTCAACATTCAGAAGATCACGCACGCTCTAAATGATATACAGGTAGGCATCTATGATCATAGCAACCACGAAATGATTGAATATTTTCAAAGATATTTCATCCATTTTTGTCACTGTTACAATGCCAACTACGGAGTCTGTGTAAAATTGAAATTGGAATTTTGAACAAAATAGACTACTCTAGAATTTGTATTGTTGTCTGATCGATCTGGTGTTGTACGTTTAGAATCAACAGTTTGAACTGGATCTCCTCAATGAACGCGGCCAGGAGGTCCTCAGATTGGCGGACGCACATAACAAGAAAACGATAGAGTCTCAACTTTCCGAAACCGGGGCCGAATGGAAAGAACTAGTTTCCGGTTTAGAGGGTCGCAGAGATGCTTTGGAAGCGCTCGCCAAACACTGGGAAGAACTCGAAGCTCAGTGGTCACTGATCGAAAGCCGTGTGAATGCCACCGAGGAAAAATCTAAGCTTGTCGACTCGGTGATACGCTCGAAGAATCACTTGCTTGATACCATCAAAACTCATCGCGTGAGTATCCTATCTAATTCTGCTAATTTGCTCAAGGAAAATCTAGAAAATTCACTTGGAAATTTCTTTTTCTTGATCTAGGAAAATTCACAGATGTCTTAAACATTAGATACGTCCATTTGCATTCTCCTTAAAATTCAGATGGCTTATAGAAACATGTAAATGGTGTAGCGCAATTGAATTAATGAAGTTGCGCACGAGAATAAAAATGATTACAGGTTTCATTGGATGTTTTTTTGACGCAGGAATTAGTGATCGAAACAGAGAAGCTGAAACCAATGGCAGAAGACGTAAGAGCTCTCGCAGGACCTGTCCTCGCTTACCTCGCAGCTTTCACCGAAGCTCCAGCACACGTTCTGGAGAAGAAACTCGACAAATTGCAGGGTTCCGTCGAAGCGTGAGTGAAAACACATTTTTCTGATTGTTATTGATGTTGCGAGTGCACCGCCGACGACACCGATGACGCCACACGCGCGTCGCAGTTTCCTCAAAACGTCGGTTTCATCATCAAGAAATTTCTTTCAACTTCGAAACAATCTTATGTATAGCCAGCTACATATTATTTAAAATTAGTAATCTTATCTTTCACCGACAGTTTCTTTTTTTCAGCAAACATTCACGTACTATTTCAAGCATAGTATTTATCACAGCTTCGTTTAAAATTATTATGCACCGTTTAAAATTATTATTTGAATAATTCGCAGATTAATTATTGAAAATCAAGCATTTTTATTTTCGTTGAATTAAAGATTTCAGGACGATCACAATGTTGATTGATTCGATTTATTGTTTAATTATACTGTTTCGCGAAGAGTATGCAGCATTCTAAATTATACCTCGTAAAAGAGCGTCGAACAATGCGGTGCCTCCGTGTGCAGTTTCGACGCATGTGCATGTGTGTGCCCCGCTTTTGCATATTACCTTCTGAAAAGGAAGGTGATTCTCCGCTTCCCCCCACACTCTTTCAGTCTGTTTCAGATGATCGTCGCATCGATATTAATTATTATAATTACCATTTCGTTCATTTTACCCTTTTTCCAGGACATTTTACGTGATCTTTATTTTCAGGACAAACCTCTGTAAACTGTTTTATACATATGTATATACAACTACTTTATTATTTCTATACAACTTTTACTATTTTAGCTGTAGCAAATTTGTATACAATTTTTACTACTTTATTTTTTGATCAATTTTTTTAGATACAATCGTTTACTATTTCAGTTTTTAATGCATTTTCCAAATACAATTTTTACTAGTTTAGATGTTAAAAAGGCTCTACTATAAAGACTCTTTCAGCCAGCAAAAGAAATTACTGCGATTGTTACGAAAGAAGCAATTCTTTTGTTCCATAAATGAAAATGATTTGCATAAAAAACCACGACTCGTTAATTAATCGTACCGTTACAGTCATTTTACGCTCGCTGTTTCTCGTCTTTCGAGACACAATTGTCAGTGCACGCGTGGTTTCAGCGACGGTGTTCGAAATGTCAGAGGTTCTTCGAAATTCGTTTAGGTCGTTGCAAAACAGAGAGGAAAAGGAAGAGTGAAGGATCCGGGGAGGGAAAGGACGAGCGCGAAGTTTCACGGCTGGAGTAGATTCCTTATGGGTTACGACACGTATCGATTTAGCATGCATTACGTGGCGCATTACGCTCCATCATAGCCAAATTAGTCCCATGACGTAATTACGCCTTGTAAATAGTTGAGCACGGTGCGTTAACATCGTTCCACGTCAGAAAATTAATAATCCCGTGGAAATTTGAATAATCTGCTTGCATACACGCTCGATCACGATCTATCGAAAGCGTTCAAGATGTTTCCAGGGTGATTCAAAGACAAAGTATTTGGCATACGTGGCTGTACAATAATAATAATGATGGCCTTGTTGCGCTCCGAAGCAACTACAGAAACAACGAAATTAGATTGAATCCAAGTACACAAACAGCACGAAAATAAAGTACATTAATGATGCATCTCGAGGACGGTGTAATCGCGATCTACGAATTTTGTTGCACAATTTTATTCAACAGTGTACAGAAAATTTTTATTTTGCTCCTACGTTTTAACAAATTTATGTAGAATATTTTTGAATGAAAATTGGATTTAATTTATTTTAATCTAACCTTTACTTTATTTTAACATTCAGTAAATATTGGATACAAAACATTGACTTGATGTAATTATGTAACTTGATCATTTCGAGATGAAATTCAATTTGTTAATTTAATGCAAAACATTTCTTCGAAATAATTACTTATCGTTACAATTATTTCACTTGAAAGTTTTAAGCAGAAATTTGTCGGTATAAATTTTGATCAAAAGAGGAAAAGGAATGTTAATTCAACCACCTTAACAATTTCATGCAATATATATTTTTCAATGATAATTGCACGTCGATACAATTGTTTCACTTGGCAATAACGAGCGGAGATTTATTCGCTGTTCATTTTTATCACGATAGAAATTTTAATTGGTTGTCTTCCGCGCAATAATGAAACGCGACGTAATTCCAGATGAAAGGGGAAGATCGCATCAACAATGAATCAACCTTTAATTATCTGTATCTCGCGATTTGCGTGTAGCTCACGTTTCCACGAGCTGTTTGTAAACAAGCGTGGGGGGCATTGCACAATACGGGTCTACCTCGAATTATTTATAATCCGTGCGGGTCATTAATCGAACGACGTTAGATAATCCAGGATTCTCCGCATTTCCATCGATTCAATAACCACACGCTAATTTCCCGGAAGGCCTGCCAGGGACGTGATTCGATTAACGATTAATACGGTACCTTTATCACGGAATCAGATCAATAATTCATCATTTCTGGTCACTCAAACACCAACGATTCTCATTACGACGCCATTAAAATATAGGGAACCCCACGAGAAATCTGAAAATATTCTTATTTGAAATTCTAATATATATTGGACACTTGCCAAGAGATTTTTACCATTTGTTCATCACTCCTTTGGTAACTAACTAAGACAATCTGGAAACATTGCGAATACCAATTTACTCTCTCTCTCTCTCTCTCTCTCTCTCATTCATTCATGACATTTTATTTAC
Source organism: Lasioglossum figueresi (assembly GCA_028455805.1). Taxonomy (NCBI): domain Eukaryota; kingdom Metazoa; phylum Arthropoda; class Insecta; order Hymenoptera; family Halictidae; genus Lasioglossum; species Lasioglossum figueresi. Next base: position 15,495,738 of record CM052202.1, read on the forward strand.
TAATTAAGGTATTGTTTATTGATTTAAAATAAAGTCGCAACACGTTACACTAAGGATCGCACAGTAAGGCATTTGGCCGGAGAAATCGAAAAAAACTATTTTAACGTTATTTATGGACTCAAGGTCGTAAGATAGTAGGTCATTGAATTGGTCTTAATGTCAGCTATAATATTAAAAAACTCAAAATGATCTTTATTTTCGGTCGAAAAAATTTTTTTCTCGAAATTTTACATATAGACGAAGTTTTTGTAGATGTTTAACCTCCTGTGGATCGTGAAAACTCTAAGTATACGCATTCTCGTTTTCACGAAGCGATAGAAAACGCCTTCAGTGCTTTTACTTAGATTCATCGTCGAACCCTGTAACGCGCAGCAATTACCGTCACGCAGAAATCGAACTAATAAAATAATCAATTACCACCGAGAGGGGAGGAGTGTAGAGGGTGGTAAATCCACGGAAACCATCCACCCTCGGTGATTCGGCGTGCGATTCCCGCGAGGTTGTTCGTCGGCGGGCCACGCGAATCAGTGGTTCCGCGGGTTGTCGATCGAATTCACCACTAAATATAGATTTGCCGAAGAAAAGTGAGAGAAGAGCGGCGCGGGCTGGTCGTCGGTAGAGGCGGCACGTTGGCCCGCTTCTGAATTTCATGGCGTAATATCTAGCCGGCTCGCGGCCTCTCTCAGTCATGATTCGCACGCGGCGCGGCTCGGCGCGGGGATGCCTGGAAATAAAGTATGACGACGATCCGACGACGACGTCACATTATCACGAGAATAATCCGTGGACGGCCTTTAAGCAGTTCGCTGGTTAACATATCGCCAGTTAGGTCGTGATAATAGCTCGCGCAGTGCCATCGGTCAAGACGACACCGAAACGACAGTGATTCTCTCCGCGAGACGATCTCCAACCCTCTTTTTGGAAACCTTCAGTGATTGTTCTTGGTTTTGTTATCGTTTGTGGTCATTCCTGCTGTTATTGAAAAGGATCTACGCTTCGGAAAGGTGTTGGAAAAGCTGTGATAGCGAAGGAAACGTCGGAGAAGCGTGGAGATCCATCCCGCGGCATGTCGATTGCCAGTACGTACGATGTTTCGAGTTTAGGGGATCGATTCAATTTTTATTATTGTCCGTGACGATCACTCATGGTGCTAAGACAAATTTTCACTTGGAAACCCCGCAAGGAAAGGTTTAGAAAAATTATAAACGTTGGGGAAACGCGGTGATCCATCTGTCGACATGTTGATTGCCAGTATATATCATGTTTCGAGTTTAGGGGATCGATTCATTTTTTATTATTGTCCATGATCATCACTGATGGTGTTAAGAAGGATTTTCACTTGGAAACCCTGCTGGGAAACGTTTAGAAAAATTAGAAACGTTGAGGAAACGTGGAGATCCATCTGGTAACATGTCAACTGCCAGTATGTATGTTTCGAGTTTATGGAATCTCTGTTTATTTTTTATTATTGTTCGTGCTGATCACCGACGGTGTCAAGAAGGAACTACACTTGGGAATGTTGTTAAAAAAGAAAGTTGAGATGCAGCCCGCGGTATGTCGATTGATAGTACGTAGAAATTGTCTAGTTTTATTTTGTTCGCCGGTGTTTTCGCTCGTGTTCATCGTGTTAGCCGGGGATTGTGGCCGGTTATATTGGCTTAAATATTATGACCGTAGCAGGGCCAAGCTGGGCTCTATCACCGATCGATACCGAAACGTGTTTCGGTGCACGTGTCTCTGGCGGCGCAGCGTGTTCTGATTGTAACGCGCCGAAGTGCGGATGGAGTGCGAGGAATCTCGCGAGCTGTTTCGCGAATTGCGATTGTGGTTCCGTGTGGATGGCCGTCTGCTCGCAGAATGGTATGGCGGAGGATGGGGATTTTCTATAGAATCGGTTCGCTCGTGCATATTTCGCAAGTTCATTCGACATTTCTGTGCAAACATTTGGAGGCTTCAATGGTTATGTTTGTGGTCTTTTCACCAAACGTGGTAAATTTTGAATTTGTGGTTAGGTTTGTTGGTTGTTGGGTTGTACCTGGTAAACAGCGAGGTTCGGTTGAATTAGAATTACGATTCAATAGAATTTATGAATTTTTTGGTTAGCAGTAGTTGTGAAGAAATGAAGCTTGGATTGCATTAAAGTTGAAATGACGTGTCTGGAATTTGTCTAAAATTTATCTGAGATTATCTATTTTTTTGATGATATATATATACAGTCAGGGACAAAATTAAGTGGACAGTTAGTGGAAATAGGTAAAAATGAAGTTTAGTCCCATTAACATGACTGTTATAAACTTAAGTTTTATTCATTATATATCCTTATAGCGTATAGATTGTTTAACGAATAATTGAAGTTCATATTTACATCTTTGTGTAAACACGCCGTGCCATAACGAAAATGTCAGCTATTTATCGGGGGACAAAAATAAGTGGACACTTGGTTGTATTGTTATTGCGAGGTAAGAAATGTATACGAACACTAGGCACAGGTCAAGCTTACATGCAGCGATCTCCATCAATCTTATTAGTACCAATTCAGGTATCGTACAAGTAAGAACATTTATACAATAATTGCAGAATGCCAGAAACGAAAGAAATTTCATATCAAATTCGCCATTTAATTGTATCGGACTGCTTTAAGAAATTAAGTTACCGCGTAATAGCTCGTAAGTACAACGTATCTAAAAGTGCAGTAGAAAAAATTTATAAAAAGTATGCTGTACCACCATACAAGAAGACCGTCGGATTTTTCGTACAAGTCGATAAGATCCAACGATTGCAGCAAGAAGTATTGCCGAAATAGTGGAATTAAATGTTTCAGCAAAAACAATAAAACGAAGACTGCACGAAGCTGGTTTAAAATGCTGCAAGGTTAGACGTAAGCCACATATTAATTAAAGAAATATGAGAAAACGTTTAGCGTTTGCAAAAAAATGTGTGAATATGCCACTGGTATTCTGGAAAAATATCATTTGGAGCGACGAAAATAAATTTGAGTTGCGGCAATTAAAAAAGAAGCACAAAGTCTGGAGAAAAAAACATGAAGCGTATAAAAGACCATTTATTACACCCACAGTTAAATTTGGCGGTGGATCGTTAATGGTGCGGGGATGCTTCTCGCGAAACGGAATTGGTACGTTAGTTCAAATTGACGGCATTACGAATGCAGATAAGTATATTAATATACTAAATGAAAATTTAGAAGAAGCAGTGGTGAAAATGGGTTGCGACGACGAATTTGTCTTTCAACGAGACAATTACTCTAAGCACACTGCTAAGAAAAGTAAAAAATTTTTTATAGATTCCTATATTAAATTGCTCGAATGGCTGGCCTAGAGCCCTGATTTGAATCCTATCGAGAACTTATGGAGTTTACTGGACGCAAAAGTTCCATTGGGCCAGCGAAATAATAAAGTCGATTTTTTCAAAAGGTTACAGTCTGCATATGAAAAAATTACTAATTTTATTTTCACATTATTAATACAAAGTATTCCTCGACGTCTGGAAGCTGTAATGCATGCAAAAGGCGGTAATACCAAATACTAATTTTGTTATGTGTTTCATTTATTACGCATTTCATTGAGTGTCCACTCATTTTTGTCTCCTGATAAATACCTGACGTTTTCGTTATGGCACGGCGTGTTTATACAAAGATGTAAATATGAACTTCAATTGTTCGTTAAATAATCTATACGCTATAAGAATATATAGTAAATAAAATTTAAGTTTATAACAGTCATGTTAATTCGACTAAACTTCATTTTTACCTATTTCCACTAACTGTCCACTTATTTTTGTCCCTGACTGTATATATCCTCTTACATTTTGAATAAAATCCAACAACTTCGATACGAAAAGTAGGTTCCGCGTGTGGTAGTCTCACCAATAAGGAATACTTGTAAACACAAACATTGGTATGAAATATTCAAAATATTTCTTCCATTTCTGACATTGCATGACCTTGAAGGCCACGGTGCAGTATACGGATGAATTCGTCTAGACACACGCTTTCACGTGTTATAAAAAAATATACAGCATTCCACTTAAAAAATTGAAGGTCACCTTCATATCTAACAATAAAGTACAAACACAAAAAAATCACATACGTCATTGTGTTGCGTATAAAAAACAGTACATACTACCTTTTTCTCTTTCATTTCTTTTTAATATTTACTATTTACAAGAAAAACACTGGCTAGTAATAGCGTGAACACCCTGTATATATATGTATGTATATGTATATATTCTGAAGGAATGTGCCTCGAATTAAATTTAAATTAAAATGAACTGTCTAGAGTTTATTCAAGAATTCGTTATAAGGAACTGCATGATAATAATATTAGTGAAGTATATCATAAAATGCCTGGAAGATTGCAGTTGATCTAGAGGTGCAAACAGCTGTGTGTATGTCGAGGTAACATCGCTCGCAATGTCGATGGCGTTTATGAACAGTATACAGTTACAATAGTTAGTTGAAAGTCTAGTTTTGCGTTGGATAACTGTGCAGCGCTAAATGCAAAGTCAATACGTTATTCCATTAGACCTCGGTAGGCAAAGTTCCTTGTAGTAGAAGCACAAAGCAGTGAAGTTTCTGCCGCGGTGTCTAAAGTTAGGATCCCATACTGCAGGGTCAAACTTGAATCGATCGATTTTCAATTACAAACGGTAAAGATTTAATCGTGCCAGGAATTATGAAAGTCACGAGTTCGGTTGCATATTTGTAGACCAACTATAGATCAATAAAAGCATAATATACGTATACATATATCAATTAAAAAATATTCCATTTAATCAAATGATGTTAATCAATAACCTAAGGATTGTGAAGGAACTGCGACCGTTCTAATATGCAGGGTGAGTCACGTAACACAAACCACCTGAATAACTTCTATATTTTTTGAGATAGAAAGAAATGTTTCAGGTAAAAGTTGTTTGTTTTCGAGGAGCCCATTAAGTGTGCACATAACTTTTTCCCAGATGGAGGTGCTTAGGAGATTTTATATGCAACCTACTTTTTTTAAACGGAACTACATATTTCTGAACTCCTACATTTGTAGCCCTTCGCGAGACAATTTCAACGATATAGTCATTCAAGGTCATTTAAGGTCAATTAAGGTCAGACATGTAAAACAGGATGAAAAATATAAATTCACTATGAATGCTTACGTAATGTGACGTAATGTGATATTCTTAGCTTTATTATTAAAATTACTCAAAGGGTTGCCTGCAACCTCCACCTCTAAAAAAATAAATTTTTTTTCTTTAATTATTTGCTCACAATTGTGATAAAATATATGAAATGTGCGAGGTAACTTCGAGTATTTTCGTTTCTTTTTCATCTTCATATCTTAATTAAGCCTATTTACCCGCATATTATCATTAAATGAGGGGTTAGCGACTGAAAATTTTGAGGGATTATCTTTCAACCTAAAACATTGTTCTGCACAAAAGACCAATAGAAATTGTGGGAGCCGCTGTACTATGATTGTCCTGCTAGGCTCTTTAGTTTTAAGCATTTTGGCAAAGTTTATTTACGTTTACATTCGCTCAGTGGCGTAGTATGAGTAATAAACAGTTTGATTTCACTTCACTCGTTTCATTTCATTTCATTCACAGTGAATGTTTATGACCTTAAATCACCTTAAATAACCTTAAATGATTATATCGTTAAAATTGTCTCGCAAAGGGCTTTAAACGTAGAAGTTCGAAAATATGTAGTTCCATAAAAAAACAAGATTGACCTTCAAATCTTCTAAGCACCTTCACTTGAAAAAAAGTTAATGGACCCCTTGAAACCAAATAATTTTTGCCTGAAACATTTCTTACTATCTCAAAAATTGTAGAAGTTACTCAGGCGGTTTGTCTTAGGTGACACACCTAGTGCTAAATAAAAATAGAAATAGGAGCCCACAGTATTCGCGATAAAAGTGCATGCCACTGCATCTAGCTTCACAAAAATTGCATTTGAAGGAACACGATGCATATTAATTTAAAAACTTGTTGAAAGTCTGGACCGGTACCTCTCTACCGTAACTTGTACTAAAAATCCGAAAAACCTCGCAGCAAAGCAAAGAAAGGTCGAAAAACTGGCAGCTGTTACAACAGAGAGCGCAACCGTTCGATCCGCATAGTAATGATATCGCGTGGTGTGCCAAGGGGCACGGGCAAGGGTGGAAAAATCGGCTGGTCGTCTCGGAGAGAGTCTCTCGGAGCCAATGAACCTTGGTCTGCGGTTCTCGCGTTCCCGCGAAGAAGATGGTGTATTATTCTTAGGAGCGGCGTGCGCCTCTTTTCGGCACTGTCGTCGATTTTCGTTCCTGGCCGGCTCCGGAGCCTCTAAACCGCATGCGTCGCGGCGCCTGGCCAAGACGAAAATTCAAAGCTAACGCTATTACGCCCCTTCTAATAACGTTTCGAACCGCGAAGGCTGCTGTTTAGCTTGACCGTGCCGCGCCATACTGTTATCCGATTTCCACCAGCTGGAAACTTCCCCGATATCTCGCGATCAGATCGATTCTCGAAACGATAGAACGAGAACCCGCGCCACCAGGGATCTTCGCGAAACAAGACAAAGCCAGGGAATCGTTAGATCGAATAATCGCGACGATCCTCATAGAATAGGTACGATCAAGTGTATCGCGTGCATCCTCCTTCGATCACCGACGATTTCACAGTGTCAGGAACAATCATTCCAGTTGAAATCGTTTCTGGAAACTTGATCCTCTCGTTTCAACAGCGTCCCCTTTAGGATATCCGTCCTCGCGTGTTCGAAGTGGTTCCAAGTGACTTTTCCCCTAATTTTGTCGTTGCTTTTTTCGAGATGATGATTCTCTCTCGTGGTTTTTAATGGTTCAGAGAGGGAAACAGTGGATCGTTTGGTGCTACGGAAATATCATAGTGATCTTGCCGCGATGATGTGCCGGAGAACATTGGCTCGAGTCACATGCCCGCATAAGGTTGCGTCACGTGGACCCGGCACTTCCTGTTCGCGATGCCGGCTTAGCATACCCTTTTTCAAATTGTTTTTCAGTAAATATCATCTGTAGAATCTTTCTTTTATTTGGTCAGATTTTAATCGTTTCAAACAGGATTATGATGTCGTTTAAAGAAAATTAGAGTCTGGTAGTTAGTTCTTGCAGGTCCTTGGCTATTTTTGCAGCTGTTGGAAAAACAAGTTTATACAGTATTTGGAGGTGTATTCTTTTGGCAGTATTGTCGAATGTTGTGAAATCTTGTGAAAATAACTAGAGATGTTGTTTGAATTTATTGTTCCCTTGAATTTTGATTTTTGAGAGAAGAAGCTCGCGAGGTGAAATTTGTTGTATTAATTTTTATAGGAATTCTTCGATATTGTGGTATCTGATAGAATTATAGAGAGTTGTAATGGATATAGTGTTCGTACATCTTCAGAATAGTGCGTAGAGTATTACAAAAAAAAGATTCATCGATATTTGTACGGATGTCGCTGTTTTAAGGATTGTCCAACGTTGCGAAATCTTGTGAAAGTGTCCAACACCGAGGAAAGTAACCCGAAGATCTGCGAACGATATCTTTACGCAATTACAAAGAGGAAATGTAGACAATCCTCGGCGTAAAAACTATACAAATTTTATTTTATATATCCCTGAACACCGTAGAAAATTAGAAAATTCTGAGAAAATCTCTCAACTAGAACCGTAGCAATTTTAAATTTTTCAATAACATTTTAAACAGAAGAACGGGTGCAATCTTTGATGTAAACAATATCAACATTGCCGAGTTCTGTATAAAATGGAAAAATTCTTAGAAGATGCTGTCTCTCAATTAGGATTGCAAAAATTCTCAATTTGTAGGTAGAAGTATTAAGAAAAATAGAATAGTATCTCTGAAAAGATTCGGAGAAAATGGTAATTGCAAAAATTTTGAATTTCTGGCGAGAGAAGAGTCAAAAGAATGTAGAAATGTTTTATAGTGGATATGAAGGAAATATTTCCGTGAGATATCTTCCTGACGATCTCAAAAACCATCACCCCGAAGCTGGCGCAATAAAAATACCTAGCATCGCACGCATTGTTCAATCTTTCCCCTAATTCGTATTAGCTCGGAAAACGACCCACTGTGGAATGTGTATCATAAACCTCGGTCGTGTCTTGAATTTATTGCACCGGTCTGGCGATTGCACTACCGTTAAACACCGTTCATTATTAGCAACGATGATGTCAGCGCGCGAAAAGAAACCAGTGGAGCGTACGAAACTTGACATTGACACCGGGTTGCTTCCCCAGTCATTGGAAACGCGCTGCTTCCGACATAGTTCGACACGAGATACTATCTTTGTTAGAACATCTTCCAATTTTCATTTTCACTATCTCCGTTCCCAAATTTTTCGAAATGGAAACCACAAATACTTTGCAAATACCATGACTTCCAAAAAAGTTTTTTGACTCACAGCCCAATTTTCCAAGTTCCAATTATTCCAGGATTTTTTTGAATGAATTATCTCTATTACCATAATTTCCAAACATAGCTGAACAATGATTAAATTTTCTAATTTTATAACAATTACTTTTTTAACTCACAGCCTTTTTCAAGTTCCAATCATTTGAAGGATTTTTTAAAAGAATAATCTCTGTTACCATAATTTCGAAAGATAGCTGAAATTTGACGAAAAAGTTGAATCGAAAGTGAGAGAATAAAATAGAAGTGCTCCATTCAGTATAAGTTGGAATTTTAACGTGACTGTGTTCTAAACTTGTATCTAGTTGTGTCAAAATGTTCGTATTACTATATTGGATCAAGACACAATTGATATGACTAATCATTCACGCGTGTTTAACTCTGACGTAATCGTTATCCAGCCAGAAACACTACGAAAACATGGTGCACCGACATGTGTCACGACGACAGACGAAAAAGTCGTTTATTGCGACACTGTTCGTGGATCAATGCATCATCGATGTTGTCATCCGTATGATTGCGCTTGGCAATACATTCTGGCGAAACATTCTACAATCTTGTTGGCGACATTGTTGCGGATTCGCGTGGAAGGCCAATGTGCGCGAAAACTTGACCACAAACCAGGCAATCGAATTAATTACATAGTTCCTTTGTATAAATTATGATAATTTTAGACAGTAGACAGGAACAGGAAAACAATTATCTAGATTTTGTCATTTCACAAAATTCATACGAACATATTTTGTATGCACTTCGAATTAAAGTAAGCAGAAAATACAAACCGAGTAAATTTGTAGTAATTAATCTGAATGTTTTCATTCATTGGAAAATGCACTGGTGCAACGACAATTTCAACAGAATCTTCAGCCTCCTCGAACATTCGAACATTCTCTAAAAAATCTGGAATACCATCAAGAGGGGAATGAAACCCTTAAAAAGGAATGAAATTCGGAACAGCAACAAGATTCGAAGCTCAAACTTTTCCATTCACAATTTTAAATTAATCAATAAACTGCGGATCTTTCTACAAAATAAAAATTGTCCGTATTCATTATAAGAAAGAGAAGTTACACATAAATTGATTTCATCTTCAAACAATTTCAAAAGAAAATTCATTTAAAATCATCTAATCTTTCTTCTATTTGAAAGTAAATTCTCTCAAAAAGACCCTCGAATAGGGGAGAGGACCCTTAACCTTTAGACACATTACATTACACACATTAATTGTTCAACCTTTTTATAAATGGAGCGACCAGTTTTTCCACCAAATTGGATGGATTAGTTGAAGAAAATCGAAGTTTTCTGTAAAGGTTAAAAAAAGGAATGAAACTCGGAGCAGAGCAGCAAGATTGCAATCGATTCTCCTCGAAGTAGAAGCTTGCCCATTTCCAGGAAAGTGTTGACATTTCGATTTCGATGTGCAGGTCGATGGACATCGGCGATCATTCGAGTCCATCAGTTAATTGCACTCTCAGGTCTCCACTGGCCCGAAAACCGAGAAAGCGGTCGTCTCGAAATAGCGTCGGGACCGTGGCAAAAGAAGTAATTCCGATTCGAACAAGTTCTTCTCGAAACATTCGCGCACGCGGTTACAGGAACACGGTCTCTCTCTCTCTCACACACATACACACACACACACACACACAGTCTACTTTTAGCCGAGGCGTCCTCCGCTCTGGCTGGAGCAAAGCCAGCAAAGCCAGCTTCGGAGCCGAACCAGCGACACGCATTTCCGATTCTAAATTCGTCGTGTCTCCACCTCGGACAATTCCTTAAGGCCCGATCAATTCCGAAACGCTGTTCTCTCTCTTTCTTCTTTCACTTGAGGCGCGCGCACTCTCTCAATCTCTCTTTCATCCTCGTCCTCCTAGAGGAACCTTTGCCCTAAGCTCGGTTAGGCAGCGATGATCGCGAGCTGGCACGCGTTATCGCAAAGACCCCGAGACTCGAACAGGAAATATGCTGAAATCTATTTTTACGCGTTCGCCGACGTGCACAAGTATGCTGCCTAAGGGGCAAATCGTTTCCCGTTAGTAAGGTAGTGACCGGATTTTCTGACGGCTACGTTGGTATACCGTAAACACCAGTCACAGGAATACACCTAATTCAGAAAGTCGCACACGTGAACGCGAGCAGGACACGTAAGTCGACGACGCTCATGTCGTTTCCTGGTTGTCGCCGTTTTGACGGAGCTCGCGTGACATTCGATGACTTGATCGACGACTCGTGGAAACGTGGAGATTTTTCGGGATCGAAAGGATGATTCATGCCTTGTTCAATGTTCAAGAACATTGTTGTGGTCCTTAAACCCTTCGTTCTTGTTCGGGAGCAATTTCTAGGCTCGTTGTTCATTTTATTTTACTGTATTACGATGTCTATGCTCTATGCAGTTTTTTTGTTCTTGTTATTAGTAGACAGCGGATTTTATGCATTTATAACAAAAATAGATAGGTGTAATTCAAAGTAGGAAAAACATTAGAAGAATTTAAAAATACCGTTATATTATTTTCAAGCTGTTAACCATATTAAGAGAGAAAATAAATTTCTATTTTCGCTCCAGTATGTTGCAATTTGGGTAGAAAATTTGTATTTTACATAAAAGATCAGCTGTCTAGTTATTACACCTTGTAATAACCTTGTAATAACCTTGTCTTGTACTTTTTCGGGGGTTGGTTTGCCAGACTCTCTTTGTTATGTTATTTTTATATTATACTTTTATTCGAGCTTCTCATTCCTCGTTTCATTTTATACTATTTTTTGCTGTTAGTTTCGATGGACATTAGTCCAGTGGAGAGCGTTTACGATAATTGTTTTAATATGAATATAAAGATTGAACGAATCAAGTTGGAACGATGACTTCGTCCTTTAGATACAGTAATCCTAAAAGAGTGTATAAGGTTCAGCGAATTTGAACTCCGGTCCTTGCAGGCTCGTCGACTCCCTGCAGAAGCGATCCCGGAAGGCGGACGAGGACTTGGAGTCGTTCGAGGACACCGAGCGTGAGATCGAGCAGCTGAGGAAGCGTCTGAACGAGGCGCGTGATCGCGCCTCAGGGCTGCACGTGTTCGGCCCGGACCAGGACGCGGCTGAATCCTCTTTGGAGGAGATCCGCTCCAACGTGGAAGATCTGCTCAACACCGCGAAGAAATTCTCGGGGAGCACTAAGGCGCGGTACCAAGCTAGCCAGCAGCTCGTGCCGAGCGACCTTGCCCAACACCTGACAGGATTAGAACTCTGCGCGGAGGCAACTGCCCAGGTGATGGAGGAGAAGCAGAGGGAACAGAAACGGGCCCGAACCGTCAGGTCGGATTACCTGACCGACCTGGACGAGGTTCAGGCGTGGATACGACAGGCTGAACTCAAGGTTCAGGACCGATCGATCGAGCCTGGACCGTTGAAGGAGCAGCTGAAACAGGTCCAGGATGAGCTGGGCACGATCGCCGATAAGCTCGAACGATTAACGAGAAACGGACGCACTATTGCTGAGAACACGAGGGACGACACCGAGAAACAGCTGATCGACAGCACCGTCCATAATGTCACCGAGCAGCTGAACCAGGTCAGGAACTGGTTGGACGAGAGGAAGCAAGTCGTCGCAGACACCATCGACGCCTGGCAGAGGTTCTTGACGCTCTACGAAGCTGTCAAGGCCTGGACCGAGGAGAAGAAACAGTTCCTAATTGAGCCACTCAAGCTCAGCACACTGGTGCAAGCCAGGCAGAGGCTGCACGAGTACTCGGTATGTCGAGGAGTTAGGGGATGGACGCTTTGGAGGTCTTTTGATGAGGATAGGATTGGGATTGATGGGTTTGCGGGACTAACTTTGATGAGGGAGGGGATAGTTCGATAGATAGGGTGGAGAGATGATGGAATTCCAGAGTTGGGATTTATTTGTTGGTTACTTGTGATTTTGCAAGACATGCCTTATAAGTGGACGAATGCTGGAACTTCATGTATTTGTAGATTTAATCATTTATCTTACTTATCTTTATCAAACCGAATGAGAATAGTTAACCCAGTCCCTAGACTATGTATCTCTGAAAGGGATGGCCAAAGCTAGTTGAACTGATTCGAAAGGATCTCTTATAACGTTACAAATGTTTTCCGGTGGGGGTGGGTTACAGACAGCCGTGAAGAGCTGCAAGCAGATAAGCAGGAACCTGAGCGAGATGGGTAAAGAGCTCGAGAGTATCGGTCAGGTTTGCAGCGTGGGCGACTTGCCCGAAAAGCTGTTGGAAGCTGAGGAAGCTAAGGTGCACGTGGAGGGTCAGCTGTTAGAAAGGGTTCGTGTTTATTTTTTCGTGCTAGGTCGAACGCAGTTTTAAGTGACATACACACACAGACAGACAGAGAATCTTGTACCGTTTTTAGAACGCTCTGCTGCAAGAGGCCAGCGAGGAATGGGAGCAATGCGAGCGAAAGATGAAGGAGGTGAAATCGTGGATCGAGAAGGCGAGACAGAGCTTAGAGTCACCGCAGAGCAAAAAGAAACCGTTGAGGGATCAGCACAGTGTACGCGAGAAAATGCTCAGCGACATCGCGATACAGAAAACGAAAATCAGTATATCGATGGAGAAGCTGCAGGTCCACTTCCGGTCCGGAATCGGTGGAGACAGTCGCATCAGCGAGACCGTTGATGAACTACTGACCGAGTTGGACAGCCTTCACGGCACCGTCAAGGAACAGGCCGCGTCTTTGGAGGCTTGCTTGACTCAGATCGATCAGTATCAGCAGGTTAGGGGACGCTTAGACTGGTCACAGAGTCGAGGATGTTCAGTCGTCCTGGTCTGAGGACTGTATTCCTTCGGGACCGATTGCCGATCCTTCTGAACCTCGAAAAACCTTTTTCAAACTAGAATGATGCTCGTCGAAGAGTTAGAGCGCTTTGAAAATGAAGTAAAACAATAAATGTTATTTGGTAGTAGACAATGTTGCACACAGGAAATCTCTAGATTCGATTGAAGACGAGATATAGACTATTTTGTTTATTAAAACGAAACATTTAAGGATATTTTACATGATTGATTTTGGAAGAGGATCGGCAATGGTCCCGGCAGTGGAAGGGATGCAGATCTGAGACAACGTGTATAATTGCAGGAGATACAGCAGCTGAGACAGCAGATCATGCAGGTGGAGCAGCAGCTGAGGACAGTGCTGAGCCCGACGTACCTGTCCACCGACAAGGAGAAGGCGCTACAGGAGCAACAGGTAGGTTCGCCTTGGTCCCACCTTTTCATCACCTGCACAAGTGCGCTAAAAGCAGCAAGTTGATTTTTTGCATTTGCTCGATACCAACTGAAAACCACCACCAGGATATATTATTCGTCTTTGAATTAACCGCGTTCTATGTAAATAAACGATCAATTCTTCCGGTTCTCCGAGGGGCGTACGTCCGCGCTCGCAGCCGGTCTTAATCCCCTTCTACACGCGCGAATTTCTTTGTGCCTGCACAACTAGAGAATCGTGACTAACAGTTAACTATTAACCGTCGACCGAGCCACCATTAATTATTAACCGAGACGGGGCGAATTAATTATCCGATTTTTGGCTGCTTCGTTGGTAAATCAGAAATTACCTTCATTACTAGTGCATCACTGGTGCAATTTTAATAATTTTTCGAGTAATTCAAGACGTTGTAGGGGACATCTATTTTTGTTCTATTGGAGCCACTCATTCTGATGGTTTCTGAAATTTACTAAAAAAGAAAGAGAAATCATTCTCAAGAAAGTGTTTGGTAAATAAAACACGTAGCAGCCAATAGACAAACGTAACATACTAACGACAGCATCGCCCTGTCACTGGAAACATTTTGATGACCTTGGAAGTGTCAATAAAGGGGAGACAGAGGTCGAAAAACAAAAGCTCTTTTCAGTCACAGTTTAGGTCAAGGTGTTTCCATATTTAGTTCTCTCCAAACTGACTCTTCAACCTTTCTGTGAGCAACCAAAATGTCAATCAATGTAAAACTACACTCTCTAAAATGTTTATTCTGAATATTTACTCACAAAAAATATAGAAAATGTCGAGGTTGCTCACGAAAGGGTGAAATTAATAATATTAATCCTGCAACCCTTCCCACCGAGGCTCTCGAACTAACGAGCTTTTCAGCCATTTTAATTTTCCATCGGTGATTAATCCTACTCGCGACAAATAGAACTCATTAACAATCTCTAACCATTTAGCCTTCTTCTATCCCCTACTCAGCCTTCTTCTATCTGCTATACTCATTCTCTCGCCTTTGATTTCTTCCATTAAATTCATCTAAGGTTCCTCGAACTTCGCAAACATTAAAACATTTGATTTGAACGGTTGTCTTAAAAAAATCATGATGGAAAACGATCGTTCGTTCGAGAAATCGTTCGAACGATCGCTTGGTACCCGCGCTATCGTCATGGTGGTACATTTCTTACGAGGTACTGGTTGGTATCACGCCCTAACTAAACTTTTCTCACTCTGTTCTGTTACTTGAAAACGTACGAGAACATAATCTCGACCGTGTCACACTTTCACGCACGTGTCCTTGTCGTTTTCTTAGATTTTAGTTTTTCTTTTTCTATTGTTTACTTTTTTCTTTGTTCTCTGTTCGAAGTTTAACCGTCGCGCACAATCGATCATCGAGAATCTACGTACATCGTGCATCCATACTCGAAACAAGGAGCTAAGAGACTTGAAAATTTTATGGACTTTCATTTGCAAGCCAATAAAATATAGAAAACTCTTGCCACGTGTTTCGAATCTGGAAGATGAACAAGGTGTACAGTGAACTACGCACACGGACACTTTAAAAGGATGATAACTTTTTTAAGATCACATCATACGACTTATTTTAATATTTTTTGAGAAGTTAGAGCAATTATAATAGTTCGCCACATGTCGCGAGAAAGAAATTTTGAAGAAATTGCAATTGGTCGGAATTACAAAGCAAACGATAAAAGTTGTTGTTTACCACTTTTTTATGTGGGCCAACATTGAAAATTAAAAAAATACAATTGTAAATCTGTGTCAATTATACATATTCTGCAATGTTCATCAAAACCGGTAGATGCGGAAAAAACTGCAAGTATTGAAAGATCCAAAAATCCTTAGATCTATTTCAGTTATAGGCTAAAAATCGTGAAAATCTGCAATTTTAATCATACTTAAACGTTTGTAGTTTATTGTAACGTTGACCGATTTTGATGAAATTTTCAGAATATGAATAATTGACACAAATCTACAAAATGCATTTTTAAATTTTCAATATAGTCCCCCCCCCCCCCCCTGTAACAAATTGCAAATAACTTCTCGTATTTTCTCTGTGATTACAACCAATTGCAATTTTTTCAAAAAATTTGTTCACGTGTTCTAGTAAACTGATTGCTCTAACTTTTCGAAAAATATCCAAGTGGTATGATCTGATATTAAAAAAGTTATCGTCCTTTTAAAAGTGTCCGAATATTACTGTGGTTCGCTGTATGTACATTTCCGAACCGATTCTGCGTGCCAACCATAATATTTGATGTGTTATTGTACCGTGAGGGGATTACTTGATTTTGCTTGTTTTCATTTTCTTTATCTTGTGTAATTCACGTGTTCTGTTTCTACTATCTCGCCGTTCTCACTGTCTAATTGTGTATCACGCGGGGGACGCGGTCGCGATCGAGGTTGCGATCGAGGTTGCTATCGATTTGCGATCGACGATCGCGTTTCCGCAGCACCGTCGCTGTTTCACCGGAAGTCGATGTTTCACCGGCGCGAAAATGTCAGTAGTAGCACTGTCTCGTCCACCAACACAGTTCGAGTCTCTGTCACGTTAACACCAAATACTGTATATCACCGTAGGCTTCTTTGTTGAGTTCTGATCGTCACGAGTAGCTCACGCATAAAATAAAAAATTACATACAAGTAAAAACAAGATCGGTCCGATAAACCGGAGAGAAAAGTCGATGAATTGCGGGTCCGGAAAACCGCGAGAATATTTCGCGGACGGCGGAAACGGAAGATACGCAAGAAAATCAAGTGACCTCCACAGACACGCGCGTCGAGACTTGTGAAGGAACGCAGCGAGCACAAGTCGAGGAACGCCGCTCGAGAATTCTCATATACATATACGATAGATCTACCTTTAATCCTCTTTCTCTATCATTTCTCACTTCTCTTCTGTCTATTCTTTGGTTTGTCGTTTGTGTTTTGTTGGATAATCACTTATCGTGTGCCCGTCAACCCGTCGCCATCGGCTATAATATGATTTTAAGAAATTTTGTTTGCTGCACCCCTTCATCCGCCATTCTCCTTTTTACACAACCCGCTCCGTCACTCCATCTTTCGTTCACTTTCTTTCTGTTTCTGTCTATGGATCATCGATCCCGATCGCTTTGTCGTCTCGTCGTCCGAATTCTGATGTCCACCGTTGGTTTTCTTACTCGTCGGCTCCAATTTTTCTCTCGTTTCAACGCTTGGTTTCTTGGATCTCTGTCTCTCTCTCTCTGTCTGTCTCTCTCTCTCTCTCTCTCTCTCTCTCTCTCTCTCTCTCTCTCTCTCTATTTCTCTCCCTTTTTCTTCTTCTGATTCGATCCTCGGGATCTATTGCGACGTCCAATCTCTGTCTCTCGATTGATCGATCGATCATTCGGTCGCTCGCTCGGCGTGTCTTGTATATTTACGACTAACAGTTCTGCCGGGAGAAGATCAAGTCGTTGCAGAGCAAAATTCAGGCGCGTACAGAAAGGTCGAAGATCCTCGCGCAACGCGGCACGCCCGACCCAGAACCGTTGGATCCATGACAGTAGAAACCGCCCGGGATTATAGTTGTGGAACCTACGAGAAACGACTCCGTTCTGACAGCTAGTGTCGTCCGATCCTCGCGTTTATTCGTTCTCCAGCGTAATTCCATCCAGGACGAGGATAAGAGTGCTTTGAAACTGTGGGTGAGACTGCTGGGACCTCAAACTTCTAGGTTAGGAACGCTAGTGACTTCTGGAGGATAGAGAAGTCGGCTATTCCGGGATCAAGGGACCTAGGAATCGAAGAGTTTGAAAATCTAGAAACTTAGGTACTTGGACATTTCGGTATCTAGAGATTTAGAGACTTAAGGACCCAACAACCTAGGTACTTGGGCATCTAGGTACCTAGGGATTTAGAGACAGAAGGACCCATTATCCTTAGAATCCAGAGACCTAGGTACTTGGAAATCTAGCACCTCAAACAACTAGACATCCAAATATCTAGGAATCCAAAAACTTAGGGACCCAGAAGTCCAGGGACTCAGAAACATAGGGACTCTAAAATCTATGTAGGTACCCTAGAAACCTACAGACCTATGTACCTATCGATGTAGGAACCTAGGGATTTAGAAGTCTAGAAATCTAGGGACCTAGTGAACTTAGAAGTTAAAGAAGGCAGAAACCTAGGTACCTAGAATTTTTGGAACTTGAAAACTAAAGGACTTAGTAACTCAGAAGTTTGAACACCCAGTAACCTAGATCCCAAAAAACAGGATCATAAATTGAAGAACCTAAAGATTTCGATCTCGAGAACTTCAAGCGCGAGATCATCCTCGCTCCCGGATGGAAACAGTTTTTACCTCAGGATCTTTTTTAGAGAACTTTATACATATAATATACATGATATACTATATCGAGCAAATTGTACTAAGTACGTTCTATATCAACGAATATAGAGAGCGAATCAAAAACCTCGTGTAACTCTATTGTCTAAGCGTTTCAATGAGAGCAATAAACTCTTGCGTGCCACAAATGAGATAACAAACAAAAAAAAAAGAAAGGAAAACGCAAGAAAAAACGAAAGAAATAGAAACAATGGGAACGGTGTTCAGTTTCTTTGTTCTTCACCAGCCACCGCTGATCATAACGTTAATCTAGCATACACGCATACTAAAACTCTTCGAGATTAATTCACTTGCCCCCCTATACCACCGAGAACCCCCGACATCCCCCTTTTTTTAATAACGATCCTCTAACAAATTATTCACATGTCGACCGAAAACATCCCGCGCGCACTATTCCCCTTACCCCCTTTGAAAGAAACCAATCTCAATCAGTCAACCAAAACCAAAACCAAAAAAAAAATACAAACAATTAAAGCTAAACGAGACTCCTAGAAAATTGACGTGCATATGTGTATTCCATTGTTGTGCCTTGGCCGTTCCTCCGTGGCGGATAACGCAGAGCCTGCAGCAAAGGATGGACGAATGGAGGCAGCGCGCGAAGACACTCACGGATCAGATTTACACCGTGGACCCGTACTATGTCCAAAACTCTGCTGAGACCCGGCCGATTGGCCAGGTGTCCTACGCGGACATCGCAGCTGGCCGAACGAGTCCCAACTCGAGGGGCACAAGTCCCTTCAGAAACCCTCGGGAAGAGGGTCAGTCATCCTCGCCGTTGGCGATCCAACTGCTAAGGCCATCCATCCACAAACCGATCGCGGAGAGAGTCCACAACGACTCTCCTCCAAGCAAATCCGACTCGGAGACTTTGGAAGAGACAAAAGTGCAACCAGAACAAAAGGACCTGGAGCCTAGACCAGCTCGCCAGCGCGTGTCCAAGATGGACACCGCGGAAGCCAGACCGAGGCCTCCAACTAGAAGACCAACAATGAGAAAAGAACATGTTGAACCAGTCAAGCAAGTACCCTTAGAGAAAGAAATTGTTCGAGAGAGTAGAAGAGAGCCTCTAACCCTAAAGAACACCTTGGCCCCCAAGGAGGAGAGGCGAGGAAGGTCTGCTAGCCCTATCTGGATACCTGGGTCTACCACTTATGCAGATATTCTACGAGGAAGGGCTAGCGCTTCGAGAAGTCCTTCAGTGGAGACTAGGAAACCTGTGTACTCGATTGCTAAGGATGTCGAGGAGGAACAAGAGGAGAAAGAGATCGATATTCCCATGGTTGAAGAGCAGGAGCAGGCTCCTCAAGATCACAGTCACCTGGAGACCTATCACGGGCAAGAGGTTGCTGCTCCAATGAAACCAGAAGAGATGCCCGAGAGTCAACTTAGTTGGGCAGACGAGCCTATGGATGACTATAGTCTGTTGGAGAAGAGTTACGAAGCTAGAGCACAAGTTCCTGAGGTGTACAATTATGTTCATCCGCCTATGCCCGAGCTGGTGGGCTTCATCGGCTCGCAGATCGCCTATCCAGTAAGTTCCTACGTGTACATGCCTACAGCACCGCCCCCGCAGGTGGCTCTACCTCATTACGATACTCAGATGCCGTTCCCGACTGAACAGTACGTCGCTCAGCCTAGCTACTTGCCTGAGACGGAGATCTATCAGCCTAGTCAGTTGCAGAAGCATCATAAACAGCCTAGATTCAAGAACCCCGCGAGAACCGCTCCGATAATCGTACAGAATCCTGAAGATAAGTGCGTTCCTAGTCAAGTGCCTACCGTGGACGTTCCTCGGGTTGTTCAGGGACCACCTCAGCTTCCTCCTCAGGTTCCGAGTGTAGAGCAGGTGGAACCAGTGAGACCTGCGGAGCCAGTGAAACCTGTAGAGCCTGTGAAACATGTAGAAGCGAAACAGATGGAAGTCGAGGTGCAACTACCCCAAGTAGCTCAAGTTTCAGAGGCAAACAAAGTGCAGACTGACAGCAAGACGTTCTCCTATGCTCAGATCCTTTCTCAAGGACTTAGTCCTAAGGTATCAGTAGCTGCGACAGCTCCTACCATGACTAGTTTCGTGGTTAGACAGCAGAAGGAGAGGTCGAGATCGCCGGTGAACTCGGCGGCTTCATCGATCCATGAGACCACGCCTTCAGAGGCTAGGCAGGTGAGAGAGTCCTCATTGGTGATGGAGAAGAAGGAGGAGAGTGCCTGGGATACGACCAGGAAGAGAGAGCCGAGGAGGAACCAGCAGGAGGGGAAGAAGAGGCAAGAGACTCCGCCTGTTGAGAAGAAGGGTCGAAAGAGTGAAAAGGAGAAGGAGCAAAAGGACAAGAGTCGGAAGGAGAAGAGTCAGAAGGTGGCTGAGAAGAGAAAGTGGGTTCCTAGAGAGGTCGAGGAGAAGATTGAGAGTCCTGCGAGGAGCAAAGAGGCTAGCAAAGAGGCAAGAGATAAGATGGTTGAGGACGTTGAGAAGGAGAAGCAGGTGGAGCAGGTGCAGCAGGTGCAGCAGGTGGAAAAGAATGAAGATCAGCAGAAGGGCGAAGCCCAGCTGGAGAAGAAGCGAAAGGCGAAGAAGAAAAAGCCGGAAAGGGTGGACGATGAGATCGAGAAAGCTCTGAGGGAGATCGAGGACATGGGCAAGCAGAAACGAGGCCAAAGGGATAAATCCAAGGACCAGGCTAAGCCTAAAGACTCCGTGACAGCGGAGAAAGTGAAAGAGGAAAGTGAGAAGAAAAATACAAAGGCTGGAGAAAAGAAGAAACAGGGTAAATCGAAGGTAGAACCGAAAGTGAAGGACTCATTGGAGTCTGCGGTGATTCAGAAGGAAAAAGAGGAGGTTAAGATGCCAGACGATCCGAAGACAAAGAAAGAAGAAAAGGAGGAGTATAAAGTTGTCGAAGAAACGGAAGAGAGTTTGAAAGAAATCGAATTGAAGAAGTCTGCGACGAAAATAGACTCGAGTGCGACCAAGGTGGAGATGAAAGAAGAGAGGAAAGAATCTGGGCCGAAGAAGAAGCAGAAGAAAAAGAAGGAGGCTGCTGTGGCGAGAGATAAACCTGTGGAGAGTGTGAAACAGGAGAAGGTTGAGGGTGATAAAAAATTGTCTGGTGTCGATGATGCAGTGAAGCAAAAAACGCAGAAAGAGGAGAATGGAAAAATGGAAGAGTTGAAAATTGCAGAGACTGTTGAGGTCAAGGGAGCAGTGGAAGTTGCAGCGAAGGATAATGTGGGTAAAGGTTCAGTGGAAGGGAAAGACAAAGCTGATACTGAAAGTAAAGGCAAAGACGATGAGAAGACTGGAACGATGAAGCCTAAGGAGCAAGATAAATCGAAGATGAAGGAGAATGCTAAGGGAAAGGACAAGAAGATGAAGCAAGCGAGTGAACAAGAGAAATCGAAAGGTCAGACACCTGAAAAATCGACACAGCCAAAAGGTGTTGAAGGAAAGCAGAGAAATCAGTCTGCGAAAGGAGAAGTAGCGACAGAAGCTGTGAAAATGGAAGAGAAATCAAAACAGAAAGACCATAAGCCTGAGAAGAAGGAGGAAAAGCCACAAACTGTGAAAGATAAGAAACCTGTGAAAGAAACAGTAGCAAACGAAGAATTGAGAAAGGAGAAAGAGGAAGTACTAGTGGAAAGAGAGTCGAAAACGGATATAGAGATGGAGCAAGAAGCTGTGATCAGCGAGTTGGATCGAGTAATCGAATCTACAATGACTGAAACTTTGTCGAGAGAATCTCTGAGAGTTTCAGGATCCAGTACTTTGGATACAGAGGGTGTGAAGAAAGAAGAGACGATGAGTGAAGAGAAGAAAGTACAAGGTGAAGCTTCAGAAAAGCAATTGAGTGATAAGAAAGAGGTGAAAGCTGAGTTGAAGAATGAATCTGCCCAGGAAACAAAGAAAATTGAACCAGAGAAGCAAGGCAAAGGCAAAGGAAAGAAGTCTAAGAAGGAACAGACGGAAACAAAACAGATTCCTAAGAAAGAGGTCGAAAAGATAGAAAAACCTGATGAGAAACCTGCTAAGGAAGAATTGAAGACTGAAAGGTCGGAACCTAAACCACAAGTTCAAAAGAAGAAAGACAGAAAAACTACTATAGATACGGTAGAAAAAGAAAAACAGAAGGGAATAGTTGAGGCAATAGTAGAGCAGAAGAAAGAGACTGAAAAGGTTGAAGTACAGACATTGAGTACCACATTAGAAGAGAAACGTGATACTGTCGATGAAAGTAACGTTCCTATGAAATTAGAAACGAGTAACATCATTTCAGAAGAGAAGCCTGCTGCTTCGAAAATTATCTCTGAGAAACCAAAAGAACAGACAGCTGTTTCAGCAGTGAAAAATGAAGTCACATCAGTTAAAATTGAAGAAACACCCAAACAAATTGCTAGTGAAGCAATAAGCAAACCTGACTTGCAACTTACCACAGAGACAACGAGTCAACAGTTTATTTTCGAAGAAAAGCTAATAGAAAGCAAAACTAAAGAACTTAGAAACGAGAAAGTCTGCAGAGAGAAGCCTGAAGAAGCAGAGAAGTCTGAGAACCTTCAGAAACAGAAGGTTTCTGGATCCAAATCGAAAAAAGCAAATAAGTCGAAGGAAAAGACAGTAACTGAGAAGATCGAGCCTATCGTGGCGTCCAAAGAAGAGCCTAAAACGAGTCAACCGAGTACTCCCAAGCTTGATAAGAATGCTAAGACGAAACAAGATGGTAAAGATCTACCTGTGTCTCTCAGTGAGAAACAATCGAAAGATATTGAAATTAGTGAAAAATCAAGTGAGGTATCCATTAAAAACAGTAAAAAGACTGACATTTCCATAGTAGAAGCTAAATTAGAACAGACACCACTTGAATCGCCAAAAGCACAGACAACTCAAGCTCCCAAAGCAGAAATTGTTCAAGAAAAACAAACTGAACCGCAGAAAGCACAGACAATTCCCAAAACAGAAATTGTACAAGAAATACCAGCTGAATCTAAAAAAGAAGAGAAATCTCCTGTTGAAGAAGCGGAGAAGCAAGGATTAGAGTCTGCAGATAAAGCTGTAGAGTTTAAGAAGGATTCTGCAAAAACGAAATCTAAAGCTGCAAAGTCTGATCAGCCTAGCGTCCCAAGCTTGGAATCAAAGAAGAAGGAGGAAAAGCCAGTTGATAAGAAATCCTTGGAAACTCCGAAGGAACCAGTCAAAGATTTGTCACCAGATAAATCTACAGAAAAGAAGGACAAACATCCAAAGTCTAAGGTATCGGAGAAAGATAAAGACAAGACAGACAAAGCTCTAGAGTCCAGGACACCAGACAAAGGCGAAGAAAAGGGAAACGAAACTCCAAAGTTCAAGACATCAGAACTAGACAAAGCTCCAGAGTCCAAGGCATCGGACAAAAACAAAGAACAGAGAGAAGAAGCTCCAGAATCTAAGAAATCGGACAAAGACAAAGCTCCAGAGTCCAAGACATCAGGTATAGAAAAAGCTCTGGAGTCCAATGCATCACCCAAAGACAAAACAGATAAAGCTCCAGAATTGAAGACATTGGGCAAAGATAAGAAACAAGGAGAGAAAGCTCCAGAGCCCAAGACATCGGATGAAGACAAAGTTCCAGAATCTAAAACATCGGACAAAGACAAATTTCCACAGTCCAAGGCATCGGGCGAAGACAAAACTCCAGAGTCCAAGGCATCGGACAAAGATAAAGCTCCAGAGTCCAAGCCATTAGACAAAGACAAAGCTCCAAAACCCAAGACATCAGATGTAGCCAAACCTCCAGAGTCCAAGGCATCAGGCAAAGACATAACTCTAGAATCCGAGGCATCAGGCAAAGACAAAGCTCTAGAGTCCAAGGCATCCGACAAAGACAAAGAAAATGTAGTCAAGGCTCCAGAGTCCAAGAAAAAGGCGAAAGAGGTCACCGCCAAGGGTCCTCAAGACGACAAGAAGAAAGAAACGGGTCAGCCGACGGTTTCCGACTCGGACTCACAGTCCGAGGAGTCACCGACGGCAGGCAAAGCGTTGATCATCGAGAAGATGGTAACCACGGTGACCACGACCACCAACCTGCCCGGATCAGTCGAAGTGAAACCGCCCAACGTGAAATCCGTAAAATCCGTAGAGATCTTAGAGAGCATCCCCCTACCCAAGATCATAGGCTCCAAATCCACCGAACTAATTACCCTGCGTCCCGAAACAGTCGAGGCGAGCCTAACCACCAGATATGCTAGGGTATCGGATGATACAGCCGTTGCTGTCGCCGCGCGAACATCGTTAGACGAGAGGCCGGGCTCGGATTACGCGGTTTACATTGACAGTCTGAACGAGAACGGTCAGCCGGTTCTGTTTGGTAGCGTTCAGGATAGGAGAAGGGGTCGGTCCGGGACACCCTTGTCCCCTAAACTGTTAGAGAAGGACGAGGGGGTTTGTTTGATCAAAGACACGAAGGGTCCGATGGCTCTGCAAGGTGTGAATGAGGGCATGGCGATGATAGGTCAGCTGGTTTCTGAAGAACCGGGTAAGGGTTCTGACGTGAAAGCGGATGACGAAGTTGAGGTGAAGGAAATTAGGTCCGAGGATGTTGAACAGGTTAAAGGTAAGAAATTAGAGAAGGTTGTCGATGAGGTTTGTGTTGTTAAGAAGGAGGAGTTGGTTAAAGAGAAGAGGGTGACTGTGGTGGAAGTGAAGACTTCCGATGGTAAGAAAGAGAAAGTTAGTTTGGGAATTGGCCAGGCTGAGTTTGGGGTAACTGAAGTGGGAGATGGTGTTGGGAAGAGTATAGTTGCTAAGGAATTGGTGAAAGAAGGAACAAAAGTAAAGGATACTGAGGAATCTAAGAAACCTGAGTCGCAAACTATCAGAAGGGAAACAATAATTGCTGAATCACCTGCTAGCAAAATATTAGACAACGAAGAGAAGAAAGAAGAAATTAAAGCAGCTGAGGAAGCATCTTCGGGTGAAAAGAAGAGTCCTGACGCTGAGAAACAATCGAAGACTTGCTCAAAGGCTAAAGAATCTGAAACGATTAAAATGGAAGAAATTGATAAACTACCTGCTGTTGATCAGTCAACTAAGAAAGAAAAGAAACAGGAAACTAAAGTTCAGAAGAAGGTAACCATAGTTGAAAGCCAGAGTCCCGAGGCTGAAGATGAACATACAATGGCTCAGTATTATGCCGACGACATGATTAAACCGTATTGGTGCAACTATCACTCCTACGCCGAAGCAGAAAGCGATTTCCATCAACGATTTAAAGTGGTAGAGGTGTTGCAAGAAAATCTACCTGGTTCTGCACTGGAAAAATCGGAGAGTATCGAGAGGATTGTCCAGGAATCAGTCATGAGGAAGCCTGAGGAAACCAGACAAGAAGCTGTACCATCTGAAGCAGAGTTCAGAAGAATGGCGCTTGTCAAAGAGTCTCTCAAATACCCTCTGACTGTGTTCTCTCAACTGGAATCGGAATGGTTGAAGTCTACATTGTCTCAAGGTTTGTCCACAGTTAATACTTTAGAAGAGAGTACATTAGCAAGCATCGAAAAGGCTGGAAGTGAAAAGTTACAAGAGGATGAAGAACAATCTGTGAAGGCAGAAGACAAAATTAAAAGTATCAGCATAATTGAGATAACTGAAGATGTTAGAAAACCTTCAGATGTTGAAGATGGTGCTAGGAAATCTGATGCAGAGAAACTGAAAGAAATAGTTTTCGCACAGACATCGGAAAAGATTGAAGTGGCAAAAGAGAAGGATGTAGTTGAAGACGCAAAGACTCAGAACATCCAGTCACCGGAAACAGTTGATCTGTCGATGGCACATCTGGTGAGTGATATCAATAATGTTTCTGAGCAGAAAGAGAAAGTAGTAGAACAGAAGCAAGAGAAGGTTCCTGAAAAATCAAAAGAGAAGAAAGATAAGAAGAAACAACATGCCGCGCAAGAGAAACAAGAGGCAATCGCATCTGAAGTATTGACCATAGAGACCAAGAAAGAGGAGAAGAAGCAACCTGAAAAAGATCAGAAAAAGATAGAAAAGAAACAAGATGAGATTCAGGAGAAATTAGAAGAGAAGCAACCTGAGGCTGGAAAGAAGCTAGAGGAGAAACAAGCTGAAGTTGACAAGAAGCTAGAGAAGCAACAACCTGAAGTTGAAAAGAAATTAGACGAAAAGCAAACCGAACTGCAGAGGAATCAAAAAAAGGACTCTTCGATTCAGAAGACACAACCTGAGATTTCGCAGAATCCTGAAGACAATAAACCAGATTCTCAAAAAGAAATAGGAAAGAAGGCGATCGAGGTTGAGAAGAAGGAAGAGAAGCCACAATTAGCAAGTCTGAAAACATCAGAGGAGAAACAAGAAAAGAAACAATCAGAATCTGAAAAGAAACAAGAGAAGAAACAACCTGACATTCAGGAAAAACAGAAGAAGAAACAAGCTGAGGCTGGAAAGAAGAAGGGCGACAAACAACCTGATGTTAAGGAGAAGAAGGAGGAAAAACAATCTGATGTTAAAGAAAAAAAAGAAGAAAGACAATCTGATGTTAAAGACAAGAAGGAGGAAAAACAAAAAGAGAAGCAATTTGAAATTGAGAAACAACCAGAAGTGAAGCAGCCTGTATCTGAAAAGAAACAAGGAGAAAAACAACCAGAAGTGAATCAGCCAGAATCTGAAAAGAAGCAAGGAGAAAAGCAACCAGAAGTGAAGCAACCTGAAAATCAAAAGAAACAAGAAGTGAAGCAGCCTGAATCTGAAAAGAAACAAAAAATAAAACAACCAGAAGTGAAACAGCCTGAAACTGAAAAGAAACAACAAGTGAAGCAGCCTGAGTCTGAAAAGAAACAAGAAGTGAAGCAGCCTGAAACTGAAAAGAAACAAGAAATGAAACAACCAGAAGTGAAGCAGCCTGAAACTGAAAAGAAACCAGAAGTGAAGCAGCCTGAATCTGAAAAGAAACAAGAAATGAAACAACCAGAAGTGAAACAGCCTGAAACTGAAAAGAAACAAGAAATGAAACAACCAGAAGTGAAGCAGCCTGAAACTGAAAAGAAACCAGAAGTGAAGCAGCCTGAATCTGAAAAGAAACAAGAAATGAAACAACCAGAAGTGAAACAGCCTAAAACTGAAAAGAAACCAGAAGCGAAGCAGCCTGAATCTGAAAAGAAACAAGGAATGAAACAACCAGTAGTAAAACAGCCTGAAACTGAAAAGAAACAAGACGTGAAGCAGCCTGAATCTGAAAAGAAACCAGAAATGAAACAACCAGAAGTGAAACAGCCTGAAACTGAAAAGAAACAACAAGTGAAGCAGCCTGAATCTGAAAAGAAACAAGAAGTGAACCAGCCTGAATCTGACAAGAAACAAGAAATGAAACAACCAGAAGTTAAGCAGCCTGAAACTGAAAAGAAACAAGGAATGAAACAATCAGAAGTGAAACAGCCTGAAACTGAAAAGAAACCAGAAGTGAAGCCGCCTGAATCTGAAAAGAAACCAGGAATGAAACAACCAGAAGTGAAACAGTCTGAAACTGAAAAGAAACCAGAAGTGAAACAGCCTGAAACTGAAAAGAAACCACAAGTGAAGCAGCCTGGATCTGAAAAGAAACAAGAAATGAAACAACCAGAAATGAAACAGCCTGAAACGGAAAAGAAACAAGACGTGAAGCAGCCAGAATCTGAAAAGAAACAAGAAATGAAACAACCAGAAGTGAAACAGCCTGAAACTGAAAAGAAACCAGAAGTGAAGCAGCCTGAATCTGAAAAGAAACAAGGGATGAAACAACCAGAAGTGAAACGGCCTGAAACTGAAAAGAAACAAAAAGTGAAGCAGCCTGAATCTGAAAAACAACCCGAATCTGAAACGGAGCAGGAAGAGAAACAAGAAGAGAAACAACCTGAAATTATGAAGAAAAAGCAGGAGAAACAAAAGAAAAAACAGCCTGAGACTGAAAAGCAACAGGAACAGAAACAACCTGAAACTGAGACGAAAGAAAAAGAAAAGCAACCTAAGCCCGAAACGAAACAAGAAAAGAAACAACCCTACATTATAAAGAAAAAAGAGGAAAGACAGAAAAAGAAACAACCTGAAACTGAAAAGAAGCAACCAGAAAGTGCAAAGAAACAAGAACAAAAACAACCTAAGTCTGATGGAAAACCAGAAGAGGAACAACAAGAAGGTGTGATGACAAAAGAGGAGAAACAAACTGACGTTGAAGACAAGCAAGGAAAGAAACAGTCTGAAACTGAGGAGAAACAAGAACAGAAACAAACTGACACTAAAGAGAAACAAGAACTGAAGCAACCTGAGACAAAAGAGAAACAAAAACAGAAAGAACCTGAAACCGAAGTCCAACAGGAACAGAAACAACCTGAAGTTGAAAATAAGAAGAAGGGAAAACAGCCTAAGGCACAAGACAAACACGAGAAGAAACAACCTGAAGCACAGGATGAACAAGATGAGAAGCAATATACGGGACAGGATAAAAAAGAGAAGGAGCAACCTGAGCCTGAGGAGAAACAAGAAAAGAAGCAACCTGAGCCTGAGGATAAACAAGACAAGAAGCGATCTGAGCCTGAGGAGAAAGGAGAAAAGAAACAACCTGAAACTGAAAAGAAAAGAGAAGAGAAGCAGCCCGAAACTGAAAAGAAACAAGAACAAAAGCAGCCTGAAATTGCTAAGAAAATGAGAGGGAAACAATCTGATTTCCAAAAGAAGAAACAATCGGATTCTCAAGAAAAGGTTGAAACTAAACTAGAAGAACAGCTTGCAGTTCCACAAAAGCAGGAGAAAGTACTGGAAGAAAAAACAAAGAGTAACAAGGAGAAGAAGAAGGCAGCAGCAAAAGAGAAACAAGAAGAAAAATCGAAAATTAAATTCGGCAAGGAGGAACAGTCTGAATGTCCGAAGAAGGAAGAAATGACAATGGAAACAGATGCCAAAGTAGACGCAAAAATAATTGCACCACCGACTGGAGTCATTGTAGACTCGAAACAAATAGTTGAAGAACCAAAAATCAGCGCACCACCGAAAGAAGAGAAATCAAAATCAGAAGAGTCTAAAGGATTCTCATTGCAAAATGTTACTGAAACGTTGGATCAAAAAGTTACACCTAAACCTGAAGAAAGCAAACCTGAATCTTCTGAAGAAGACAAGGCTAAATCTAAGATCAAGGAAGGGACAAAAACTCAAAAATCTGGGAAACAGAAGCAGGAAACAAAAGAGAAATCTGATACCAAACTGAAACTTGTTCCAGTAGAAAAGGTGACGAAGAAACAAGAAAAACCTGAAGTCAGTTCTCCAGATTCAAAGAAGAAACGAGACGTAAAATCGAAGAAAGAGAATCTCCAGACTGGTAGCTCCAGCGAGCAAGATTCCAAGTCGGAAATTCCAATTGAACCTTCTGTGAAAGAGGAAACGCAAGTAGGAGACACTCTTCAGCAACCACCATCGAAATCCTGGGCCTCCATTGTGAGCACGAAAGGAGCAACAGAACCAGCGAATATTTCTTCAGAAATCTCACAAAGCAAAATTATTGGGACTTATCAGGAGCCATTCATCGATGCATTGAAGGTCGAGACACTGGAACAAACGGTGGAAACAGTACCTGAAGAGCTACAAATTCCGCCAGCTCAGCAGAAACCATCGAAGCACCAAAAGAAGAAAGATGCTAAGCGAGAGAGGAGCACAGAAATGAAAGTGTCCTCTCCACTGACAATAACAGAGAAGGAGAGAGCAGTTACTGAAGAATCAAAGATAGAGGATGCGCCTTCCAAAGACTGGAATAAATCCTATGCTCAGGTCGCAGCTTCTAGTCGAAGAACTCCTCCCCAGGGTATACAAGAAGACATAGTGCTTTTGAAACCAATTCCTTTAAAATCTGATCAGGACCTGAAGGAGTCTCCTGAAATCAAAGAAGTAGTATCAGAAGAAGTCAACGTAACTGTACAAGAGATAAAAGAAGACAAACCTGAAGAGATCGAATCGAAGAACGTAGAAGTTGCCGAAAAGGAACGATTGAAGGAAGAGACGTGGTCTTGGGTTGAGGAGATAGAGAAAGAAGCTGAAGAAGAGATGAGAGCTGCGAGTTTGATTATAGAAGAAGCTGAAGCTGCACAGAAAACGGGTTCATGGGCTGCCATAGTTGGCAAACACACTGAACCGACTATGCCAATTGATGCACCTGTGGTTCAACAGATTAAGAAGGAACAATCTACTGATCGAGCTCCTCCTGCGGTGCAGATCTTTGTTGAGGAGGCTCCGGAACCGGTTCCTATTGAGGAAGTGGTTCAGGTTGATGAACAAGGGTTCATGGAATTTGTAAACAGAAGAGAGCTGAGATCTAGGCGATCTAGATCGCGATCTCGTAGTGCTAGACGAGATGAGAAGCAGGGAGCTGATAAATCTGGTAGCTTTGAAGGCTCGGAGCAGAAGAGAGATGGATCGTTGAAAGGGGATGAAACGGTGAGGAAGGAAAAGTCGAAGAAAAAGGGAAGAGGTGATGGTGAGGCTGGCCAGGTGAAGGATGATCAAGGTAAGGGAAAGTCTCAGAAAGAAAAGACTAAGGGGAAAGATTCTGATGATGTGAAGAAAATAGAGGATGGAAAAGCAGAACAAGTTACTGAACCGAAAGGGCAAAAGCAAATGGAGAAACTGGATTCAAAAACTAAAGGTAAATCAAAAGCGAAGGACAGTGAAGTAGCTCAGAAAGTTCAGAAAGAGACTAAGATCGAAGAGGAAAAGACACAGCAAGCTAAAGAGAAAATTGAAGAACCTGTAAAAGGTGAATCTGCAGAGAAAGATAAGGCGGAAGAAATGAGTAAAGAGAAAGTTGAAGAACAGGTGAAGCAGGGGGCAAACGAACAGCCTTCGAGTTCTAAAAAGAATAAGAAATCGAAAAAAGGAAAGCCAGATAAGGAGCAAGCGAAAGAAGGTGAAATAAAGAAGAAGGAGGATCAGGTTTCTCCAGAGGAGGACAAGAAAGTAGTAATGAAAGAGGAGATTGTTTCAGTGGAAGTAAAGGAGATTAAGATTAAAGAAACCAAGGAAGAAACGAAAGAAGAGGTAAAAGAAGTCGGCACCCCTGTAGAGCAAGACAATCTTGAAGCTGGCTCAGAGATACAATCAGAGAGACCGAAAGTTCCTGAAAGACGTAAAGGAAAATCAAAAAACAAAAACACAGAAAAAGTGCCAGAACAAATAAATGAGTCTGTGACTAAAAAAGAACCTGAAACGAAAGACAAAGAAGAGATGAAACAGGAAAAAGTAGGTAAAAAGGACGAAGAACCCAAAGAAAAAGAAGACTCCAAAGCAAATGTGACAGAAGAGAAACGGGAGACACTGTCAGTTGAATTGAAGTCTATGGAAGATGTAAAGGTCAAATCTACTGATGAAATACCCGTACTTCCGCAAACACCTGTAGAACAAAAGGTTCTCTATGATAAGGCTAGTCCAAAAGAAGAAGAACCTCAGATAGAAGAGAAAGGAAAGTTGTCTAAGCGAGACAAAAAGAAGCAGAAGAAGAAAGACAAGTCTGCTTCGAGAGGAGTCAGTGAAGAGAAAGAGAAATCGGTGACAGATGCTCGGGATGTTTCACTCGATGAAACGGTGGCTAAAAATGAAGAGTTGGGTAAGAAGTCTTCTGAAGTGGATGAAAAAGCAGTTGATATTGTTCCAGGAGATATTGTTCCTGATAATCAAGCTATTGGAGGAAATAAAATGGA
Source organism: Lasioglossum figueresi (assembly GCA_028455805.1). NCBI lineage: Eukaryota > Metazoa > Arthropoda > Insecta > Hymenoptera > Halictidae > Lasioglossum > Lasioglossum figueresi. The sequence goes on from CM052202.1 coordinate 15,527,473, forward strand.
AGTTAAGAAAGAGGCTGTGGAAGTTGAGAAAGTTAATGTTGACACTTCTGAGAGCAGTGGAAAAATAAAGCTTGCACCTGAGACTATGTTTGGCGCTACTACGAAAGACATAATGAAGATGACTGAGATGCCAGAAATGAAAGAAGAGAAGAAAGAATCAACGAAAACAATCGAAGAAGCATCAAAGGAAAAAGTGGAAGCGCCAAAAGTTACTGAAGGAAAGTTGGAAGTATCAAAAGCAACTGAAGCAAAATTAAGAACATCAGCAGCAACTGAAGAAAAATTGAAAGCACCAAAAGCAGCCGAAGAAAAATTTAAAGTGTCAAAGACGAACGAAGAAAAGATAGAACTGCCTAAAGTAACTGAAGCAAAATTAGAAACAGCAGCAGCAACTGAACAAAAATTGAAAGCACCAAATGTAGCTGAAGAAAAATTTAAAGTGTCGAAAGTAAATGAAGGGAAGACAGAACTATCGAAAGTAACTGATGCAAAATCACAATCACCAGCAGTAACTGAAGAAAAATGTAAAACACCAAAATCAACTGAAGAAAAATTAGGAGTATTAAAAGCAAGTAAAGAGAAGCCAGAACCACCGAAAACAACTGAAGAAAAGACGGACGTACCGAAAGTAACTGAAGAAAAATTTAAAATACCAAAACCAACTGAAGAAAAATTAGGAGTATTAAAAGCAAGTAAAGAGAAGCCAGAACCGCCGAAAACAACTGAAGAAAAGACGGACGTACCGAAAGTAACTGAAGAAAAAGCAGAAGTATCAAAGACACCTGAAGATAAGTCCGAGCCAGGACAAGACGAATTCACAGCTGCCTCGAAAGAGAAATCGATCCGAAAGAATAAGCAGGCGAAGAAAACAAAACAAGAACAAAAGCCTAAACTTTCTGAATTGCCCACACCTGAAGAAGTATCTTCGAAATGCGAAGAGCCTGGCATGTCTTCGACCACAGTCACTACCCCAGTCACACCTGGAGATACTCTAAAACAAATGTTTGACGCAACAAAGACTGAAGTTATAACACCTGAGAAAAAGGCCGGAGCAAGCAAACAGTCAGAACAATTAAAAATTGAAGAGAAGCAGATTCCAAAGACCACGAAGGAAGATAAGAAAGACAAAGATGATGTTGTTGTCAAAGATACTGTTACAAATGGAGGCAAACAACCACAAGAATTGAAAACTGAAGAGAAGCAAGCACCGAAGACCACGAAAGAAGAGAAGAAAGACAAAGACGACACTGTAGTCAAAGATATTACTACAGACGTAAGCAAACAATCTGTTGAATTTGAAGGCAAGGTTGTGACTGAAGAAAAGCCAGAAAAATTGCTGCATAAGTCAACAAGAATTGCAAATATTCCAGTACAGAAAAGCGAAGAGACTCCTCAGACAGAAGATACAATACAAGAACCTGTAAAAGAAGATGAATCAAAAAATATTGAAGAGAAGGATAAACCCAGCAAGCCTCACGAAACAAAGTCAGAAAAATCTGAAGTGAAACTCTCAATCGCAGAAAAAGCGACAAGATCCTCTGATAAGATTGCAGAAGATCAATCTAAAACGAAAGAAGAAATCTCGAAACCGATAGACCTCTTAACAGACGATATTGACACATCGCCAATCATAATCGATCCGATAGAATCTCAGCTAGAAACTGAAGAAGAGTTTGAGAAGTGCATATCGGCCGAGCCGGAGATCAAGACGGTGGACATCGTGATCGAGCCGGCGAAGCCGAAGGTACAGTTCTACATAGCTGACGAGATCTTGGTCCTAAGCCCGGAGAAAAAGAAACCTCAGCCGCCATTGATCTTGAAAACATTTCCAGAGCTTGATAAATCAGAATTCCTGTCTCAGGACAGCGGCTTCTGGCCGGACAAGCACCCCTACCATGAAGCCGAACGCTATCTATTCGAGAACCTCGCGAACTATAACGTTAGAAACTCCGCGGACAGCGTGGATCGCGATTTCCACGATCCAGACGACTTCGATGACGATCGCGACGGGGGTATGAACGATCGGGGGGGTAGTGGCGGCTCCATGAACCAATATTTCATGGGGGGGCCGCAAACGGAGCGCCTAATCGCCGATCTTCCCGGAGGCATAGCTAGCTGGAGCGATTATAGCACATATTTGAGCGAAAGCGAGAGACCAGGCGAACTTTCAGAGCTCGATCATAGTGAGATCGATGCTGAAATCTCGGTCGAGATTCCAAGTAGCGATTCCACCTGGAAATCCCGCGATCCAGAAGATAGACCGCGATCTTTAGTCCAGGAGACGCAGGAAAGATTCAGTTTGAGCGAATCTGTGTTATGTTCAATCGATCAGGATTCTTCTGGTGTTGAAGCTGAAAGGTTAGATCGTAGCGGGTCCGTTATTTCCGATCCAGTCGATAGCTCCTCGATCCCCAGTCCCACACCCTGTCCCAATTTAGGTAGAGAGAGGGCCGCGATGCTGCGGAAGACCTCCACAGCCCCGATAGCTGAGGATGATGAAGCTGAAAAGAGGATACGAGGGATCAAGGTGCGACCACGTCACAACCGGCGCTCGATCGAGCTCGATCTTTGTGCGGAGTTGCGTGTATGTGGTGTATAATGTTCGAGCGTGTGCGCGTGTACTACGTGCTGTCGGTTTTTTTGTTGGATTTTTCGTTGTTTCTTTCCGTTTTGTCAAGCCATTCTCTTAAGGTTTTCCGTGTGCGTGTGTGTTACTCTGATCGTGTCACTATTCTTTGGACCTCTGTACATCGAGCGTATCTCTTTTTCTATGATGCTAGATCTCACCGCCTACACCGACTGTTTACGTTAATCGCCTGTGCTGTATTAATGCTACTCGCTTTTTATTACAGCAGTTTTGTGATGCTATTTATAGAAGGTTTTGCAGATGGGTGATCGGTTTTAGAAAAATAATGGTTGGAACGTTTAGTAATTACTAGATTTTACGGTCACCGGAGTCAGTGGCTTTTGGGAATTTTTAGATAAACTGAGAAAAATGGCATCTAAGGTCGTACGACCATAAGCAATTAATACGGAATTAAATTTTCCTCACAGTTTTCTACACAAATGTTGTACACACCACATTATAACTTCCAACTATCATTTTCTTAAAATCAATTACCGGTCTCAGAAGCTTCCCTAGTTAGTATTTGCCAATTCTGCATGACAGTAGACTAGAAACGCTTGAACGTTACTTGATTTTCGGCTTGCGTTGCGATTCGGAACTATTCGAACTTTATTACACATCTGAATCATATTTTTGGTGTCGAAGATTTTTTTCAGACATCTCGAGACATTCGTTGAACTATTCGATCATCATTACGTATTCCTCATCATCCCTTGCGAGTGTCTTGTCTCCCCCGATAGTGTTCGATTCCTTATAATAATCGATAGAATAAATTCGAGATCACACGACCTTGTGGAACGCCCTGTAGCTTTCACACGATTTTTCGAACGGTGAATTAATCGTTATTGTTTCGAGCCCTTTGACGACACACCTGCATGGTAATTGTTCAACGATGCAGAATTTCCGTGAAAACGTTATTATGTTTCCTTTGTGTATTATAATTTTGTGTGAAGGATTTGCTAGACGTCTCGTGAGTTTCCCAAAAGGCTAATCTAACTAATTGAGTTGGAGCTCGTGTGCACGCTGAATATTTTCCGTGTTTTCCACGCGGAAATTAATATGGCGGGTCTGTTAAATCATGGCTGTGTTGCAGGACATCATTCAGGAGCGCCTGATGGTTCTACAGTTGAGTCTGTCGAACTTGAAGGGAACCTACTTGCCACGAGATAGCATTGACTCCATGCTGTCTACACTTACGGTAAAATTATGATTCAGTTCTCAACAGAACGTTGTTCGTTTAACATTTAAACTACACTTTAGACTTAAAGGTTGCTTCCAAAGTTGTAGGGATTTGTATCGGGTTGTGTAAAATGGGGTTTCTTGTTCTTCTTTTCAGTAAAGTAATTTATTTGGTGAAACAAAAATTGAAAAGTAAAGATCTGTGGATAGTACAAATTTTTCTGCAGATCCTTGCCATTGAATATATTAACTTCAAAAAAGTCACTTTTAACCTTGAACCAATAATTGCGAATGGGGCATTCAAAGTACATAAATACTAAACAAACGAGACACTTCCAGGCAAATTCCCAGAGCTTTGGAAAACGATTGAACTTTTTCTTGTCTGTTAATCGTTTGAGATTTCGTTCGAAATCCCTCGCTGTCCCATTTCGCACAGTCCATCGTCCAAGTAGAAGAATGAAATGTCAATTACAGGCACTGTCAACGAAGCTGCGATCCTACGAAAAGGAAGCAACTCAACTGGAGGAACTGATACATGAAATTCCAGCGGACAACGAGTCCCAGAGGCTGTTAGCTAATCTAACGGAAGTTCAGAAGCGTATCGCCACCCTCTTGTCACAAACGGAAGAGGGACGAGCTACCCTTGAGGCTTCGCGTGGCCATCATGAACAACGCGGTCATGATATTCATGCTTATAAACAATTCTTGGACGAGACTGACGCTTGGTTGAAGGATATTGTCGCTGGCATGAGGGAACAGCCGCCAATTGCCACGAACAAGGTGCGTTGTTCTTTAAAATACAAGGAAAATTCGTGTACATATAAAATTGAGTACATCACGTATGAAAAATTCTTGAGTTTGTGAGAAAGATCAGGGTTTTGGTTGAAATTGATCGTATTCGTTTTCGATCTCGATTGATTCGATTTTGAAAAAATTGTTCAAGAAAAATTCTCACTGAGAACTCGAATAAAATGCAAAAAATTCGAAGACGTACACGATAGTATATGACAGTACACGAGGCATGGTCAAAGTGACAGTGACAGTAGGTATAGTCTGCGACACGGAATGGAATCTCGCAACAAGAGGGTTGCTTTCAGCCCCAGTCGCTATATTACATATTTATATCGTTTTCTATCGATTTTATCAACTCGACCTTGATCGTTAAACTTTCCTATGCACTCTGGAGTATTAATAGACTGATTCTGGCTATCACTGTGTCGAGTATATTTTTATTACATTGAATTAATTCGTCCCACTTAAAGACACAAAAGTGTGCAAATACAATTCTGTATAATTTCTATTGTTTCTGAACTCTGAATTTTTTTTCAAACTTTGCATAAAATATTGTCTGTTCGTTTCACCTATAAATTATTATTACACTGCGGACTTTATGCGTTTATGACAAAGATAGGTAAGTATAATTTAAAATAATGAAAAAGTTAAGAGGATTTAAAACGTCAATGTATTATTCTCGACTTACTAAAATTATTAAAGAAAGAAAGAACTATTTTACTTGGCTCTTGTTCCTCGTGCCTCACAATCGAGGCACAACATTTTTATTTTGCATAAAGATCCGCAGTCTAATTATTATAGACTCCAGATGAAGTTCTCATGTCTCCCACTGAAAAAGCAGCTCCAATATATCAAAATTAACTGAATGGAAGCTTCATATTGCTACCATATGATGTAACTACAATCGGGTCCAAGTTTCCTGGGTATTTTCATTTCCATTTCCTGAAAACGGTTCCAATGTCGCGAACAAAAGAGGGACAGGCCAGTTTTCGGTGTCCCGAGCCAATTCCTTGTCGCAAACTGTATCAACGGTCGTCTTTCAAGATCGATTAGCCTCGGAGCCGCATAGTTTATCCCGGCGCCGGCGCGATGTCACCGTAATCCCCGGTTTTAGAATACCGGCTTCGCGATTTATTTTTAACCAGCGATCACGGACAAGAAAGAGAGGGAGAGAGAGAGAGTAGGAGAGAGCGAGAGACATTGTAGGTATCTGTGTGGACAGGCTTTGCAGGACGAGCTAAGCAGTCACGCTGCGCGTGTGTCGGAGCTTGAAACACTGCCAGAAATCAGCACGCTGGCAAAGGTCCTGAAGAATGCGCTGTTGGAAGTGATGTCGCGTCTGCAGCAACGGCAGCAGGTACCCAACAACGTTTTCCAATGCTCGGGGGCTTTCGCAAACTTCGCTGGTCTTCGCGCAACAGTCTCGTGAAGTATTGCGATGGTAGAGGGATAGCAAAGCACGAAACAATAGGAACGAATAAACCGACACACAGACCGTCATAGTATTCTTTCCAAAGATCGCAAGCGATGCGAACAGGGACGTTCGTTGAGCTTGCTGCGACGGCCGACTTTTAGATACGACTGGCTCTATAGGAATTATTTCAACCATTCGCGAGTTGATTGTAATTCATTTTGGATAGTCGATGTTTGAAATGTGACCGGCACAAAAATTTTATGTCTGATTTCTGGTTGTTCCTTTTTTTTCGTTAATTTAGTATCTTTGTTTAAGCGTTGAACTGTTTAATTTTAGATTCGGTGATTGCAATATGGCTGGCTTGAAACGATTCTGTTCATTAGAGATTTTTGGTTAACGACGGAGAAGAGTTCAAGAAACGACTGGCTCGATGAGATCAATTTTAAATGTTTCACTTCTGTTTTGTTCAAGTATTTAACTGGCCAATTTTAGCTTCAATATTTACAAGATGACTTGCTCAGAACAATTTTGAATATTTAATTTCTATTCTATTTGTCGAGTATTTTATTTAATGTTTTATTTATGTACTGTATGTTGTTTTTAATTGGAAGTTTGAAATACGACTGGCTCGAAACGATTCTACATTATTAGAATGAGTAGATTTTTAACTATTCGATGTAAATGTTTGCTTTTGTCTGTTCATGCAGAAGAAAAGGAAGAATTTACAGTACAGCTAGCTCGGTAGAAGTAAGCATAATTTTGTAGGCAGAATGTTCTATCCAGAGTGTAGCTGTTTAATGCAAATTTTCGCTTTTGTTGATCAATGTAGTGGTACAAGCAAAGTTTAAAGTGCAACTGACTCGATAAAAGGAAGTATAATTCGATGAGCACAACATTTTATTTAGATTCCAGCTAGTTGCAAATTGTTGCTTTCATCGATGAACGTAGAGGAAAAAGAAAAGTTGAAATCTTTTTATTTTGTAATGATTTTTGAGTTTCTGCAATTTTTGAAGACTCATAGGTTGACTCAGGGAGACTATAAAAATATTTGAACAGTAAATGAACAAATAAACAAACATCTGCTGGAGGGATGAAAGAATCTTAAACATAAGCTGGTTTGTACAAATCTCTGCAATAATTATAGTATCAAAATTAGTTGAATCTTATTTGGCCAGTACCAGGATTCTAGTCACTTCTAGTCATTCGTCAGTCGTGTCTAGTCTATCTAGTCATTTCGTGGTGAAAAAGACATAATTGTTCGAAGAACGACGAACGTTGCTCAGTATGTATATGAAGGGATAATCTATATATACTGCACTGTACAATAAAAGGGAGCAGGGCGATCGTTAGAAGCATGTCATATTTTTTTGTTTCGCTGCTTAGACGTAGTAATTTATGTTCGTCACTATCTTCCATTTTGCACGATTATGTTATGGGTAATCTAGATGGTTCAGGAACGTGTTCACCGCCATTCATTCGCACGTAGTCATCGCGTTAAGAGGCTTCTCACCACGCAGCATTATTATTATTATTATTATTATTATTATCATCGGACTGCGGATGCTGGATACAAATAATTTGTCACAATTTATCAAAATTGGGGACCGAGGACCATTTACTTAACCTTCGGATGACGGACCATTCTTACAACTTCATAGTTGACAATCTTTGGAATTGTGTTCACTACTTCATTCATCAATTCTTTTTAACGTATTGTTGGAATAATGTTGGAGATACTTCTTGTAAATACGTTAGTATTTTTAGTGTCTCGAATGTAGCAATGGTTCATTTAATTTAATCATTTAATGAAGTAACAATTTTTATATACTGGACCGAGAAAGACCCAGCTACTGCCGTCGTCTGAAGGATAACGACTACAGTGAATCAAAACATACATGAAAATTTGTTAATATTAAACCTACCAGACGGTCAAATGACAGATTTCATATATTTTGCTTTACAATTATTAAAATTACAAAAATCAAATAAATAAAATTAATTTGGTGATGTTTACACTGTTTTACAAATTTTGGGTGTTTTACAAATACTTTGGGATTCGAGCAAAACACGCTTCCCAACTGCTGCGACCAAAAGCAAACTTCGAACAGTTAAATAAATTAATTCGATCATTAATCAGGCTATATAAGAGTCCCAATAGGTTGCAGGAATAATTAATGTTTCCTCGTGTGAAATGAAACGTTTAATATCATAAATGGTTCAGCAGTCAACTTATTAAGTTCGAGTCAAGGAAGCGGAAGGTTCATTAAGCTTTACTCGATTAAAATTTAATGAACCCGAAAGTCCTCCGCAGTCCGCGCACCCATCGCCATGTTCACTTCATCATCACGTTTCTTGTTCTTATCTTTTTTCTCGCATCACGTCACACCTTGTATTATTTATAACACACTTTATGTTCCTCTAGCTTAAGGTAATGGATGTAATATATAAATATAGGCCACGGCATTTTGTCTAAGGAATGTTAATACATTGTTACTGTACTTTTTTTCATGCAATTAAAGTATTCTCATTAATCCCCACCTTACCCCCTTTATTTATCCCCTCCGTATCACCGTTACGTGCGAGTACTATGATAACGAACATTAATATATCCGTGTGTATATCCGCGCACGTGTGTGTATATACGTGTAAAGTAACGGAGCCGAGGTCAGTTTTCTATATCAGGAGAAAGACGTGATCGATAACACTGTGTCCGTGATATTGACAACGCGTTCAATTAATCCCCCAGTTCAGAATTTCAATAAATATCTTATCATTCTCGCAGTCGATCGAAAAATTTCGTTGTCCTTTTGCCAGTTGACGCTCGCGATCGGAATCGTGCAGTCGATTACAAAATTGTATGTGCACCTGATTGAATTAAATGATGTAACGAAGACGACGATTTCGCTCGATGAATGAACGTTCATTTATTTTTTGATCGAACATCGAACAGATTCTAAACAAAATATTCGTTACACTTGTTTCTCTGTAAACGTGAATAAATCAGAAACATGAAGTCCTGAAATTTACTATATCGTTAAGAAAAAAAAACAAATATTTACATCGTTTCGTCTTATTATTTGTATATGTGATATTGAATGCATTCTAAACAATTTAAATATTTTAGATTGCTCGAAATTCTTCGGACGAGATTTATTTTATTTAATTGCAGTTACGTCAGAAAATGTTGATTCTGCAAAAATATTCTCAGTCTACGACTATGTATAACAACGAATTTAACATATTTACACAGATGAGGATATCATAATTTCCTCGAGAACTATCTAATTTTCACAAATGGATGGACCAATGTTCCTGAAACGTGCAAAATCTTTGGAATTTAAATCGCCAAACTGAAAACTCGAGTCACAGACTTCCGTGGCAGCCAGAACATTTTTTTTCGAGTAGCTATCGGCCCACGTGATTAGGCGAAACATAACCGTGTCGGAAATAGACATATTAATGTAAAGTCGAGCGTCGGCATTCATTGAACGCTAAAAATACGCAGTGTTGCACGGAGTGCTCTTGCCCGCGGATATTCTCGGTGTTCTGGTACTCTAGCTCGCGATCATGCTCGTCGAAATTATATTCTCTCTCTCGTCTCCGTTTCCCCATGGCCACCATGCAGCACCGTCGCCGAATTCTCTCGGATATTTTCGACTCACGTAACAGTCGGCCACGGCATAACAAAAACCAGTGATTAACGTTACTAGCCGCATCATTAACAGCAGAGGACTATTAACCTGGTCTAGGGTTTGCTGCCCGAGGGCACCCATACATCGCCTACTTGCTTTTTCTCATATCATAGTAGATACGGCCCTGTACGCCATTGGCGTGGAAGACGGCCCTGTGTTAACAGAGTGAATAAAGCGAAACTTACAATAAATGGTAAATAAACAGTGCACACGACGGTGCGGTTTTTTTTGTTCTGCATGTGCAAAAAGTGTAATTTTATGTTGAAAATTAATTTTTGTGTGGCGGTACTTGGGTTCGTTATTAAAGACATCAATCTGTTCAGTGAATAATTTTGAATATCGTACATTCAGTGAATATTGTAGAAATTAATTTGTGACCCTCAGAATTAAAATTATTTTGAATACAAATCTTTCATCCTTCAAATTGAAGATTAATTGTACACAACATGGAGGGAGTGCACAAAATGTGATGGAAATCATTTTCGACAATAGAATATAATTTAATTGCTTGGAAATAATCATTCACACGTTGCAAATTAATTTGTACACTTAATAAATTGATGGCTGCTTAGTTGAATGCAGTAAGATCGATTATTTAATTCTAGATGAGGTACCTTCATAAATAAGTTTATAAAAATTGATCAACTACCTCAATGATATGAAAAATTAAAGAACGAACACAAGTAGTGCCACCTGTATCATCAAAAGGGTTTGCTTTTTTAAAATACATGTGATCATTAATTTTCATGTACCATCATAGTTTCTCACGGAAATAAAATGTCGTCTACCGTAGATGTAATTGTATGTTGTGTACTGCAGTTTAAAAGTGCTTGATTGTTTCGATACGGTTTTGTGCTTACCTATCGTTATTGGTAGAAGCTACGACTGAGGCAAAATTACTTTATTCAAAAATTTTAGAGAAGTTGTTTGTTCATGGTAATTTTAGACTGTGCTCTTGGTAAAAGTAGCAAAATGTAGCCTTGGCTGTGCTATCGAAGCTGTCTTAATGAAAATGAAGAACAGAAATAACTTCCATTCACGTGTGAGGCGATCGAGAATGATGCTCGAAGAGCGAGGATGTACAGGTTTTTTAAAAATCTACGAGAGAATTAGAGAAAATGTAGCATTGGATTGACTGAATTGATCAAATACCAGCAAGTTTGCTCTAGATTCACCAGAAAAAATTTAATCAGAATCGACGACCCCACCACTGTGACCTCCCCTTGTTAATCAAACCTATCGACAAACATGAGCAACGAAACAATGGCTGGCACCGAAGGTGTTAATCAGTCTGCTCACAGAAGTTCACATAACTCAATCCCCTCAATCAATTCCAATGCACCCGGTCACGCGACAATCAAACGTTTAGTACCCTAAGCCCGCGAGAACTTCAAAAACCACTTCAGCCGCGAAACAAGCAGGATCAGAAACAGGTGCATTGCCATTTTGCAGGAGCTCTGCGACGAGGAGGCGCAGGCGGACGAGACATCCGAGAAAGATGACGCCACCCTCGACCAGGCGCCCTCTCTGCACTCATCCCTGGAGACGAGCATGCCATCGCTTGCGGACGTCTCCCTGCAAACAGGCCAGAGCCTGCTAGCGAACGACATCGTGGAGAAGCCTCAACAATTAACCAAACAAACCTCCACAAACCAGGAAGCCGTGTGTCACTCCTTAACAACTCAAACGATGGACATCGAAAACCCTCAAACTCAAGAAACAATAAAAATCCTGAAGAAAACCGACGGCGACCATGAAGTGATCGAAATAGCAACAAAGAATTTACCCTCTGTCCAAGAAGTTGTCCAGGCGGGATCAGCTGCTTTGCCGGAGGACATCGTGGTGGACATGAAGTATCAGGACCCTAAAAACACTGAGACCACAACTAGCGAGTTGAACATCGTTCACGCAGCTCCTCAATCATTCGAAACTGTTTTAGTCGAGCCTGATGACGTGACAACGGAGGTAGTAGTCGATGAAGATGGATCCAAGAGAATCATCGTGAGGAAACTGAGGAAGACGACGGTGACCAGTAGACAAACCACTCAGCAACATCTATCTTCAACCTCTACAGCGATCGGAGACGCTCCTGTCGTTGTTCAAGCTTTCTCGGACGCTACCCTGAGGGACCAGCAGGTGACAGTGACAACGACCAAACCCGACGGCACCGTAGAAACGACCACGCGACAGATCTATGGAGGCAGAGTCGCTACAGGAACACCTTTCGAAAACGTCAACGTTGAAGAGTATGAGTCAGCGCCGAGGTACACGCACATGGTCACTCAAGGTAGCATCAAGGACGTCGGTCCTCAGCCTCTGGAAGAGGGGATCCTGCTGGAAGGTGGAGAACTACAGGCAAAGACGTCCAATGTGCACGCAGTGGTGCAACAGGTGACTAGAAGAGTTGTCAGGAAAACTAGAAGGATCATCCGTAAAGTGACTATCATCGATGGAAAGGAAACAGCCACTGAGGAGGTGATAGAAGAACCTGAGGAAGTGGAGATCGATGAGAAGAGTATTCCTCACATCAGCATCAACGTGGTGAAGCAGGAAGAGCATAGAAAGTTAGGCTCTGATGGACAACCGGTGGAAGAGAAGCTTCTGGGTGAAGATAGGAAGAGCACAGGGGATGATGTACTGCAAGGGCCGTTCTTTGGAGCATTTGCTAAAGACATACCTCCTACGGACTACTTAGCACCTAGGAAGGACACCTTGTTGGATGTTAAGCAGGAAGGTGTGATCATTGAAGAGGTTGTCTCTGATGTTGAGCTACCGAAGGAGGATGCAAGTCCAGAGCCTGTGGACGATGATTCGACAGGACCAGTGTCAAGTCCTCGGGAGTCATTTATGAAGGAGGAGGAGGACAGAGGAACGAAATTGCCGAAGATAGTGGACAAGTACGAGCACGAGCAGTTCACAACCGAGGTAAAGGATAAGAGACGACTGCCTGACAGTCGGACGTTCATCGATGCTGAAGTGTCTGCTTTGCAGAGCCCGGTGCTAGAGATGAAAGTGCGCGAGACGCTGGAGGAATCGGTCGCCACACCAATCGATTCTGTCGTCTCGGACACGCCGACCGTCACGAAGGCGACTTGTAAGTCTGTCGATGCACCTGTACGCGGCGAAACACCTGGTATCGAGGTAGATGGTCACACGGTAGATGTAGAAAAGCACCATGACACCCCTGGCACCGTAGATACTGACGATAAGTCACTGGTCGGAGGACAGCCCTCGAGGGGTGAGACCGTACAGACCGTTCAAATTTCAGGAGGGAAAGCCGAAGAGAAGCAAGTTAACCCCGAAGAACACGCTGAAGAAGCGTTCGTCGAGGAAAAGAAGAGGGTCGCATTGCCTACCGACAAACAGCAGCTGGTCAAGGCCTCGTTCGACCCTGAATTCGAGTACGCTTGCGTCGACGAAGCCCTGAAGCCGGAGTACAAGCCGATCTTGCACAAGGTCGAGATCTCTTTAGCAGTGAAGAAGGAGGGCGAAGAGGTTCAGCCTACGGTGTCCGTGAAGAGCCAGGCTGAGCCGACTGGTCCTCCTTTCCGCATGGTGAAAGAGAACGTTGACATTCGTCTACCGGCTGACAAAGACGTCATGGTCATCCACGACAAGATCGTTCAGACGTCGCCAATCTGGTTCCAGCAAATCGACACCGTGGACAAAGCCATCGTCACTTCGGAACCGGAAGTTGTTACGTCCGATAAGTCTATCATTACGTCTGAGAAGGATGTTCAACCTGGAACTTCAGAAGTGGATCACGAAGAAGAAGACACAAAGTCGAGTTCAGTGATTTCTAACATCGCTGAGTCATTGGAGATTCATGTACCACTGTCAGATTCGTCGAAGCAAAGCACTGAGACACCGCAACCGGATGTAGCAGAGATGATCGAAGAGGATCTGTCTTCGACCTTGAAGGATGAGACGTCAAAGGGTGAGGATGGGTACCAGGCTGACGATAGGACGCTGATGTCGACTACCACGCCTGAAAAGGAGAGCATGGCGAAGAAGAAGAAGATGAAAAAGAGGAAAGATCGAATCAGGGGATCTAAAGATGAAGAGCACTCGGAGTTCCCGAAGAGTACTGCTGACGATTCTGATTATAGCGACGATGTGGCTCCGGCGGAGTCCGAGGATGCCAAGGCGACGAAGAAAAAAAAGAAAAAAAAGAAGAGAGGCTCATCTGTGGAGGTTCCTCGGGTTCAGTCGAACGAGGCAGACACCCAGACAGCTGTCAGAGAGTTTGTCTCGACTGCTACGTCACCGAAGCAGGAACAGGTTGCTGCAGTTCATGTGCAAACCTCCCCTGCGGAGCAGGCTCCTAAGGTTGAGGAAGTTCACGAAGAAGTGCAAACCTTGCCCGAACCTACTACACCTGAAGTGAAGAACGTTGATGGTGAGATGCAAACTGTTTCTCAGCTCGTGCAAGGGATTGCAGAGTCTAAAATCCAAACGGTGCAAACCTCCCCCGAGCCTATAATACCTGGAATTAAGAATATTGATGGAGAAATGCAAACTTCTCCTCAGCTGATGGAAGAAATGACTGAATCCAAAATCCACGAGGTGCAAACCTCCCCTGAAACTACGACACCTGAAGCGAGGAACGTTGATGAAGGAATGCAAACTTCTCCTCAGCTGATGGAAGAAATTACTGAATCCAAAATCCAAGAGGTGCAAACCTCCCCTGAAACTACTACACCTGAAGCGAGGAACGTTGATGAAGAAATGCAAACTTCTCCTCAGCTGATGGAAGAAATTACTGAATCCAAAATTCAAGAGGTGCAAACTTCGCCTGAACCTACCACACCTGAAGTTGAAAACGTTGATGAAGAAATGCAAACTTCTCCTCAGCTGATGGAAGAAATGACTGAATCCAAAATTCAAGAGGTGCAAACTTCGCCTGAACCTACCACACCTGAAGTTGAAAACGTTGATGAAGAGATACAAACTTCTCCAGTAAAGGCTATAGCATTCGACATCCATGAAATGCAGACATCCCCTGAACCCATGATACCCAAAGTGGAGGATGTTGATCAGGAAGTGCAGACTTCCAAAATTCCTGAAGAATCCAAGGAAACGCAGGTGCCGAGAATCGAGGAAGCCCACGAAGAGGTGCAGACGTCTCCTCAGACAGTGCCCGAGACAGAAGACGTCGATGAGGAGGTCCAAACTGTTAAAGTCCTTGAGGACTCGAAGGGAACACAGGTTCCGAAGATAGAGGAGGCTCACGAGCAAATTCAGACATCTCCTCCGGTTGCTGATTCGAAGGAGACCCAAGTGCCGAAGGTAGAGGAGGTTCACGCAGAGATGCAAACGTCTCCTACAAAAGTGGAGGAGGTTCACGAAGAAGTTCAGACTTCTCCCAGAGCCTCTGAGGAATCGAAGGAAACGCAAGTGCCGAAAAAAGAAGAAGTCAATATTGAGATACAGACGTCACCGTTGCCTGCGATAGACTTCAGCACCCAGACTTTCAGCCCTGAGAGAAGTTTTCAGCATACTGAGATGCAGACTTCGCCGCTTCCTGCGTCGGACTTTGCAGTCCAGGCTGTTGAGACCCGGCAAATTGAAGAAATGAGTACTCAGACGTCTCAGACACAGGTTGAGGAGTATGCTGTGCAGACCAGCCCCGTGGAGGAGCCACCTGCTGAGACTGAGGAAACACAGGTTCAGACTATACAGACAGAAATGGTGTCCATCGAGGCGCAGACGTCGCCCACGTCTCAGCCAGCTGAGATAGAGACGCAGACCATTGAAAAGACTCTAACGACAACTGGACAGCAGACGACGCCACCGCCAGTTGAGGAAAGTAGGCTAACTGGCGTCGCTGTTCAGACTGTAGCAGCTGAAAAGACCATCGAGACTGAGTCTCAAACCAGCAAGCCTGCGAGTCCAGAAAAAACAACATTGGACTTTAACATTCAAGCAGATTTGATAGAACAACCCTCGGTCGTGTTGATGGAGACTCAGACGACACCTGAGGAGAGTCCCAGGCAAGCTGAGACCCAAGAAACGGAGTCTCAGACCGTTGAACCTGCTAGTCCAGAAAAGACAACGTTGGACATTAATATCCAAGCAGATTTGATAGAACAACCGTCTGTCGAGATGGTGGAGACTCAGACGACTCCTGAGGAAAGTCCCAGATCGACTGAGACTCAGGAAGTGGAGTCTCAGACCATCAAGACTGTCAGTCCAGAGAAAATCACGCTGGATTTCAATATTCAAGCGGATATGACACCACCGATGGATGTTATCCAAACTCAAACTACCCCTGAGGAGAGTCCCAGACAAACTGAGACCCAGGAAACGGAGTCTCAGACCATCAAGCCTGCCAGTCCAAAGAAAACCACGCTGGATTTCAATATTCAAGCGGCACCATCAATGGACTTCATCCAGACTCAGACTACCCCTGAGGAGAGTCCCAGACGGACTGAGACCCAGGAAACTGAGTCTCAGACAGCCCCACGCAAACCTACCGAGGAAACGATGATCCAGACCAGTCCGATGAGCACTTCACACGTGGAAATCGACGTCTGCGACCTCTCAGCGCAGACCAGTCTAGAGGAGGCTAAGCAGACAACGGAGGAACAGTCCCAGACCAGCTCGCCAGATCGGATAGAGACTTTAGACAGCTCGGTACAGATAAAGAATGAGGAGTTGGTGCCTCGAGTCGAGGAAAGCGTGCAGATCGTTCCTGAGACTTGCGAGAGCGGTGTGCAGACTCCTGGCGAGAGGAAGGAGCTGGTCTCAGCCTCTCAACAAACTCTGTCTGTCGCTGGGAAGGGAGAGAAAGTGGCTGCATCGACGGACATGATTGACGCGTCGATGCAGATCACGCCTGCAAAGTATACTGAAATTCCAGTAGCACCTGATGCACAAGTACAAGAAACTAAAGATGATGTCGACGAAAAATTGAAGCCCGAATTTGTCGAAGTTGTTGAAAAAGTGGAGAAACAGGCACCTGAGTCGTTTGAGATACGTTTGCAGGCGACCATTGAGCTATCGGACACCACTGATAGCACCAGCAAGCTGACGGACACTTCACTGGACACTACTATCACGGAGGATCCTGTTAGCACAGCTAAAGACGACAGCAATGCTGCGAAGAGGCAGAAAAGGAAGAGAAGGCACAAGACGATTGAAATCTCGACGACAGTTGATAAAGACCTTGGCTCCATCTTCGGACAGCCAACGGAGTCTCCTGATGTCTCGTTGAAGCTGTCTTACTCTGATGTTGCTAAGAAGAATGCTAAGGAGAGGTCTCCTGTGGGAGACAGTCGCTTGGTGAAGCTGTCTGAGCAGCCTGATGTTAAAGAGACCAAGTGGAATCCTGAGGAAAGACCAGAGATACCAAAAGAGGAAGTACAGAGTGATTCGATTGCTATCGCAACAGAACCGATGACAATCAAGAAGACTCAGGAATCTTTGAGCGCTAAGATAGAACTGCCAATGAAGACGGATGATATGTTAGTCACTAGCATATCACCAGAGCCAATGGACACTACCGAAGAGCCTTTCTCACATGTGGAGACCGTCCCCCAAGAGGAAGCGCGACCCAAGATCAAGACCTATGCGGACATCATCAGCGAATCCTCGAAGAAGCCAGTAGACCAGGCCACCTGGGAGGGGTCTCAGCCTTCTGTGATTCAAAAGGGAGCCAGTTCCAAGGTTTTCCTTCTACACGAGACTCTAGAGACATCCTATGAGCCTCCACATCAACTCACTCAGAGCAGTCAGACCACCAAAGTGATCTCTGACAGAGTGCAAAGCCTCAAAAATGCTAACCAACCGAGTCATCTAGGAAACATCTTGCACATTGCTCATTTGGATAAGATAGCTAATGAGAAGCTAGCCGAGGAACGTGCTGCTGACATCAGAAAGGAACTGTCTCATCTCCGAGATGCTGCTCAAGAGAAGGACTCCATGGCTGTCGAGGAAACACTGGTGGTCATCGTTGAAACGATTTCTACCTGGCTAGAGACGATCGAGTATAGGGTCTTCCTGAGTAAGGAGTGTCCCAGTGGACCCTCTCATGATGATAAGACTTATGTGGAGTTAAAAGATGAAGTGGAGAACGTGGAGGAGAATATTCAGGAGTTGAACCATGTGTGGAAACAAGTGGAGACCAATTATCCTGGAGAAGATCGTGCTAACTTGCAGGAGTGTCTCGATGCGCTGATGCACCAGGTGAGGATGATCGAGGATGCGACCAACGATGGGGAGAAATACCTCACTGGGGAGCTGGCCAGGTGGGACGAGTTCGTAGGAGGAGTAAGCAACATGTACAGGTGAGAATTTGATCATTAATTTGAAAGTCTCCCAGTAAATCCCTACTATAATACTTCCTTGGTACTTCTTTTAAAAAATCCTAACAATTGTCTCACAATAAGAGCCCCAAGCTAGGAAGTCCCCTTAAATGAAAAAAATTGATTATAGAAACTAAATTGATACTTAATTAATTCCACAGATTAGTGGAAGAGCAACGTGCTCAGTTGAATCAACTGATCGAGTTCGAGGCGTCCACAATGTGGAAACTGCAGGAGCTAGAAAAATTAGAGAACATGAACCGTTGCCACATGTGGAAGACGGCAGACCTCCTAACAGCCTCTCACGATCTACTACGAAATTACCCTGGCAAACACATCCCTGAAGAGACCTACGCAGCCCATGAGTTAACGAAAATAATCGAGCATGGTATAGCCATCGAACGAGAACGTCTTCTTCAGCTACTGGCGCTTGCCGAAGAATACGAACAGACTCTCAGAGAGTTTGCTCAGATTACGGAGATCGCAGAGAATTTATTAGAGAGTCCCATCTCGGTGATGAGTCTAGAACACCTTCAGGAGGAGATGCAGAAGCACAGGAAGTTCTTCGTGAATTTGAATCACTGTCGAGCTATCCTAGAGTCGCTAGAGGGCAATCTGGATCCTGAAACTAGAACCAAGTATTCGGATCTTCATGAAGAACTGCATGGTAGAGCTACAGCCTTGTTGGACCAGGCAGCGTCTAGAGCGCAGCAGATGGCTTTGGCCGCTTCTAGGTGGATATTGCTAGAACAGGGTGTTAAAGAGGAACGAGGATGGTTGCAAGTGGCTCATCAGAGGGTCCCTGACTTGCAGACGGTGACCTCAACCGATTATGATCAGTACATCTCCCTTTATCAAGTAAGTGTTTACCAGGAATTCACTTTTAGGAAAAAAAATGTTTAATTGCATCTATTCATGTTTGTCACGAGTTCATGTTTGTCATGACTCATAGTTGTTCATAGTATGAAAATTGCAACGCTGTCAGTACATTTTCAGAAAAGTACAGATGTGCACGTTTATGTAATAGGATCAAGTGTCAGTTTAGCAGATGTCATCTGTCATTAATAGTAGAGATGTAATACCAACTCTTTTTTCAGTCTCTGGTGACGGACGTAGCGACGCATCATGCAAGAATTATTCGACTGTTGAACGTTGCTCGCAGTCTACAGGATCTAATAAACATCGAGGACCCGGAGGATCGTTACGGTGAAGCTTTGGAAGTAATCGTGAAGCTGCAAGACAACGTAGAGTCTTCTTTGAGAAGATTGTTAGCATTCAGGGAAAGTTGGTATAATCAGGAGGCGTTGATGAACCGTGTGGAGAATTGGATGACCACGGTTGAGAGGGAATTGGAGACAATTCGCGATCCTTCCGGTGGCCATATTCGCCAATTCTGGGTAAGAATATCATACAGGAAGCACAATTTATAAAGGACCTGCTCAATTAACACAAAACCTACCGGTCACATGACTGGTTCTAGATTTTTTATTTTCCAATTATTGAAATTATAAAGATGCTTTTGTATATATATATATATATATATATATATATATATATCTATATATTTATATATATATATAAAAACATCTTTATAATTATATATATATTGTATACAGGGTGGTCCGTTTAAGTAAGAACACCTAAATATCTCTTCAGGTTATTGTGATGAAAAAAATATTTGTTACGTTATGTGCATGGTGTCAATGGACCAAATATGTGGCACGAATATTTTTTTTCCGTGGGTCATTTTTTTCGGAGTTGTCAAAGTCATCGTTGTTTTTTGGTACATAACTACATTTTTTCTTTATTGCATCGTGTAACTGATGGGAAAATACATTCAAATATGTACAATAACATGACCTTGAAATGACCTTGATCCTCGAAAATTAAAGTTTTACCTAGAACCGATGTCGAATATCTTCGGCCACGACTCCTGAACCTATGAATGCGACGAAAATATTTTTTATCACACTAAAAATATCGATCAACAGATGTGTGTATGTGTTCGCTGTTAAAACAACACTCACGTTATCTTAAGTTATCATCAGAGATGTTCAAAATGGCGTCCTGCTACGTTGATACATTTTCTGAAACGTGCAATGACCGACTGTACAGATCTTTCAATTGTTTCGACATTAATGTCAGCACAAGCTCTAACTATTCGGTTCTTCGTATCCTCTGGTGTAGTTGGTCGTTCATTATAAACTGTTTGTTTCAATTTTCCCCACAAAAAGAATTCCATTGGTATGAGGTCTGGTGAACGCTCTGGCCATCCTACAACTCCGGTACGACCAATCCATCGATTTGGAAATTTTAAATCCAAAATTTGTTTGACAAGGCGTGTAGAATGAGCCGGACAACCGTCATGCTGATACCACATTCTTAAACTGATATCTAGTGGTTTTGTTTTACCTAGAACTGATGTCTATTGAAATGTCCGGCTTATATATGTATACACAGGGTGTTCACGTTACTACTAGCCAACGTTTTCCTTGTAAATAGTAAATGTTAGAAAAGAATGAAAGAGGCAAAAGTAGTACTGTTTTTTATACGCGACACAATGGTGCATGTAATTTTTTTATGTTTATACCATTTTTTTAGATATGCAGGCGACCTTCAATTTTTTAAATGGAATGCTGTATATTTTTTTGTAACACGTGAAAGCGTGTGTCTAGACGAATTCATCCGTCTACTGCACAGCGATCTTCAAGGTCATGCAAGATCAGAAATGGAAGAAACATTTTGAAAATTAAAACCATTTGAATTTTCTCCTGTTCCGAATAACGCATTATGGATCGCTTGTCGATACACTGAAAAATCTAGCAGCGGTCAAACTCTTAAATACATATCTCTCTCACTCTCTATGTACACAGAGGAATGATACAATGTGTTTATTTACAAGTTCAAGTTCATGGTCGAATTTCTGTTACCGTTGAAATCTGAAATGTCGCTGAAAGTAAGTCCTGCATTAATTAGCAAATTTTAGAGTTCACGGTCATTTCAAGGTCGTGCTATTAAAGATGGATGAATGCACAATAGTGTTTGCTATAACATACAACAACAAAAAATGTGTGTATATATGTAAAAAAACACGAGTGACCTTGAAAAAACGATTAAAAAATTACAATTTATAAAAAACGATTCTTCCATCTGATTCGTTTTTTGAAACCATTTAGAACACGTTAGAAACATTTTTTGTATTATCAGAGATAGAGGAGATATTTAGGTGTCCTGTTTTAGACGAAACACCCTGTATACAATAAGAACCTCGCAAAGTCTAAAGAAATAAAATCTTGTCATTTTCGTAAGGCAACTGTTACTTTCTAGCTCGATACGTTTAATGTTAAAGAAGTTCACACAACTAGAATATTTTTCCATATTCTCTTCACAGAACATTTAACTGAATACTCATTTACATCATGCTCTTTTCTGATCCCAGGAGTTGAAAGCACAGTACGAAGTGCACAACAATATTCGGGAGGAAGCAAACACCAGCTTTGAACAAGCCCTCAGGATCATCCCGCTATCGGACGAGATGCTCCAGAGACAGTTCCACGGCGAGATCCAGGATCGCTGGGACGACGTTTCCCATCAAATCCGCCAGATCCAAGAGGAAGTGACAAGAGACCTCTCGTCGGAGGAGATCTCATCAGCCGACAAACTGAAACTGCTCGAACGAGAGTTACACGAGCTTCGACTAACGATTGAGGGTTTCCACGGGGTTCTGAAGACAGAGGAAGAACTGGACCTGTACATAGAGCGTCTGACAGTCCTGTTCAACAGGATCTCGTTGATCCAGGACGAGCTGGGTCGCCTGGGTTTATTGACGGTCGCCGAGAGCGAGAAGGTCGGTCTTCTATTGCCGTCTGCTCGCCAGATCGAGTCGCAGATCAGCGAGGAATTAGATGCCGCACAATTGCTCCGGGAAAGGCTTCAGGCGATCCAGAGAGGCTTCAGCCGGGTCAGAAAAGCTCATCAACGACATGCAACTATACTAGACCAGTGCGAAGGCAGCGAGAGACAAGGCAGTGACGTGGTCGCGGCTGCAGTCGATCGCTGTCAATCGGTCGCGGACGAATTAGGCGTCTTATGGCAGGACATCATGGGTCTCAGACAGATGCTGCACACTCTGCCAACAGTTATGAGAGTCTCGGTATCCCCAATTAGTGTAGAACGAGACATCTCAAACCTACAAGACGCTAATACTAATTTGGAGTCAAGGTGTTCTCGATTGCTTGCATTGCTGAAGAATAGGCTTACTTTGTGGAGGAGATTTGAAAGGCAGTTGGAAATGGTCCAGCAAAGTGTTCAGGAGGCTGACTATATGATGGAGCTCCTCTCTGTGCAGGGCTCCGTGGACTATGACAGGCTGCTCAAGGCTACCGAACGTCTCGAGGTAAGTTTCAAGGATTTATTCTAGCTAGATACAGTTTGATGATGCTTTAGGAGAGGATTGGGTTGTTTTTATTGTTCCTTTTCTTGAGGTAGTATTGCTTAAACCTTGGTGTGATCTCAAGGTGGAAACGATTGTGTATCCCTCTGTGCTCTCGTGTTTTTAGAATTGACTCGGTATTCGATAGAGAAATTGAGAAAAACATTAACAGTAGATTGCGGATTTTTAACTGCAACAAACTCTATTACGTTTCTTCTTTGAAACGTAACACACAACAGATTGAGAATAATGCAGTGTAATTCTGGGAACCGGAACAAGTTACTGCTCTTTTTTAAGTAAAAATACAGGCACCCATTCATTTATTGAAAATTGTGTTGAGAAGAATGGACTCCGGTATTGTCTGTCATTGGCCAAGCTTATCGGGGTAGAAAGAACGGCCACACGATACCGAAACAATCGCGAATTCCACTGCAAGTACAGCTCGACGTGGACGGCTAATTATCTCGTAATGCAAAGTTCGTGAAAAGGAGAATCGACCCGGTAACGCGACAAAATGATTCGAAATGCCCGAGATCTGCGGCACGAACCACTTCTGCCGAGCATTCCTCGAGCCGTTGACAGAGCCCGGAATGCGTTAAAACTTTTAGAAGTTCGAATAACTAGAGCTCGGGGGTATCGAGCGACCTGCATTCCTGTAGCCGGGCATTCAATCGTTCCCGAGAACCTTTTTCTATCCCAACGCAGTGAAAGAAACGATGAATTTGAAACGAGAAATAGACAGTCATCGATTCCGACAATTCTGATGATTCTTTAAATGTTTATGGAATTCTCGGTGACTAATTATTTGTTGAGAGGTTACGTGTAAATAATTATATACGAGGACGGTGGAGAAAGTATGAGAAGACGTTGTCGGTGGTGTCTAGAAGACGGGCGCACGATTAGAACTAACGCCTAAACGCGATGACGGCGCACAGTGGGCTGGATCGAATATTTTAGTGACATTTTACCAAGAAATGAACTTTCTTATATCGATGTCTAATCAATTGGTATTGTCTTTCGAATATCCACTGACCTCAGAAATCGAAGAATTAATAAAACTAAATGCAAATTGTAGTTGTACCGAATATTTAAAGTTGAACACTTTAGAATCTGCGATCGACACCCGGAAAATGTCCTTCCTTTTTCGTGATATTTTGACGATCCTGTTTAATCAATCATCCCCATTTTTTTATACAGTAAATAGCATTATTCTACATTAAGAAATTATAATTGCAGTTACATTTATTATATGCAATGTATTTAA
>CM052202.1:15551277-15673310 GCA_028455805.1 Lasioglossum figueresi
TAGTTGCAAGCACCAGCTAGCCGCGCCGGACCCAAGTGCGAACGTTTCTTAATGATATATGGCAAGGACGGGATTGAAGGTACCCAGGTACGGACGGAGATTGCGTGGCGATGACAGGCCCAACGCCGTAGCCAACTACAAGAAGTCACGTACCGGGCCCATGTACAATAGGGGTGTCCCTACCATAAAAACCGTCCAGCACGGCCGCTACAATTTGTATATTTCATATAACACAATAGGATATATGTACATGTTACACGCCCTGTATATTAGATATGTCCTTCAAAGTATTCATATAGAATTGCAAGTTTGTATCTTGTACACAAAGGAAGTTAGAGGAAGAAGTGTAAAGATAGACTTTGCTCGGTTAAATTGATAGGACGCATGTAATATTTTCTGTTATTATGTACTCTGGCAGTAATTTATCAGCAGTGAATAGAAGCAGACGTGCAAATTTTGCAGTTATCTACAACATTTGTGCCATTAAAGTTAAAATGGGTCGAGGAAAACAATTAGACAAAAGTGAAACCGACCGAATTTTCTTATCGCGGTCACAAAATCAAACTATCACGAAAATTGCGAAGTTATTAAATAGAAGCCTTCGCGTTGTGTATAACTTCTTAAAAAAATCCGAAAATCTACGGAAAAAAGGAAAGTACTGGCAGACCTCGTGCTACAACAGAACGCGACAGACGGGCCATATTACGCGTAGCTTCTAATTATAAGGGAACTGCAAGAAAAATCGCTGAAGAAGCAGGTGTTTCAGCTAACGTAATAACTGTGCGACGTATTCTCCAAAGCGGTAAACAAATTAAACGAAAAAAAACTAAAAAGAAAACCTCCTCTAAGCGAGCAACATAAAGAAGCTCGTTTAAAGGTTGCTCGCGATCATGTTTTGTGGAAAAAGAAGTGGAGAAATGTGACATTTAGCGATGAAAAGAAATTTAATTTGGGCGGTCCTGATGGCTGGAACTACTATTTCCACGATCTAAGGAAAGAAGAACAATATTTAAGCCGTCGACAAATGGTGGCGGAAGTGTCATGGTGTGGGCCGGTATTGAATATCGGGGAAAAACTGACAAATTTTTTATCTGGCCGTGTAAACAGCACAAAATATCTTGAATTAATAGACGATCGGTTAAATAAGTACGCGACTCGTATCGCAGGCGGTACGTTTATTTTTCAACAGGATAATGCTGCGATACATACCGCAAGATGTGTTAAAACTTATTTTAGTTCTAAAAATGCGACATGCCTCGAGTTCACCCGACCTTAATATTATTGAAAATATATGGGCAGAACTTTCAAGAAACGTTTATGAGAATGGAAAACAATACACACAAAGATGTAACGGAATTAAAACAAAGTATTGTTACAGATTAGAGTCTTTTAAGACAAAAACGTATTAAAAAATTGTTTAAATCAATTCCTAATCGCTTGGTAGATGTTATACCGCGAAAAGGTGGTTTTACTAAATATTAATTTGGAATTCAACAAAATATTTCTGTTCAAACAATTGTATTTTTTAATAATGCTCTATCATTTTGTCCGACTAAAATCAATACATGTCTACATTATTTTCTCTAATTTCTTTCGTATATAAGATACAAACTTGCAATTCTATATGGATACTTTGAAGGGCATATATAATATACAGGGCGTGTAATATGTACATACATCCTATTGTGTTATATGAAATATACAAATACATCAATTATCCTGTCATTTTCTCCGGCACTGTAGCTAGGTAGTCGGATAAAGTGTTAATTACAGTTTGCACATCGAGTTTTAAATTCCGAATAAATTGCAAGGTATGCGGGTCGTTGCACCGGCTTATTAGACGTAATATTACGTCACCGACTGCGAACGTGTCAAAGATCTAACGAAGCGTCCATTAGTGTCGTTCCTCCGCGCTACAAATTGCAAACAACAAATGCAACTATAAGCAGGATATGCATCATTTAAATTCAGTTAAAAATAAAAGGTGTATTATTATTCTGGTTACATTTCCGCGAGACTGAAATTCCAATCGCATCTAATCGCAGTCTAATTCTCTTTGATATGTATTATAATTACGCGGATGACACGAACGACCGAACTGTCTGCTGCTATGACGCAGAAACACGGTATGTAATCTATACCACGTGGAAAACCACTGGTTTACCTACTCCCGACAGAGAACTGTTTATGATTTCCTTTCGTAGCAAATTCGTTTCCGATTACGTTCCGTCCGCCGAAATTTCCAGTCACGAATTTATCGTCGTTCACTCGCCTAACTGCGCATTCTTATAATCGTCTTTACGGGCACACGTCGATCGTAATACCCGATCGTAACAAAACCGTATTCACGTTCCAAGCGATTCTTGCAAAAATCAGTCTCGTCTGACTGTTACACTCTAATTTCT
The DNA here is from genome assembly GCA_028455805.1 of Lasioglossum figueresi. Taxonomy (NCBI): domain Eukaryota; kingdom Metazoa; phylum Arthropoda; class Insecta; order Hymenoptera; family Halictidae; genus Lasioglossum; species Lasioglossum figueresi. The sequence goes on from CM052202.1 coordinate 15,553,683, forward strand.
CCATCGAGTCGCGTGGAGGCTAAATTTGAGTTACGAGAACGCTTTTACTTATCGCCGTGGCGGGATTGATCACGCAAGTTTCGATTTTCGCGGAGACTTCGAGTGAGAATCGGAGAGAACTCTGCTTGGACGATTACTATTTAATTAGTCGTACAATCAATACAAACAATTTTTATTGCGCATCAAAATCCACAGTCTGTCTACAACTCGTTCATGATAGTTTTATTTAGTCAAACTAGTCAAATTTTTCCTAGTTCCGATAGCGGTAATTAGACTGCGAATTTTATGCATTTATGACAAAAATGGGTGGATGTAATTTAAAACAGTAACAAGATTAAGACGATTTGAGGACACCCATATGTTACTTTCAATTTATTATAATTGTTCAAGACAGGAAGAAATTTTTATATGGTACCGAATGTTGTAAGTGACTAGGAAAATTTTTATTTTGCATATAAATCCGCAATGTAGTGATAATCATTTGTTTATGCGGGTCACCACACGACCAACGATATGTGCGAAACAAAGCGGAAGCCTCCGACTGGCCGCAACTTCCTGTCCCGTTGCTTATCACAATTCCGCCATCACAATGCCATATCCCAAGGCCCAGTGCATTCGGTGACTTCCGGTCTGTAAAAATCGACCGGCTTCGATCGAATCGGAAAATGCTACGTCTATTTTAAAACAGACATAGTTAGGGCTCTGTTGTCTAATGAATAACGGGAGTACGCTGTGTTGAACTCGCTTCCTGAATCTTGCAAATTCTCTAGTCGCTATTCACAAGCCAGCGAGCACTATCAATTTCAATCTGGATTTAATAAATATCAACATCGTTCCTCTTATCTGGTGCACATCTAGCTAATTAGCGGTGATAAAGTAGCAACTATGGTTGCGAGTTGTACCGTTAGCTGGGATATGAATGTACTGAACATCGCTTACAAATTGATAGATGTATACTGCTTTGTGAAAAATTCTGGATCTTCAGCAAAATGGGATTTTCTAAATACGAAATTCATATCGTTCGTTTCGTCATTGTAAAATTTCCGACTATCATAATATAAAACGTTGAAAAAAATGTTGTTTAAAATAAAAGAACAAGATCGCGTTGATTTTTTATGTGATAATGTTGTAGCTGGTGTTAAGACGGATTCAACGATGTATAATATTATAACCTTGACACTATTAATAACATTAGAATATTTTTGGATGGCTAAAGTGGCCAAACACCTCATTATGCGACCCCTCAGAATATAATCTTTATCAAGATCAAGAAATGGATTTCTTGGGTCGCGAAATTTAATTGAATAGAGGCAAGCAGAGAATTAGCATGAAAATGTATATGAAGCGTTCCGAGGAGAACAGTTGGCTAACAGTTTGAACTGGCAACTTCCGTGAGCGGGTTGAATATACAACGGGAACGGTGTGAGAATCGTCGGAACACGGGGAACGCGTTTTGAAAGTTTGCGTAGGTCTCCGCGCGCGCGGGAATTCGGTGGCTGGCTAGAACGTGTGCTCAGGATTCGATTTCCGCTTACGGTTTCGGTGGAAAATTCTCCTCTCGGCCAGGTGAACGAACTCGAGTACACGAAGGCACAGAATTAGTCCAACAACCGTGCTCTGACCGAATTCGAGGCGGCGCGGCGGCCGCGAGACCCTCGAAACGTGCTGGTCTCGTGACTCAAAATTATTTATAGTTCGTATTTAAGGAAAACCGGCGTGTGCATTCTTTGGGCAACGTGACCAGCCGACACTCACCGCATAGAGACGGAATCCGATTCGCACAGATATCGAACGATCGTGCGAATATCGGCCGGGGATCTTGCATTCTTCGGATGATGGCACGGCGTGCTCGACTCTTTTTCGCGAACGTTTCTGGAACGCGAGTCGGCTCTTCCGGAATTTCGTAACAGGTGAAAATTCCGCTCAAGCACGCGCGATCGGTGACTCGAGCTAACCGAGGAGTTGGGCTCGTCTCTGGAAACATTTTCGGAATTATAGAAAAATTCGTGTTTCCGCTGCTAGGATAAATGTATCTGTTACTGCGAGTGTACATTTCACTGCGGTATCTTTTCCCAATGAGATTAAAATACATAAAAATAAATATTTTGCCCTGAATAAATTTGTACAGTTCAATGAGAATGTATTCTCGTTAGCAAAGCAAACAAAATTGTCAATCATTCTTATATTTTTATAATCTCAGGATTCGAAAAAACATTCTTCAAAAAAGGTAAAAATAAGACCATTTTTCTTTTATCTCGATCACCAAAGGACTGTTGTTCACATGATTGTACAGTCTTTATAATGCTTTAAATTGCATAGGAGAAAGTTTTATTATTAAAGTGGAGTGGGGTAAGTGCGTAAACTGGTTATTTTTATTATAATATTAGCGAAATTTCTCTAGCTTGTATTTATTAATGTACTAAAATTTCATATGAACTATTCGACATAGATGTCGCCCAAGAATAAAGGTGGTTTCCTAATTTAATACAATATAATGCAATAGAGCATGACACAAGGATTGAAAGCATTTTTAACTCTAATGGCGCTCTTACCCCATTTTCGGGGGAAAGCGCAGAGTAGTTGACATTTTGTAGAATATCCTATCAAAATGAAAATTTTCAAGGAAAATTAGAATCCTACGTAATATTAATTCACCAGTAATAACAGCGTTAAAGTACAGCGTTAAGTATTTACATACCAGACTGAAAATACATAGATTCAAAATCCAACTTTACCAAAACCAGTCTTCACTTACCCCACTTCACCTTATTTAGATACCTACTCCGATACAATAAAAATATAAAAAGAAACATCTCTTGCCTTTTTAATAAAAAAAATTAAGCCCTCAGCGTACGCAGGAATTAGTACATGGCTCTTTTTCGTCCGCAGTAATACGTACATAATATTACCGATTTTATTTTTTCATATTTTCTTATGTTGTATTAGGTATTGAGGCCACCAATTTCTTTTTGTATTCATAACACATAATTCTTCCATAAAATGCTTACACATATTATTTCATGATAAATTAAGAACAATATTAAAATGAAGTACGATCGAAGCATGATACCGCAATAATCGGTACAGTTACCCTATAACTTGGTGATAAAGAATTGTAAGAGAATCATTTTAGACTCGTTTCGATTGAAATGAAAAAAGATCTTCGATTTCGATCCTTTTAGAAAGGTTCCCAAATTTCGTTGGAGCCCGATTTCCATCTGTTTTCCATGCAAACATCAGTTCAGAAACGGAACACGTCAAAGCTAATATTGTTGCTGAAGAATGGTGCGTCGAAGGCAGGGCCGCCGCGTGGATACGAGTCGCCCGTGTGCAAGAGAAATTTAGTGCGCTCTCTTCAAACATAAAAATGATTTGAATGACCCTTTTTTTTAACAAAAATATCTGTTCACGGTAGCCAGGGCTGTTACACTGTAACATTTGTTACTTCTGCTATTAGGCTTTGTGTCCACTGGCAGCGACGGGCGCCCTTGCCGGTTCATGTTTCGGCGCCCCTTTGATAAAGCGTCCGTGTGCAGCGCACAACCTCCACAACCGTACGCGGCGGCCCTGGTCGAAGGTCCGTCGGGTTAATAGCTAGGATGATCTTAATTATCCTCGATACTATCGAGTAAATACAACGACGATACCATTGCCCTATCTCCACTAGCACAATAAAAGAAGCAGCCCGTCCACAATTTCTTCGATTTCAATTACGTAACGTTCTCGATGCCAGACGATCGCGAAAGAACCGGCGAAACGTCGTGTATCGACGCGAAATATCATCGACGATGCGTCACAGATAATTTTAATCGTTAGCAATAACCGTGAAACGCGGGCACGTTGCAGTTTCCCTCGGTAGAATGTTTGTTCTGCGTTGAGGCGATGAAATCATGACCTCGAATCGCAAATCAGCGAATTTCAAACAGCATTATGCATACAATACATGCAACAGGCGACGACGAGGTGGTCACGTATCGGGGTAGGATAACGTCAGACTTAAAAGAAAACGAAGAGTAAATAATTAACTGTGGACGAAGCTAAATCAATTAATGTTTCATTGAACTGCAGAGCTCGATGGATGATGCACACGCGAACCTCATCTTTGATCTCCACGCGGGCAAATAGACAGATCAAGTGAACTTGATTGAATCCACTTAATTGTTGATGGGACAAAAAAATCAACAATTTCTGCTTTACTGTTAATCTATAATAATCCCAATTTATCAGACAAAATTTCTCTTCTTTAAGCATCATTCTACCCGTAGAAGTAATTTAATGTAATTATGACAAAATCGAGATACCAGAAAATTATATTAGGTCAGCGAAAAAGTTCTAAAACTAAATTCTGTCAAATTTTATAGTAGAGCATTTTTTTAATTTTTAGAAACCATAAGTCGAAGGATCTTTATGCGTTTGTGGCTTCTAAAAATTTTTTAAAAATGCTCTACTATAAAATTTGACAGAATTTAGTTTTGGAACTTTTTCGGTGATCTAATAAAATTTTCTCTCGAAACGGAAGCGTTGAACTTTGCATGCTGAAAAGTGCAGCGTATCGTGGTAGAATCTCGGAACGGAAACGGCCGAGATAGGGACAGATTAGTGTGCGAGAGTGCGTTTACACAAGTTTACACGAAAACACGTGTTTTTATCTGGCTTCCAGGGCCTCAGCGGTGATTTGGGAGCGCGAGAAGTTCTCATTGGCGAATTGCGAGAGGCTGCCGAACCTCTGCGGGAGGGTTGCGCTGCAGAGGTCCGCGAGAAGGTCGAGGCGGCGGTAAATGAGGCCGTACAGGCCTGGGAGGACACCAGGGCCGAATTAGATGCCCTTTGCACCAAGTACCAGCACGCCTGCAGATTGTGGCAACAGTACAAAGACTCGAGCGCTGCGGTAAAGGCCTGGGTGGACACGCAGATGGACAGCGTCGCGAACCTGCCACCTGAGGAGGCCGTCAAACACATCAAGGTACGGCCAACCACCTCTTCTTTTCAATACATACTCGTACACCTAACCATCAAACCTTTGCCAGGCAATGTACATCTCTAAGAATTGATTTTTGCGTTTATCTACCAAAGAAATCCTTCAATTATTTTTCAAAATTTATTTGGTTCGTTGCTTCTTTAAGATTTGCTTGTTTGCAGTTTCTTTTATTCCAGTTATTTTAAGAGATTTATATTATTGAACGTTGTTATGATTTTTTATCAAAGAGACCCTCTAGTTATTTCTCAAAATTTATTTGGTTCGTTGCTTCTGTTATTTTGTGGGTTTTTGTCTATTTTTTTAAGATTTGCTTGTTTGCAGTTTCTTTTATTCCAGGTATTTTAAGAGATTTATATTATTGAACGTTGTTATGATTTTTTATCAAAGAGACCCCTCTAGTTGTTTTTCAAAATTTATTTCATTCATTCCTTCTCAAAATTTTTCATTATATTTTTTCTTTATTCAATTAAAACTGTAGTTGATATAACTGTTAAAATTCTCATATTAAAAGTTCAATCAAAGTTCTTAAGTCAAAAGTCTAGTTAAAATCCGAATGTTAAAAGTTCAGTTAAAATATCCCAGGTAAAAGCTCAGGTAAAATCTTCATGTCGAAAGTTCAGTTAAAATTCTCAAGTGAAGAATCATTTTGAAAATTGGTTGGAGAGAATCCTTTCACAAAAATGATATCGGAGAGCGATAACATCCGCACACGTTTCCCGTTGCTGTTAACTATGACACAGTGCTCTGCCAAACTAGCTTCCCCCTTTATTCTCGCTGTGTAAAAATAAGTATACATTCTTCGTTATTTTTATTGCAAACGGTGCCTCCTATTTTAATGTGAAGAATAGAGAGAATAAAACTGCAAAAGCATGGGAAGGTTCGAGCGTATATTTAGCATTTGAGTCATCGGATAAAGTTTACTGTGTGCCGATATGACTTCAGTGACAAACATCGTTCGATTCTCTGGTTCTACGTGTTCGCACGAGTAAGGGATTATTTCGTATCGCGAGCCCTGAAATTCTATTGTGCTTCGTCTGAGCGGTTAATTGTCCCAGCAGACGTGACTCATCGGCGCGCGTTGGTCATTGAATTATGCCTAATGTAGAAAACGAATATGTTAAGCAAACATAGTAAATTAACCGAGTGTTTTGTAATGTCCGGGTAAACGAGTGAACATTGACCCCTGAACAAACGTTCTGACGTCTCTAAGCAAACTCACTTAAGTGTTTTCCACTTACACATTGCCAGTTTAAGCACTTTAAAGTTGTTTAAGGTTTCTTAATTGTCTACTTTCTACGCTCATACATTTTTCAAAAACCAAAATTAAGAAAATGTTGAATACGCTTGAGAGTTCGGTCCGACCGCTGTTCTTATCGTCTGTGTGACATCGGTGACATAATATTCATTATCAAAATCTGTGCACATATTACCGAACAAACTGTTCGCCACGATTACACAAGCAAAGTATGTATCTGGCACCTGAAATTTATAAACGGAAAGACGCCTTTCGAAAGAGGCAATAGATAATCAAATTTCAAGAGAGAGGATGCACTTAGCTATTTTAATCCTTTTCTTAAACTGGAATTAGCTAATTGTCTTACATGATCGGCCTCGATAGTCTATCGATCTTCATTTGAACTTCAAACTACAAACATCAAACTTGAACAATCTTCATTAGGCTCGAAGGATCTAAGAAACTCGAAGACATTCGTTCTACTACCCCCGTTTACGCCACAGTAATTATTAAATCACTGCATTGCAGAGTCAATTATTCTGTTAACCTAATATTGAACTAATTATTTTCTATGAAAAATGTGCTCTGCTCTAACAATTATTATACAATCTCTATATAGGATATATTCACTGGATTGTTTAATACCAATGTGTTAATGCAAACTTACTGTTGTTCAATGTTTGCTTATCTTTTTGTAAAAATTCACAGTACAATGCTCAAGTTAACTAAACGATAGGGGGTAGTATCTTTCATGCTACCCCAATCCTTCCTCAATACCTTCCGACCTTTTTCCGCATGCAAAACAAATAAAAGGGGGAACTGCATCGCTTCACCGCAGCCATCCCTAAAAACAATTATTAAAACTATTTATCAAAGACCACCTACCATGACTATCAATAAATCTCGTAGCAGTCCACGGTAAAATTAATTGGTAGAGTCACTCATTTCACCCTAATCCAAGGAATATAAAAAGAGGGATGAAATGACACTCCACCGCAGCCATCCCCAAAAATTGCTTTCCAAACTATTCGTTAGAAGATATCCACTAAAATTATTTTTCTAATCTACAATAAACTGTGCAAGCTGATTCTTTGACAGGGGGATGATACTTTTTATTCACCCCCTTCTATAAGACTAAAAGCTATTTTCAGAAGATGTTGACTAAGGAACGTAATAGCCGCACCCACCCCACCCTTCCCGAATATCTGCAGATCACACTGTTACACCCCTAGAGAAACTGTCGTTAAACAAATCTCGCAACAATCCACACTGAAACACCAAGCCTACTAAACAACAGGATGACAGCAGCACCCACGCCACCCCAACCACACCCCACACTGTCACCCCTTCGACTCACTTTCCCCGCACAAAAATCCATAAGAAGGGGTCCGGCTATCTCTGGCTCGCAGCCATTCCGAAAAACTACTACAGTATATCTCGCGCGATGTTCGCATGGCTAGTTGATCCCTTGAATGAAGGTTCTGCTGGGGGTTGGTGTCATTGTCCCCACCCTGTCTGCAGCGCAGCAGGACGTCGACTGGGCGATTCACCCTACGCAAGTGCGCCGTAAACGTGACTATGCGAGGGTAGGTCGTTGGGATACGGGACATGAGAGTTGCTCCCCCACTTTCAGGTCGTCTGCGCATCGATCCCCGGAGGACGCCAGTCTGGTCCAGAGCGTCGGGACGCTTGTTTCTATCCGTCGTCGCGTTGAACTCCCCCCAGTTTTACTCTCCCGCATCTTCTCCCGTCGTTGTCTTCGGAACGCGTGTTATCATGCTCGGGAGAGACCTTTGATCGCAAACGAGACCGATTTAGCAATAGCCTATCCGCGATTATGCGGCCGTTCGTGTCGCCGGGAGTCGCCACGAGTCCCCCTGGTTTCCGGTCGATCGAGAATTCGAAGCATGTGCTGCGCGTCTTTGGGCCGACACGTGTCCGCTACGAAACCGCTTCGCGGAACCGCTGTGAAAAATAGGAACGATGAATGGTGACCTAAATTGAGAGTCATGTGCACGCCCGAGGAGATAAAGGTACGATCCAGAGATCCCACCGGTGGTATCGATCGCCTCTACTCTTCCTGCTTTATTCTTCGGTGCTTTTTTTTCCTCTAGGCGTGTTTCTATCTCGCTCTCTCTCTCTCTCTCTTTCTCTCTCTCTCTATTTGATACGCCCCGAGAACGATCGAGGGCTGCAACCCCTATTCTTCTCCCTCGGGGGCGTTATCCTCGTCTGCAGTCTCTCACTCTCTACTTTCTATTGTTATACCAAATACATGTACACCGATACTTGGAGAGATTTCTTTCTCTTTGGATCCTGATGAATTTTTTTGGATTTACGCCCTTAACCCTTTGGGGACGAGAATTGTTTCTACTGTACTCTCTAATGAATTTAATGATACTTCCAAATGAAATTATTTATGTTGGAACCATAGTGTGTGGATATCTCCTGTGTCAAAATCTTCCACTTGGTGATCGAAATTTATTCTTTGGACTTCGTGAAATTATGTGTGTGTGTGAGCAGGATCATCTGTTTAGAGACATACGATTGGCAGAAGCACAAGCTTGTTAATAATTAGACTGCGGATTTTATACATTTATGACAAAAATCGGTGGCTGTAATTTATTGTAAAACACTAAAGACATTAAGTGTGATTCTCGATTTATTAAACTTGTTTAAAATAGAAAGAAAGTTTTGTATGGCTTCTGTGGTTTGCAATTGATGACGACAATTTTTATTTTGCATAAAGATCCGCAGTCTATTAATAATTATGAAAAAAGTGAATGAAGTTTTTTGTTTTGCTATTTGATTCCAGTATCTGTATGGATATCAGAGTACGAAATTGTATGTTTGTGTAACGATTCATAGATAAGTGAAAACGTTTACTAAAATCACTGACTATGTCTATGATCGTGTCCATAATAAACATCCATAAAATGATCATCTATGGTTCATGGTCCCTCAGAGACTCTATAAAAATGAATGTCTAATTAAAAATTTATTCGGTGTGTCATCTCAGCACGCAAATTTGGATTTTTCTCATTGCTACTTCGTTTGTAGCATCTCATCGGATGGAGAATAAAGAAGAGTTTGTTTACTACAACGTTGTTCATAATTACACCACAACGTACGTCATCTTCTTTTGTTAATTCCTACGAAAGATAAACACAAGGTTTCTTACTCATTACTTTCTCTCTCTCCACAAAGAGATGGGTTTCTCCAATATCTAATCAGAAGCGTGGTGAGATTCTGAGCTCCAATCGGGAGTGACGCAACGAACTGGAATAGAATTTCTGTGAAACCCTTGTGCACAGAGAATTCTAGCTAAATCCTAGTTTATATTTACTTCGAACAGTAGGTGTATCGAAGGACTCACTCGAGAGATCATATTTAGGTCCAAGATTGCCTTCGGAGAGACAATGTACTGTTACTTTCACGCGGAACTTGAAATTCTTGCGTTTATTCAGCTCTGACTAAATGTTTTCATTCTCGAAGTTGCTCAATATTCAAAAACATCCTGCTCCTTCTGCAATTAAAATCCTTGCATGAATCAATTTTGGCTTAAAGTACGCATTTGCTTTTCACAAATATGCAAGATTCGAAGAGAGAGAGAGATATCGTGATAAAACGTAGATTCTTCGATCTGAACAAAAATTTGAAATCCCAAACTCCTATTCAGCTCCGAAAATAAAATATCTTAACAATTGTATTTCTAACATTTACGATCCAATCGTCACAGTTGAAGCATCGAAGGCCTCTGAAAATCTTATGTAAATTGACAAAAATCAATCTGAATGAATCTAAACGAATCTAACTTGAACACAAACCCAGATTCTCTCAAAATGTTCTACATTTAAAATTCCCATAGACCTCTAGAAAGAGAAATCATCCTAGGAGAATTGAAATTCCATCATTCACGAAACAGTCTCTCCTCTTTTGTCCTCGATTCGAAGCTCCTTATCAAGATGACGAATTTTCCTATCTCGAGGCGTTGAACGCACTTAGATAAGAGAGAAAGGTTGATAAGCAACTTCCACTGCAATTTCCACGATCCCATGACTCCGGAGTGAGAAGCATAACTGGTTAGCAAGAGTCTCGATAAAAATAGTGGGTGGAATATTCGAACAGCATCGTAATGCATTTGGTTCACGCATCTGTCGTTTGTACTAGTCATGCCTTTTTCTACAACACTTGTCTCTTCTCTCTCTCTCTCTTTCTCTCTTTCTTTCTCTCTCTCTCTCTCTCTCTTTCTTTCTCTCTCTCTCTCTCATCTTCATTCATTCGTAACCATTCACTTCTGCGCGCGCGTTCGTGCGCCACCCATTCGCGTACTACCGCATACGTTTGTGTACGTCATTCCCGTGTCATAGATGACGAATACATCCAGTGCGTTGCATCCGATGCAAGGTTCCTCTGTATGCACGTTTTCTGCACCAGCTGCGAGCTCCCCCTTTTCGAAGGCACACGAAAATCTTCTGAGAAGCATCTGAGTTTGCCCTTATAACTGTGCTGTGTTAGACTCGAGGGTTCTCGAAGCTAATGATCAAGTATAATTTCATTTAGTCGGCTATTCAGATGATGATCTAGCGGCACTCTGGGATGCGGAGTGACTGTGGTTCGATTAGGATTCTTTAGAATTGCGAAGAGGATGTCGAAATAGAAAAATGTCAACACGAACTCGAGCACAATCCTATGATCGTTAAATCAAAATTATCAAAATCAAAATTTGCATTAGTTGCAAGCTACAGGAGCTACATAAACATTTGATTCTTCTCTTAATTATTGTAATAAACTGAACATTCATATGTTTCCGCCATTTTGAATTTTTTTTCAACTCATTTGTGCATTTATGACAAAAATTAATACGTCAAATACACAATTTAGAAGGCTGGAATATTAGAAGAATTTAAGGATATTGTTACATTATTTCCGATTTTCTAAAATCATTAACAGAGAAAATATCATTTTATGTAACTTCAGTCTCGACAATAGACAATTTGTATTTCACATAAAAATCCACCGATTAATTATAATATAAAAGTATCAGTTCAATGAAGAGTGCAACGTAAGTTATAAAACACAATCCTAATTATAAAATAAAGTATATAAATTCAAGGTTAGAGTACTGCTTCAATTATAAACCACCTTAGTGTTTTATAATCAGCTTTAACTATGTACAGCTCTAAAATGTATTATTGCAAGAATACCAATTCTAGAATTTCAAAATACTATTGAATTATCTCGAGCCGTTAAAATTATTTAAAAAAAAAAGTAAAAGTCTACGTAGCTCCTTCATGTTGTATTTAACATATACAATATTTATTTTTCATAAGAAAATACTTTTCATTGACATCCGGTCATTTTCAAAGTTGAAGATAACGTTATCTATTTTTCACTTGTCTAAGGTGTTTTTACCTACAGGGTTGTGTGAATATTTTTTCAGATTTGCGAGGAAACGATGGCGGAGCACAAGGAGAGGCTGGCGGAGCTGCGAGGGCTGGTGGCGCAGATTGCATCTGACGTCGGTCTGGATGCAAGTGCACCGTTGCACTGCGAGGTGGAGGCCCTCGGACAACGTCTCGAAGACATCCGCGAGACCTTGTCCTGTCTCGCGGACACGGCAGACGCCCGCGCTCTTAACCAGGAGCTCGCCCGCGGCGATTTATGTCAGACGAAAAATTTCCTGGACTCGATCCAACAGGTAAGTAATTATATAATCTTTTCACGGGCCGTCGGCTTTTCGGGATGGTCTACCGTCTGCGAGAAACACGCGCGATCGACGCCGCGATTTGCTCTTTCACACGCCACGTGCCATCAACTATGCCCTCGCCTCCTCGTACAAGATGATCTATGGATAGCGAAACGTATTTTCACCGAGCCATTTACCAGCTATTCTGGAATGAGCGGAATTTTTGACGATGGAAACGTTATCGAACAGATTACCAAACGCTACACCAAAATATTTCTCTCTATTTAACACTAGGCTTACCGAGCACTAAAAGCGACTACGGTAGATGTCCCCTCTATAAGCCATTTAGTGGTGCAGTTCTTTTAAAATAAGTTTTTACAATATAAATCATCAAGAAATAAATAAACCAAGAATGAAATTTAAAAGAATACACTTGTAGCTTATGAATAAAAATAAAATATTTTTAACTTCATCAATTTGAAATTTTATAATAAATAAAATCAACTTGCAATAGCCATGTCCCCTCTGTTGGCATAGCTGTCCTAACTACTGGCATACTCGCGTCTCCTCTATGAGCCATCGTAATAATAAAGTAAAAACGATGAAAAACTTGATTATTTACTACATTGATTAAAAAATTAATGATTAATATTCATGGAGTAGATATAATTTTTATAATGTAAAGTAAAATTAATTTAAATTTTATAGTTCATTTTCAAGTAAACATTTATTTGCTTTATCTTATATTACTTTGTATGACTTTTTTTGTGATCCATAAAACAATTTTTTTTTCAGTCCTATAATTGAAATGGGCACCAATTGTTCACTTCTATTACTAAAACTTATTGATTTAGTTTTTTTTAAATTGTACTTATAATTGATTTAGTTTTTTTTTAAATTGTACTTATAATTGTTATTTATCACCAGAAAACGACGTAAACAGAGTTATTCGATCTGGCTCATAGCGAGGACATAGCTGATAGTGGCACATCGAACTTATTTTACATTATAAGAAATAACGAGAATGTATCTATGCAAATTTTTAGCGGAAGGATTTGTTTACGACGATTTTACAATTCTTTTTATTCCACTCACGTCATATCTTCTCCAACCCATTCTCAACTTGTTCAGACTTGAAAAAATTGGGTCAGAGATTTTCTTTTTTTAGTATCTCGGAAATGTCACGAGAGTGCCCTCGTCGTAACTTAACGAAATTTTCTCATAATTGGGAATAAATTACGTAATAATTTCCTACAAAGCCAGAGGTTCGTAAATTCAATAATTGTAAATTGTAAAATCTGTGATGATCAATTTCGCCTCGTTAGTACTTTTAACATTTAAGAATTGGTAAATGAAAACGTTGACATCCAACCATTATCACGCACGCCCCAATAATTAGAATAAGAGGCAACATGTTGCAAGAGTTTGATTGGATAGTTAATTATGCATACCGGGTGGGCCGTGAAGAATTATCCCCCCAAGATCTCCGTTGCAGCCATATGACTTTCAAATAATCCGATAAAAGCGGTCATCTGTTGGTAAACAGTAGATCCTTTCAATGCTAATGAGCCACTTACAATAATCTATTCTGTCGACTTGGAAGAAGCTACTAAGACTTTCTCAGACTCTCCAACGAAATTTTCCCTGTAGATTCTTGAAAACAGGAAGATAGATTATTTGCGGGAAAGACGTCATCCCGAGTAAAATGGTCATACAAATATACATACAGTGACTCCCAAAAATATTCGGACACTAAGTATGACTAACTTTACTTTTCTTGTTGAAGAAGCAATCGGCCTGGGAATTGTTTTTAGCAATAAAACATTTGTTAATGTTGATAAACATATATAATTTATTTAAAAAATATACGTATATTTCATGATAAAAATTATTAAAAGAAATAATGTATCATTTGTGGCTCACAAAAATATTTGGACACTTACATACAGAATCTAGAAAAGCATTAGATATCCATGTCGCCTTAGTACTATCTGTAGTAAACGTGAATTCGTTCAGAATGGGTCGCGTATTGTACAAGAATTTTTATTACACTGCTGCTCTAAAATTCTTCATTCGCCGCCACACTCGCCGGACCTTAATCCTATCGAGAATTTCTGGAATGAATTGGATAGAAAAATTCGAGAAACCCCAATTACATCGATAGCCGAATTGAAACAAAAGACTTGTAACTGAGTGGTCAAATAAAACTGTAAAATATTTTTTAAAAATTACAAATAATATGCCAAACAGATTAAGACATGTTCTTAAACAAAATGGTTATACAAATTTTATAACGTTAAATTACATTAACTAAATAGAAAATTAATATTGTCCGAATATTTTTGTGAGCCACAAATGGTAAATTTTTCTTTTAATAATTTTTGTCATGAATTGTATGCATTTTTTTAAAATAAATTATATATGTTTGTCAACATTAATCAATGTTTTATTGCTAGAAACAATTCCCAGGACGATTGTTTTATCAACACGCGTAATTATCAAACCGTAAAGTTAGTAATACTTGGTGTCCGAATATTTTTGGGAGTCACTGTACATTGTAAATCCTGATCCGTGTTCAGGATGACGAGCTCCCGTTCACATTTCCGGGGAAATTCGTAAACGGGGGCCTGGATTCGTAAATATTTTGACAGTGTATATGTGGGTATCGACGGAAATCGTGTTGATACGTGCGCTTAAAGCCGCGTGGTTAGACAGGCCGACGCCAGTTTATTTGAATTAGTTGCAGACGCTACTGGGAACATAGCTTTTCTCCTGGCCCGAATTTGTAGGAAAATCTTACGACGCGACGGTATGTAAACTTTGAAAAATTCTACTCTGAATTCTAGCTGACATTCTAGCCAAAATTCTAACCCAAACTGTAGCAGTTCCTCTTACCCTCGCTATTAAAATTGTGCTAGTTTCCTAGGTACAAAATTTTAATATTCTACTCTCCGAAGAAATTCTACCCCGAATTTTAGCTAAAGTTTATTAACATTTAAAAATTCGAAATGATTTTGATTTTCTGCCGAAAAAATTTTTTTTTCGACATTTTATATATAGAAGTTTGTAGATGTTTAAACACTGTTTAACTTCTGTTGGAAACATTTATTCCTCAGATTATCGGAAACCCATGAAAAATCGTGATAATGCAGTGCTTCTACCAAAAAGCTTGGAAAAATTATTATTGCGTGTAAATTATGTTGAAATGATGTAATTTATTATTTTAATACTAGTAGTTCACGAGACATTTTAAACGGACAAAAGTTTAAGACGACTATCTTTTCAGTAGATTATCGCATTTTGTTAGAGATGCTAAACGTCTAATAGTTCCCAATTGCTCTCAAGTGTCGAAGTTCAATAGAGTATGTTCTGACGAAATTCGATATAACAGACGTCACCAAGGTGGTGGTTGTGTAATGTTGTGGGCATCGTTCTCACAAAACAGTTCAGGACCAATTCAAAAAATTAATGGCATTATGGAAAAGTTTCAATATCTGGACATGATGAAGGAAACCATGATACCTTATGCACGTGAATATTTGAAAGAAATTATTGTTACTTATATTAACATAAATATCTTTTTCATAAGTAAGTCTTAAATTAATGTCCGCAGCAAATACAGCATTAAAAGTTTCATGCGCATTCTGCCAAACACTGTTTACGTTTTGAAAGAATCTAAGTTGTTCGTAGATAGAGTGCGAATACAGGGTGTTTGCGAAATCGTGGTACAACTGGTAAGGGGATGATTCCTCACATAAAATTTAATGGAAAATAGGCAATATTGTTTTTTTCATACGGGGCTTCATTTTTGGGAAAATCGAGTTTGAATTTCGTTAGGTACGCGTGTACTTAGAGTCTGCTTTGTTCGCTCGGTCTAGCTCGCAATTTCCATTGCCGCTTGCATCTGTAAACAGTAGAGTAATCCCATGCCAAATCGATCACTTTTTGCAGGCACAATCGTCGATTTCGTTCTAAATGAAATATATTGTAGACCATGTGAAATTAGGGGGAGTTTAAGTCATCATTTTGCCGGTTTCGATTTTTTTTAGAAATTACAGGCTTTCGAAAATTTCCATTTTTGCCCATTTTGGCGAAAACGGGCCTCACTTACGAATTTTTATCTCAGGAACTGTTTTTCCGATTGAGCTACATTTTTTATTGTTTTATTCGAAAAAGATTAGGCTATTACCAAATAACTTCTTCAACCTCGACAATCAACTTTATAATGTCGAAAAATTTAAACAAATTCTTTTTTTACGTTTTTTTCGATGAGGGGGTTTAGTGATTTAAATTTAGAAAAAATATGGTTATATTCCTTAAAATTTCCCAAAAACAACGACCGTGGTCCCGTTGAAAGCACCGGTTCTCATTCGATCACCGAAGTTAAACAACGTGGAACGTGGAATGGGCTTGGATGGGTGACCGCCTGGTATAAACCCGGGAAGTGAGTGACCCCTGGGTGCTTTTCACGTGTTGTTGGTTAAAGGTGGTTCGGATCCCACCGTAATAAACAGTAGGTCCCGCTGAAAAGGCGATAGGGATAGTGGAAAGAAGGGAGAGATTGGTAAATGGATATGAAACCCTGAGGGGACCAAATAATCATATCAATCCTTAAAATTTCCCCTTTTAAAATTGGCGTCACAATGAGCTGGTAAAAGACGCCGTGTACCCCTGTTTCAGGTAGAGGCGAGCCGACCGCACTGCTATTATGGTTCGTTGTCTACATACATATACCGTTAATCTCGAGAAAATACCTGCAGACTGTGTACGACCTATGACACCAAATTCTCCGTGATTTAGCAACTCTTTTATTTGTACTAACAATAAGTACAAACTCTGCGCTGTAGCGATATAATCATGCGTCTGCAAAATCGGAATTTTATCTGCGAGACGGTCTATGAAGTCATCGGTAGAACATGTAAGTGTCTCTATGGAAGATCTATCGGTATTTGTCCAACTTTTAAAAGTGACATCTGTGATGTAATTATCATAAAAAAAATAAATCTCATTTCTAAAAAATTAAAATGTCATTTAATAAATGTAGACAGTATCTCGCCTAATAATGTCAAAGACAATGAAATAGTTAAACAGTTAAAAGATAAATTTAATTCAGAACATAATAATAGTGAAAAAATTCGTATTCTTACAACTTTGCCTAAATCATGAAGTATTCGTTGAATTTCATTGGAATTTAAAACTACGTATCATATGGCAATACAAGCGAAGCAGTTGCAAGTCAGTCACGGAATAATGTCTACTCCAAATCGAAAACATGGTCGTCCATTATCAGAAACTACGAAGTTATTAGTACATTCTGCATTAGCATTTTCAAACACGATTAAGGAGAAGCATCCCACATGTAGTATTTAGTACTTTTGCAAGTTTGCAACCGAAGGAGTGTGTTTTAGCTGGTGCCAGTGGAACACACTCTGTTTGTGTTTGTGTTATCTCCATCAGAATGTAAAATTAATGTTGCTTGCGATTAAAACAGCAGAAGCTGTACGTCGCATAAATTCAAACATTGCTATTATAACAGATTATAAACTCATTTTAAAATCTTTAATGTATGAGCAACCGACTTCATCATGCCATTTACGGAAATGTACTTATTGTCCCTGTTTTAACAGTATCCGTTCTGAATTTGAACAATTTTTTAATGATAATTACATTACAGATGTCACTTTTAAAAGTTGAACAAATACCGGTAGATCTTCCATAGAGACACTTCATGTTCTACCGATGACTTCATAGACCGTCTCGCAGATAAAATAACGATTTTGCAGACACATGATTATATCGCTACAGCGCAGAGTTTGTACTTATTGTTAGCACAAATACTAGACTTGCTAGATCACGGAGAATTTGGTGTCATAGTTCGTACACAGTGTGCAGGTATTGTCTCCAGATCAACGGTATATGTATGTAGACAACGAACCATAATAGCAGTGCGCTCGACTCGCCTCTACCTGAAACAGGGGTACACTGCGTCCTTTACCAGCTCATTGTGACGCCAATTTTAATGACACCATCTTTTCCAAGGGCTCATTTAAAAGGGGAAATTTTAAGGAATATAACCATTTTTTTCTAAACTTAAATCACTAAGCCCCCTCATCGAAAAAAACGTAAAGATAGAATTTGTTTAAATTTTTTGACATTATAAAGTTGATTGTCGAGGTTGAAGAAGTTATTTGGTAAAAGCCTAATCCTTTTCGAATAAAACAATAAAAAATGTAGCTCAATCGGACAAACAGTTCCTGAGATAAAAATTCGTAAGTGAGGCCCGTTTTCGCCAAAATGGGCAAAAATGGAAATTTTCGAAAGCCTGCCATTTCTAAAAAAAATCGAAACCGGCAAAATGTTGACTTAAACTCCCCCTAATTTCACATGGACTACAGCATATTTCATTTAAAACGAAATCGACGATGGTGCCTATAAAAAGTGATCGATTTAGTGATGGAATGACCCGGTATCGTTTAGGATGTGGTATGACTTTAAGTAATATGTTGGATTATTAGCAATAATAATGCAACTGCCAAAGAGTAAAAATGAATTTCGTTGTCCATTAGAAACACTGCAATTTTTGGTACCCAAGGGCCAGGGCAATAAACGATGCAGATCTTGGGCTTTTCCTTATTTCAAGTGGACGACTGATTTTCTCTTTCACTCCTGCTACATTCTTTTCCTCGCTTCGAGTCCGTTTGCCGAACTGTTTAAGTCGTCCTTCCGCGCTGTTTAATAAAATAGTTTAAACTGAATTCTCCAGCGTTTCAGCTATTTTGAAACCCATTTCCCAACATAATGATTAGCCGTAAATTTCAATAATTGATTTATTCAAGTAATTTACAAATGTT
Organism: Lasioglossum figueresi; assembly: GCA_028455805.1. Taxonomy (NCBI): domain Eukaryota; kingdom Metazoa; phylum Arthropoda; class Insecta; order Hymenoptera; family Halictidae; genus Lasioglossum; species Lasioglossum figueresi. The sequence goes on from CM052202.1 coordinate 15,572,435, forward strand.
GAAAATGTCTTCCTTGCTGTTGTAGACAAATTCTTGCGCGACGAATTAATGAAGGCAAATTATCACAGGTCAACGAGTCTCTACATTGTTTATACACACAAGCGGCATTGGAAATTGCACGCAAGACTCTGTCTAAATACACGCGTACTTAACGAATTTAGCGTACTTGAGGAATTTCATGTGAGGTTTATGTGAGATTTTATGTGAGGAATTATCCCCTTGACTGTTGTACCACGATTTGGTAACCAACCTGTATATGTGCAAATCTTAAGAACAATTGGGAATTGTTCGACGTTTAGTATCTCTGAAAAATGCAATAATCTACTGAAAAGATAGTCGTCTTAAACTTTTGTCCGCTAGTGTAAGTAAATATATATTTTAAGAAATTTTTAAATTCTTACTATACATGTTCATCAGAAAACACACGCTCTGCGACTGTTGATGCTCATTTCTACTTAAATTCGTTATAAATCTTCAATCTGTGCAAATCTGGAACTACATAATTATTTATGCACTATGATCACAAATTTTTATCGAAAGATAAATGACTGAAGATGAAGTTTTATAATCGTAAAAAAACTTACAGAATTGATTATGTTAAAATATTAACTACTATACTAATATAGATGATAACGAAATGAAATGTGTGCGCAAGTGCCCTGTATACCTACTTGAAAAGCTTCTGCAATGTAAGGATTTACACAATATCCTTAAAACACTTGAAAATCGCTAATGAATGAACGCTGTTTCAGAGACTGTTTAAGAACGCAAAGCGTGCTATAAAATTTATTGACTTTCGGTAAAGTAGAGTATTTCGCGGGTGTACAAATTAAAAAAAACAATACTGAAGCCTTATTGTTTAGACCTTGAGCTATGTCGGACAGCAAAAATTTTACGATTTATGCAAAATTTTGAAATCGACTTTTTTCCGACTTCTCGGGATAAATTACTCAACTGTGTAATGTTGCGTTTTGATTGATGGTGGGACCAATGGTAGGACCAATGGTGAAAGTTCAAGAATTGACACAGGTTATTAAATTGGTTTAAAGAAAGGGAGTAAAAGAGCGGCAGAACGGAAGCCATAATTCGACATCAATGAATCGCCGTAAAGCATGGATCGCTGCGATGATGGCGCGACGTCTGAATTCCTCGGGGAGCATTTCTGAGAAACGAGGGCTGCTTTAAAGCAGCGCTGAGTTTCATACGCTGAAGAACGACATACGCGCCTCTCTTTTCTATCTTGTTCTCTTATTCTTGTTCTGGCCTTCGCGAATATTCGCCCCGACGCGACGCACGAAATGCCTCCCGATCGTTCACGGCTGTCGTCTCGCCTTCTTCGCAGACTGCATAGCGCCCAACACCTGCAACCTCCTATAATGCACCCCAGAATAGACCTGCATATCCTTAAAAATCCACTGGCACCGCACAATACTCTCCACAAAATTCTCGAAACCATTCTATGATAATTCTACAACTTTTCAAATAAAGAAAGGAAATATCTACTGCGTTATGCGGATCGTAGTAAACGCTAGTTAAATTCGGAATGGTAGTCGATCGCTGTGCTCAAAAATTTTTCAGTTAAATTTTGAACAACTTTTCAGCGCAAAGGTTTGTTTAAACATTCCTTTGTAATGCAGCTAGATCGAGATTAATATAATAATGGAACATTTACATACAACTTCGATAGTTGCTACATTTAGTCACATACTTCTCACATTAAATCCTCACTTTTGCCTCCTCTCGTTCTAACATCCTATGCCATATAACCCAATCCTAACAGAAGTATTTGAAGTGTACAACGAAATTGAGTAGTCACGAATACAATTTACAAGCTCTCGACTCACCTTATTGCCTAAAAATTGCATTTCATAGCTACTTCGCAATACTTCTTCAAGCAATTTCTCCAAGAACAAGTAGAAGAGGGATAAGGCGAACTATGTTTCTGCCAATTTTACCCCGCGGATCGCTTTCCACTCGATCTTTTACGACCACGGTTCCTGGTCGAAGGAAGTTGAGGAGCGTGTTACCCGGTGTATTTTTATTATCGTGTGCAAGGCTGGAATTGTAGGCGCCTGAGAGATAGAGGACCTTGGCCGATTCTGTTTCGCGTCTCTCGTGGTTCTTGGACTGTTCGGGAATTCCCTCCGGGCTGTTCGTCAAGGTGATTTCTTCAACCCCCCTGTGGATGAGTGTAGGTGTGTCTATCGTTTTGGGTACGCGTCCATCGGTTTCCGGCGTGCCATTGGTGCTTGGCACAAGCCCGCGATCATTAGCTCCGCACGCGCGTTTATATTTTAATCGCGGTAGTTCCGAAACAATTTGTTGTGTCAAGGCCGCCGAAGGGCTTAAAACCGGGGTGGCAATTACATCAGTCACGAAATCCGCAACAGCTGAACAATCCCGGCCGTGCACCCCCTCGGGCCGGGCTCACACTCTTGCCGAAACTTTCGAATACGTCTAAGGGTACGTTTCTGTTCGAGCGATAAACGATCCGACGAGAGCCAACCTCGCAAACCCATTTTATTGTTTTCTGAATTGCTGAAGCTGCTTGGATCAAGCATTCTCGTTTCACGTGTATTCAAATTGTACCTGTGCGCTATTTAACAAGTGCTGCGTCGGTCACAGATAACATTAATTTCGGCCTCCATTTTTATTGCGATATACTCGAATAAACCAAGCTTGATGTGGATTTTTACGATACAGAAGGGTTGAAATAGCGTCTGCTATGATAAATTTAAATTTTCTAGTCTCAGTTCCACCGATTGAATTATTTTAAGAAATTTAAGACCTTCATCTTTTGTCGGAATCACATTTTCATAATCTGGACAATGTCGAATTCAAATGTCGGATACTTCCGGAAGGACTGTTATCTGGAGAATTTGTTTGGCTCGAATATGTTCCTTTGTGGTTTGCAATAGTGTTCGGGTTTATAGATGGCTGTTTTGGATGGATTTACGAACCGCCACAATGATTCGAGCAACGTTGTCGACGGAGATAGCCAAGGACGAGCAAAACCGCGAATAGAATAGGCCGGAGACTCGCTGGAACGTCGATAGGGGAAAAAGTAACACGACCAAGTGGAGCACGGCTGATATAGGGAGCCGAGATTCAATTAATAATGGCTGAACTTCTCCGCGTTATCAGTTGGCTTCGTTTTGTTAGCTCGTTCATTCGATACCGCAACTGAAAGTCGAAAGAAATCTTAGGCACTCGCGGGACGATCTCTCGAGGATATCGAGCACGCTCGGGATAACAAATCATTGATAAAGGAACAATCTTCAAGTGTTGGGTTGTTGTATATTCAGTTGGGTTGATAATTTATTGATGTCACCTGTATGACGACATTCGTTCGCAAAGGGTTAACATGTTGACTGCTAAAAATCCCCCGCAAGAATTTTTTTAATAAGGAAGACGCTTTCCTAGGAAACAATTGAATAAATTTCTTAAATCAAACATACAGGGTGAGACACTTAAGACACCCACCGAAAATATCTCCGTTCTTTTTAATAATACGAAAAAAGGCTTGGTTCATTGGGCAATTATTGTGACAGAGAAGTTTTTTTTATTAGTGTAACATTCAATGACAAATTCAACCATATATGATATATTGATCTTCGAATGACGTTCGAGGGAGTTATTCTTCAAAAAGCATAACTTAACGTACGAAGACCATATTCATGATTAGGTGCCTCATCCTGTATGCCATAATAAAAATAACAAACAGTCTAGATAAACTAAATCTTACCAGTCACATAAAGGAACACATGCCAGTCACTTTTTATGCTCGAAAGGCTCAATATTAAACAGGTAAAAATGACTTGCCTGCCTCGTGGCTTACTCAAGTCAGACCCCCAGAAGACAATTCAGAAAAATCGCTTCCAAAAAGATACACTCCTCATAACCCTTCTGTTTCCTATTTCAGAGCTTGACGGCTATGAACCAAGGAGACTCGAAGGAGCAGTTGAACGTGTTGCGCAACCACCTCCTAGCACTGACCTGCACAGAGCCGCAGCTGCAGTCGATCAAGGAACGCAGCTTGGAAGTAACCATTCAGGAGCCATCGGTGGTAGAAGTGCTGCAACTGTGGCAGAGAGTCTTCAGAGAAACCTTCCAACAATACCATCGTCTCTCGGCTCGTCTAGTCAAAACCCAAGATGGAGCAACAGCGATGAAACTATGGCAAGAGTACTTGTCACACGTGCAGGACTTCTTATCGCACGACGGTCCTGGTGACTACAACGGGCTATCGGAGCACAGAAACCTCTGCGAGGTGCACAGGAATCTTCTGACCGACCAGCAGAATCTCATCCTGACAGTCAGGACCGACGAGGGCAACAATCTCTCGACAACAGAACAATTCAACATCTTAACGAACCTGCACAACGAAACCTTGGCGAAGATCATGGAGAGGCATTCTGTAGTTCGTGACCGGTTAGCAGCATGGGACAGGTACAAACAGGACCAGAGCAAGCTGTTATCATGGCTGAAGGAAGTAGAGAGAGAGCGAAGTCAGCTGCAACTCAGGTTCATTCATTTGAGAAGACTGGACAAGATTCTGCAGATGATACAGACGTTGTTGGACAAGGTTCCTCAGGGTGAGGCTCAGCTGGGGTCGCTCCAGGAGCAGCAGAACTCTCTTCTAGTCAACTGTGACGACGCCTTAGCGGTGTCCATTCGGATGGAGCACGCGGCTAATGGTCAGAGGATCGTCAATCTTAGCGCGGGTCTCGAAACCTGGAGGGACTTCATCCAGAGGATCCAAAAGCTCCATGTGGAGTACGAGGAGGAGACAAAGAGGATCGCTGGGGTGTTCGATGAGATCAGTCAGGCTCTCAGTACCGCATTCCATGCGAAGTCTGTTAGCTTAACGAGGACGAAAGAACAGCTGGAGTCTGTCCAACAGCTGCAGGCACGATTGACCAACATGATCCCTGATTTAGATTCTTTAGGAGTCATCACGGAGCAGTTGAGGATGTGTCTGAGCCCGTCGGACATGAAGACGTTGAACCAACAGCGATCTTTATTGTGTCAACAACATGGAGACCTGGAATATCAAGCTGCGGTGTTGCTGTACAGGTTGGACGAACGCAGCGGTCTCCACGATCGATGGAAGGATAGATCCTCGAGGTTGCTGGCCTGGATCAGGGAAACGGAGATACAGATTCAGGATTGTGACATGGTCACGCCAAACGAGCCGGAAGAAGTGCTAAAGAGGCTGGAGTGCGAGCTGCAGGCAGAGATCGCGCTGAAGCAACGGGAACTAACGTGGCTCCAGAAAACAGGTCAAGAGCTGATCGAAGTAGCCGAAGAGGATGAAAGAGAGAGGCTGGAGATGTCGCTGGACGAAGTGAACGAGAGGTGGGACAGTCTCCTAGCTGCTGGGAAGGCCCGAGCCACCAAACTAGCTGATCTGATGAGGAGGATCAGCTCGTTGGAGAAGAGGATCAACGAGGTGAAGATCTGGCTGGCCGGCGTCGAGTCTCAGCTGTCGGAGACGTTCGTGATCGAAATTGTGACGCAGAGCTGCATCGACAGGAAGCTGGAGGACCACAAGCACCTGCAAAACAGCATCATGATGGAGCAAGCGAACATTAGCGAGGTGCTAACGCTGTGCGGCACTCTGTTAAACGACTGCGACGCGTGGAACAAAACCTTCAACACGGACGCCGTTAGAACGGGGATCGAGGGCCTCGAACGTAGATGGACGGCTGCTTGTATAAAGTCTACCGAGAGGAACAAAAACATCCTCCTAGCTTGGAACTTGCTGCAGGAGTTAAAGAAGTTCAAAGAGGAAAACGAGGACTGGATTCGCAGGACTGATAAGTCGATTGCAGAATTGGAAGGTAATTTGGAAGAGATCTCGCAGGAAGAATCCGCTGATGTCATCCAGAGGGCCAAGGTGATAGCCGACGATGTGGAGCTGAGGGAAACGGCGATGAAACAAATCGAGCAGAATTTCGGACGCCTGTCGAGGACTGGGCTAGAGCCAGATAACCTGAAATCGCTTATCAGCGACACCCGGCGGCTTATCGATAAGTGGCAGGCGTTTAAACCGAGGATCAATACCGTGTTGCTGGCGCTCGAACAAGACACCACGAACTATCGCAGGTTCATAGTGACGCACGGCATGGCAATCTTCGGCCTGACCCATGTGAACGCACTCTTGACGAGAATTCAGCATTTGGCTACCCCGGACCTAGCGCAGAATAGATTGCATCAACTAAATGAGATCGAAGAGGAGCTCAGGAAACAGAACATCACGCTTCATGAAGCCGACGAACTGGCGCTCAAGGTGATGAAGAAGTGCCATCCGGATGAGGTCGCTGCGATACAGGAACTCGTGGATGAGTATCAGTTGCTGTGGAAAGATATCAACAACCGCGTGGCGACGTTGTGGACGGAAGTCAAGCAGGAGAGGGAAGTCGATGAGGCTGTGCAGGTGGAGACTTTGAAGTTCGAGCAGGATAGCGCTGTTCAGGTTGATACGTTGCCTAGATTGCTTAGGATGACTTCCAGTGATGCGTACTTGATGGAGCTGGAGGCTGCTCTTGTCGAATGCGCCGAATCTTTGGACACCTTCGAGGTGGCTATCACGCCCGATCCTGTCGCTGGACCTGGACTCACCGCGGCTGCCAAGAACATTGTAAGTTTTTGAATAGGGGATTTTCTGGATTTGATGCATTTATAGAGTTTCTGGTCATTTGATGATTTGAACTGGGAGGATGAAGTGTGTCTACTATCTTGTGATCACGCATCCAGCACTTTGTGAAAGAATGATAGGGTAGAGTAGCCTAATTTTGACCGGCATCTTAGTTAACCCACCATGTATTTTGAGAAAGAAAAATATTTCAAGTATTAACTTGGATAAGCTATGGCTTATGCTTAAAATGAGGTTTTCAACTTCTTTCGAATGTAATGAAACCCCTATTAGAAGAGACAAGTTAGTATTTTATATGAATCCTTTAAATTAGATTTGTAAATTTCATTGCAGAGTAAATTAATAGGAACCTGTCAGTCCTCGATCGAGCTGGTTCGACATCTTCATGGATTGTTGATAGCGGACGGCAAGTTGACACGGCAAGCTGCCAAAGCCGACGAGGTGGAGGCGTTGACGGACAGATACGAGACTCTTTTGCAACTGGCAAGGACCCGGGAACAACAGATCCGTGAGCTCAGGTGGGAACCTTGTACCAGATAATTACCGTAACTGTTTAATTGCGACTAATCAGCGAGGCTTCCCCGATTAAGACCATTGAGCCAATATTAAACGAGACGTTTTTCGCACACAGGTCACCTAACACCGACGTGTGCTATACACCTCCCCCTAAGGGCTGCCGAGCGTTCCCCCTTTCGCGCTAACAGTTTCTCGTTAACGATCGTTAACGTTCTCCATTCGTTTTAGACCCGGTTTTTCTCGCGTCAAACCTACCTACATTTTGCGATCTTGTTCTATTCATATTTAATCCTCAAAAGATACATCTCTTTCACAGATATATTATCCATGATGCTTAGGATCCTTCCCGGCTTCATATAACAATTCTTTTTAGATAGATTTTTTAGAGTACTTCTGGTAAACCCTCAGAAAATAGACCTTTTCCGTAAATGCACAGTTGACAAAATTTCTTTTAATCTTTCCAGTGATAACGGCAGGCTGACCTGTCCACTGTGCTCCCGTCGCAACTGGGCCCAGCTGGAAAACGATCTATGGCGGCTGGAAATATGGCTTGAGTTCGCAGAAGGTACTCAAAGCGAGCAACACTCACCACCAGATGACATAGACCAGCTCGAAGACGTGATACAAGACCATCGAGCCTTCCTCTTGGACTTAGACAGTCACAAGAGCATCCTGGCCAGCTTAAATACTGTGGGTGCTCACCTGGCTGATCACACAGAGGATATCAGAAGAGCCACGCAGCTCCGAGACAGATTGACCATCGCAAACGAAAGGTGGGACAAGGGGTGCGCGCTGGCCGCGCGCTGGCAAGATCAGTTGCAAGCCGCCTTGATGTCGAATCATCAGTTCCATCGGATCATCGAGGAGCTGCTCATCTGGCTGGAGAAAACGGAAATCAGTATCAGGGCCAGCGAGCCCGTTGACTTGACCGAATCTATGGACATTATTACTGCCAAGTACAATAAGTTCAGGTAAGCTGGCCTATTTTTCGTTACAAGATTATTTGGACATTGTTGATAAGTGTCGGTTATTTAAAGGAAGAATCTGTTTCTTGCAACCGCTGCAGAGAAAATTTATTATGCATAAACACCCGCAATCATAAACATCACGCAGGACTGTCGATTAAAGGAATCATGTGGAATATTTTTTTCAGAGAGCTGAGGAACAATCTGGAGCGCTGCGAGCCGCGAGTTCTCTCGCTGCAGAAGATGGCGAACCAGTTGCTGGACGAGAGAGGAGAAACCAGAGCGAGCCTGCAGGAGCTGCGACTCAGGTTGCAGTCTCTCCGTCGTCTCACAGGGATTTACACCCTGAAATTAGGGGTGGTTCTTGGAATGGACCCTAGAGACGCCGTGGCCACCACCTCGTCCCTCGCTTCCCTCTCACAAGACGTAAGCCCCGACGTTTTTCCTTCTTCTCGTATTTCGAACCGAAACTTGAACCAGTGTACGATTCGGTATTATAGAGGTATACAATATCTTAAACCGCTGGAGCTTTCGAGTTCGTTTTCCAGGGAACGACAGCCGAAATTGGTTCTCGCTTCTTACATGTTAGTCCTCGGTGTAGACGTATGCACCACGTCGTAGAATCACGTTAAACTATTATCTGAACGCTGGTCACGGAAACTGATTAATATCTGACAAGTCCAATTATATATTTACGAGATAATACTGATTTTTATGGAAAATAGAAATTTTTCAGGAGCTAGACACGTTTTCATGTTGTTAGGATTTTGTTTGTTAGGAATTGTTCCGTGGCCAGCTATCGTAGCATTCACACGCACAGTACCTTATTGTTTGTTTTTTCTCTTTTACCTATTGTAGCTGCTCGACGGAGCTGCCTCTGGGACCGTACAGCCACGCGACGCACCTGGCACAGAGTATGTTGTAACATTTTCTGTTTTTAGATTTTTGGAACAAAGTTTTCCGACAGAATCGTACTTTTATCGGAGATAAAAGAACTGGAATTAAACTAGAGCGAGAACATTGGAACACTTTGGCTCGAGCGAAGTTCTAGCTGTCGACCGAAATTTTGGAATCGCTCGTTCAATTCACGATTAAATAGAAACATCTTGTTGGAAAAGAAATAATTCCTAAGTGATTCCAGACTTTTTAACGACAGTTTTCTACAATTAATACCAGATTTACGGACTGTATACCTACACCTATTTGGATAGGTTTCAATTAATATCCTAAATAATTCAAATTGATGCAGTTCCGTAAATCTAGCGTTAACCCTCCAGTGCACGGGAGAAGATAGTTCCTTTTGCTTATTAATCAGGTCGCTAAAACTATGCTTTCTCGCATGAATGTCGTAAAGAATACAAGTACAATCGCAACAAAAATTTCTCTTGACCATTCAGGAATTTGATGACAATGAAGGGTACAAACAAATAACAATTTTCCTCGGATTCTTATCACTGGAGGGATAAAAAACTATGACATAGAAAATTCAAACTTTTCTGGATATTGTAAAGCAAAGAAGTATCGATCTTCGAATCAGATTTTCGGAAAGACGAACAAAACTTTGTGTTGAAACGATTAACCTTTTATGAATCATGTTGGGTTAAATTATACCTGACATTTTCAAAGCTAGAAGGTCTGAGAAATAGGATAAATTTTTGTCTTATCCGGATTCGTCCTACTATGAATTTTTAAAGTTTACGTTAATTCGAAAGAAGTACACTTCAAAAAATATTTGACCTCAACTGGCAATCTTAACTGGTAACCTATTTCAGTGGTGACGATGGCCATCCCACGGTATTGTCTCGGGGATACCGTTTCCTGGGCCGAGTGCTGCGCATCTCGCTACCAATCCAAGCTCTGATGTTAGTGGTCCTCGGCTTCGCCTCTCTGGTTCCATCCGCCGAAGAAGATTACAGCTGCATGTTGTCGAACAATCTAGCGAGAAGTTTCACGCCAAGACTCGTTTACCCGAACGGGCCACCACCGATGTAACGATAAAACGTCTCGGTAGACGCACCGACCTCGCGAGTCCTCGAAAATCATCAAATCGAGCTCCTAAAAATCGCGCAAAACGGAAACGCGAGACCGCGAGCGATCTGCGTACATACTTAACTAGTCTGTCGCATGGCGACCGCCATCTTGCACCGAGGAACCCTTGAAAAGAACTCGAATCCTTTCCGATCGTCCTGGAACACGAATGTCCTCTCAGGACGTACCTACAATTATACCAGGACCAAAATGGAATCCTTTCAGCGGACACTATTCAGAAAGACAAACATCCTTCGAGGATATTTCTGTTTCTTCACTATTCCAGGACTATTATTTAAAATGAACAAATTCAATCAATTTTAAAAAAGAATCGAATTCTTTCGTGAAGATCGTGTAAGACAACAGGAAGGTCGTTTCAGGATATTTCTCTTCCTGGAGAAATATTTAAAGCAAACCACCTCGATCAATGTTTAGAAAGATCGAAGTCTTTCCAGGATGTTCTTCCTGGTTTCTCATCAACATCCATTGTGTCGCCATCGACGCCATCTTGTCGCCTCGACCGCCGCGCAGCAGTCCTCGGGTGACTATAGTGATCGCTGACGTTCAAAATTGAGGACAAAGCGACCGAGGACTCCCTCCGCAGCAGTCGACGCAACGAAAACCGATTTTTACACGTGTGTGATAGGAACGTTTGTAATTTATAAATAAGCACGTTATACGGACCAAAAGGATCGCCGCTGCACGATCAGGATATCGTGCGGCATCAGTTATACTTGTCGTTCTGTATAATTCGTGATCTCCGTGCAATATTCCCTGTTCCGCGAGGTCGTGACCACTTCCGCCGCGCAGAAGGTCCACGACGTGACGACCTCTCGTGACTCGACGAGTTTCCGGTTTCGGATTCTGTTTGCCCGACACTCCATGTAACATTACACGCGATCTGTCGTTGTGTCTATACGTAATACTTTGAGTTTTGAATTGTTCGAGTTTCGAATTGTGTTTCTAGAGGGGGGGGGGGGACTCTTTATGGGACAAACTGACGACGAAAAGAGAGAGAGAGAGAGAGAGAGAGAGAGAGAGAGAGAGAGAGCACGTGCGAAAGCAATGTTAATGTCACATGGAATGCGCGAGGAACGTTGACGATTAATTATTAACGATTATATTATTACGAGGAAACGAATCGCTTGTGTGCACGCACGTACCGCGCGAAATGTCTGCAACCTTTCCGCGGGTTTCGTATTTTTGCTAGTAACGTAAATGAAAGAAATGATATCTTCTCCGACTTTATTTTTTATACCTTGCGTTTATATATGTATATAAACGATAGAGAATGTGTGTGAGAGAATGAGAGAATGGGAGAAAGCAGTTCGATGTATAAATCGAGAAACGAAAAACGTCCATTGATCGGTACTTTAGCGCAATCGCCACGCGAATAGTCATTGGTGCTAGCTCGAACGATAGGAGTAAATAATAATTAATGAATTATATTATATTATACATATATACCAAAATATACATATATTATACATATATATATATACATATACATATATATGTATTGTATATGTATATATAGAGGTATATTACATCGACAAGGGTGTATCGAATCTGTTCTACTTTCTTTTTGATTTCGGATATCGGATACTTAAACGGAGGAAAAAACGCGTGCGAAGTGATTCGAACGAACGAAACTGATTAACGATGTATACTGATTAACGATTATACTGATTAACGATTATACTGATTAACGGACGTGGTGTTCCTTTACCGGGCGAGAAACGACACCGGACACACGCACAAAACAGAACGAGGATCACGACCATAGTCACTCATTCATTCGAGGTACAAAATAAACGACTGTATTTAACGGCCCCGCTAGTTTCGCTTTCTAATTTATCGGTTAATCTTGCTTGCTGCGCGATCGAGCTTTGTTACGTATTTTTATAAGGACAGATGAGCTTACGGAGGGCGGTGTACATCTGTCAATGTAATGTAATATTACAATAAATTGAAACGTATACAAAATCCACTCCTTCCACAGCAATCGACGTACTGCCTGAATAAGGCTCGACTGGAATTATTTCACCCTACAATGCACAAACGAAGAGGACCTGCATGGATAAACTGCAGATTTTTAAAATTTTCTGCAAGCCACAGGAGCCAAATAAAATTTTTTTTCTTCCACTATAATAGTGCTAATAATTTAAGAATAATGTATTAGAATTATTAATCATTTTTGTCGTAAATGCATAAAATCCGCAGTTTACTCAGATGAGGATAAGATCCAAGGAACAATTTCCTTTCTATTGTTACATCTTCCTTATAATTAATTGAAATCAAGTTGGAGATGCACAAAGTATTTCAAGTGAAATTTTCTTTAATTTGTAGTGTACAAAAATTTGCTCTCCCCTTTTTACTTCAAATGTTTCTTAAAAAAACCATTGGTCCATTGATAGTATTCGTTAACCTGCAATACCAAAGATACAAAAACGATTTCAAAGAAGCTGATTCCTCTCAGCTTCCAAAACAGCACTCCCCTCCACTCTGTAAAACATACTAATGGCCAAAGTCGCCATTGTCATGTTAATTCACACAGAATATTGCGTACACGTTCATTTACTTTTGCTATTGAGACAATACTTAACGTGTTCAGTTCAGACAGAAACATAAACACAGCTTCGGATTGCTAGTCTGTCGGAATGAAAACATAGTCTGCGGGATAAACCGTGTAAACTTGACAATCCTGTTGCAAACAGATACTAGCTCCAATAATATTTGCATCGTTTCAAAATCATAATCTGTCCGAACAACGAAGTCAATAAAAGCTGTTGTGGTCCAAATAACGACCACCATTATCGACGAGCCTTCAAGCGGAAACAAAATGGCGTCCGATAAAATCCTCCTGTGGAATGTTAAGAAATCCCACTACTTAAATTATAGCAAAACTTTTGATAAGAGGAATGATGTTACGTTCTCTGCATCATTTCGGCAGCATTTTCAAGGCTTTTATGATTCTTTTAGCATACAGAATCTGATATTAAGAGGTAATCCGTGAATTTCATGTCGAAGTTAGAGGAACAAACACACGTGCGCTTGCCAGGAGGATTTAGACGCAATTTATTCGAATGCAACTGCAATTAAAGACACTGATAGATGCAGTTGAGCTCAGGCGCCGCAATTGACGTTTATCACTGGCGCCTGAGAAGAACCACACGCGAAACGCTTTCGACTAAGTCCAAACGAAACAGATATCGTTGCTTGCACTCCTTATTGACACTCCTGTACGCTCTATCGAAGTTCATTATACCATGCGCCACCAAATTTTTACGCAAACACTGGCCATTTGCGAATTCTCGCACTATCATTGGAGAAGAACATCCTTGAGAAATAATAGACTATTCCCACGTCCCGTATCATTCAACACGGCACTTCATTGAACAGTTTATTCAACAATTGACTAAACTATTTATTCATATTTATTTTCAAACGTACGAAGCTGCGCGACATCGACTACTCAACTAATTGGTACAACAATTAATTAACAACCCTTATACTACTTCGTTAGGGGTTGTTCATCGCAGGTTAGTTTTGCATTACGAAGATTTTACAATTAACTACACTATTTATTCACATTTATTTACAAACGTACGAAGAAGTCCGAGATCGACTACTCAACTAATTGGTACAACAATTAATTGACAACCCTTTTACTATTTCTTTAGAGGTTGTTCATCACAGGGTACTTTTGCATTACCACGACTTTTATATTGATCTCGCCGCCGCAACATTGCCCTCCCCTTCCACTCAGCGGTCATCCCGCGGCCGCGGAAAATTCCATCCCTGCTCACCAACAGCAATCGAATCGATTGTCCTGCCAGTTTCAGCTCCGTAACCTCGACTTGTCGTCCCTTCGGGTAACTTACAGGTAACCTCGACTTCAAGCACCTCTGCCTGAAATGTAGTCAAACAACAAGAAGATGCTATCGTTTGCTCAGCACCGGATTGAGACTTTTAGCAACCCTAAGCACTTGAAATAGATATTTTGAGGGACCGTTATGCAGGATCACTTCAACGCAATGTGGACTTGTATATTTTACTATTATTTAATCATTTATATGTTATTATTATATTACTATTATTTATTACAGCTTTCCACTCGCTCGCACATGCACATAAAGAGAAATACATATTACAACTTCGTAATATATGTAAAATTCAGAAAATTTCAACGATGCCCTCTTTCTCCTGATGCCGCAAGCACGTGCGTACTTCGCTTACTGGCTATCCAGCACTGCATAACTGTTATTCAATCCAATCTCTATTTTCAATCCAATTGAGAGTGGGGTCTATAAAATCGTGAACCCAGGACTATTCATCTGAAACCCGGACACTTTTAACTACTTCTTAAGCTAAATATGATACCATAAAGAAAAGTTTCAGACGAGAAATTCGGGTAAAAAATAGATATTTATTACGATAATTATCAGAAGATAGAAATCATTTTTTTAATGAATTGTACGTAGTGCAAATTTTATCCCGATATCCCTTATGGTTCGAGAGTTACAGTAAAATGTCACCTTTGGCTATAGCCGGGTTTGGGAGTGAAATTCGCCCCGGGCGGTATTTCAGTCGAACTTGTGCCATTCGATAGCCTATCCAAAAAGACCCGGCTCTGCTAAGTTTCAGCCCCCTATCTCATCTGTAAGGGTAGTTATCGAAGAAAAACGAAAAACCAGTTTTTGGCCTATTTTCCCCATTTATTGACAATTTAAAATTCTGAAAAAAATCTGACATATTTCGGATACCAAGCCTCATATTCGGTATCATTTTCAGATTTTTCAGTTGCAAACTATGGTTGTAATCAATGAAAAACACGAAAAATATCGACAAAATGCAGATTTCATATAAAAGTTGTTGCCGTACCACTTTAGGATTAATTTAGCAATGAGATATTTTGAAAAGTATTATGCTCAATTTTTTTCAGATTTTTTTGAGAGATGACACGTTGTCAAAAAAAATAAAAACCACTTTTTTCGGCGTTTTTTCTAAGTTACACTTATTTTTTCTGAATCCAAAAAATATATTATGTAATATTAAACATTCTTATGTTCAGAGAAACATCTTCCAGCCCTTAAAACTTACGTAATACAAAAAAAGAAAACAATGCTATACAGATTATATCCCAATATTTCAAGAGTATTTTTAATACCCGTACTACATACGGTTGGTGCAGCGGCTATGGTCAATCACTGCGACAAAATGGGCCTCCTACAGAACTCTGATAACATAAACCTCATCTACCACTGGAAAAGGAACAAAGCTAACAAACGTATATCGTACCACCACCTTGATTTTGAAGCAATCCAGAACAACTTCAAATTTTCAATAAACATACCTAAAACAGACTTTCACGACTATCATCGCCTCAATAATAAAATATACTGGTGGCTCTCGTTAGAAGATGCCCACATAAGAGCTCTCCGTGAACGGAGAGACAGACACCTCTTTCAACTCAGGACTAACCCGCCCTAAAGCGTAAGAAATAGTTAAGCAGAATATTGAACTGCTACACCGTACCTGCGAAACGAGCCGTCCTGGCTTTTGTACATATGTATACACACGTTACCATTTTTAAATTTAAGGTTAGTAATAAGTTAGTTTATAAATTAGTTAATTTATTTTTTCCAAACACTGTTGCGAGGGTTTTTTTAATAAAACTTTATTTCTTTTTTTCCCCCTCTCGCCTCCCCACCATACTGTGAAGCCCATAAGCTTATTTACTCTTTGTTGACTAATTGTTAGTAATGAAGTTCCTATATATTTAACCCACCGCCCAAAGACAAGTGTACTTACGAGTCCCGTACGCAAGCGAGCAATTAAGTAACTAAGCAATACTTTGTGGTAGTTTTTCTAGATGTTTATTGATACCTATAATAAGTATGTACAAAGTTATGCAATAAACAGGTCTATAAAAAAAAAAAAAAAAAAGCGGCTATGTTCAATGACTGCGGATCCGCTGAAGACTTTTTGGACCAGGTACGCATCCCGGTCAGGTCAATTTTTTTTTCTAAGTCAATCAGATGTTTTTTCGCTTCGTAACCATATGATTGTTGTTAAATCATTGTAAAAACATTTTTTAACTATGTTTAAACTATTTTTAAATAATTTTTCGGAAAAATATTTTTGGAGCTTTCGACTTTTAATCATTTACTTCCTCGCGTAAAGTCACCAAAATTCGATGGGTCGTAGAGGCCATACATGGAATATTGGGGAAAAAGTATCAACTTTTGCATAACCAACTCGACAATAAACTTCTCCCTACAGTCCAATCATATTTTAGAATTGCATGTTTCCTAAATAACAAGTTTGGCAAAAGGCTAAATTCTGATGTCACACTTTTTGATGATGTCACCAGTCGAATATTGAGCGAAGATAAATCAATAAATATTTTAGCACAAGAAGTAGAAGCAAGACATTGGAACCGTCGAAAAATTCCATTTAATACCGTATCTTCGAACAAGATTGTTGATTTTCCAGATATGTCAGAAAAAGATTTAAAGATTCCTTTTACAGGATCGTATCAATTATCCCAAGCTGTTTCGTATTTATCCGAAATAATGGATGAAAATGAAAACACCATTAACGTCCGTTATTTAAAACAAAATCATAATATTGTTAAATTCGAAGTAAAATCACGACACATAAACCGAAAAACTTATAGATGCTACATAGATTATATACCACATTCAACTGGTTATTCCGGTATAAAACGGTATTGTTGCGAATGTGCCAATGAAAATCGCACTATTCGATGTTGCTCCCATGTTGCTGCAATTATTTATTACTTATCTTATGCTCGATACGAGACAAACATAGTACGGCCAGCAGAAATACTCACCAAGATTTTCGATACTCAACACATAACACCGACAATTGACGAAGACAGCGACGACGACTGAAAACGCCTCACATGATACCATCGCACGTCAGTCCACCAACAATTAAAAAGATTAATATTCCTAATTATACTTAATGTATATATTTTCCGTCACGAATTGTAGGTAAAATATTGCACTTTTCCAATTGGCTGTTACCGGAGGAAGTGGCTTAAAATGACCGAATATACTTTGCACTTTCACGATTTTCGAAATTTCTAGGTATAAGAAGTGTTTGATAATCGTTTATTCCCTGTGTATAGCATTTCGGAAGAGTAACTTGACCCTGGGGGTAGGTAAAACCCTCGTTAATAGTCGTCCTAAACGTTTTTTAAGCCGGTGGTTTATGAAGTACGTAGACCCTAATAAAACACTGGATTTTTATAACTGTTTAAAGCACCCAGGAAAGACAAAGGACCTGACAGTAAAGACGATGCACAATTAAATGTAAACAATTTTTAACAGCAGTAATACAGCCCCTAAATGATTAAAGGTCGAATGTACTCCAATATATTTTTCCGAAAAATTGTTTAAAAATATTTTAAACATAGTTAAAAAATGTTTTTACAATGATTTAACAACAATCACATGGTTAGGAAGCGAAAAAACATCTGACTGACTTAGAAAAAAAAATTGACCTGACCGGGATGCGTACTTGGTCCAAAAAGTCTTCAGCGGTTCCGCAGTCATTGACCATAGCTTTTTTTTTTTTGAAAATATGTTTATTGGTTTACACAAATAACATTTTCTTAGAATTAATAGTACCAACGGTTAAACATAATAAAAATAACCAGTAAATCTTAGGGTTAAGTACATAATTGATTGCACGCTAACAATACTCTAACATAAACTATATAGATAATCTAAATATTTCAGTTCTTTTTTGGTATAAAAAAAATATAGAGAAAATTTTTGGTAAGTACATTTGGCTTAAATATATAATGGGGGAAAACAGAGTATTGCACTGAGCTAAAACCCCAAAAGGCAGTCTTGTGAGCTTATAGACTAAGATTGAGCTTACAGACTAATATAAATATACTTAAAGGTACAGACAATGTACAATGGGGTGAGGCCCTACGAATTTATGGTCTAGTTTGGGAGGCGGTATTATTTTTTAAACTAGCGGTTAGTGTGCGTATTGAATACGGCTGAATATTGACAAGAGGTTCTGCGTTCATGAAGCTCTGCTATGTGGGTACTGTTGATAGAGAGCCACCAATAGTTCTTAAAATTAAGACGATTAAAATTGGTCCAGTCTCGGTGTGGAATGGTGGTGGAGAATTTAAATCTACCTCTGTGTGTAAGGTATTCGCTGCTTGAATACGCTATTCGTTTGTCAGCTTTGTTACGGCGCCAGTGATATATTAGAGGTATGTTATTACTGTCTTGGATGAGTCCTACCCTATCGCATAGCCGTTCGCTAGTTATCTGAATGTGGTCGCTTCGTCGTGTAGTATTAAGTTGTTGGTCATTTCATTATCTATGTGAGGTAGTTTCCTAAAGTATTCTCTGGTTATCAGAGAAGTCAGCTGTATTATATAGGATTATGTTGCTAATATAATGTTGCCAGTCAGTGCTTTGTGATCTGTATAGACTATTGCAGGCTCTTAAACATTTGCGTTCAAACATTCTGATTCGTTCCATTGAGGTATGATTAATGTTCCACCATATGGGGGCTCCATATGTGATTATCGGTCTAATTAACAGCATGTAAAGGATTGTTCTGGCTTTATGAGTGAGGTGTTTGTCGTGAAGGAGACGACTATTGGCTTTGAAGGCTGCTCCAGCTTTGGCTAGTTGACAGTTGATACGATGGTTACCTCGGAGGAGGTAATCTATATGTATTCCGAGGTATTTGACCATCTTTTTGTGTGTAAGGGCTTTCTTGATGGAGGTTCCTGGGACTGTGGTTTGAATTTGAAATTTGGCGTTACCGGCTTTTATATTGGAGGAAAGGAAACGAAGGGGTTTTCGGAAGAGGATGGTTTCACATTTGGTTGGATTTAGTCTAAGATTCCGAGTGCAGTAGTAGTTGTTAATTTTTTCCACAGTGGTTTCGAGCTCAGTCTGGACAGTGTTAACTCTATTGCTAGAGGTGTATGTAATAATGTCATCTGCGAAGGCCAGAATTGCTGGTTTGTTAGGTTTATTAAATTCGAAAGCCTCGAGGAGATCGCTGGTGTAAATATTGAAGAGGATGGGAGAGTTAACGGTCCCTTGCTGGAGTCCTTCGGATATGTGGAATACTATGGTTGAGGAGGTTTTGCCATCCCAGGTGACGAAGCTTTTGTTTGTGATCATGTCCCAGATAATGAAAAGAAGCCATTTTGGGAATTCTTTTTTGTATAATTTGTATAGTAGGCCATTGAGCCAGACTGAGTCAAAAGCCTTTTCGAGATCAAGTAGGGCTGCGCCTACTAACTGGTTGTTGCTAATTTTTGAATCGACGTCAGATATGAGTTTATGGATGGCATGGGTTGTGGAGTGGCGATGTTTGAATCCAAACTGGCAGTCAGGGATAATTTTGTGATTAATGCAGAAAAGTGTTATTTTTTCATTTATGACGGCTTCGAATACTTTACTCAGACTAGGTGTTAGACTAATTGATCTGTAACTGGATGGATCTGAGAGGTTTTTGTCCTTTTTGGCGATTGGGAGGACTTTAGCTGTTTTCCATAGGTTGGGGAAGTAGCTATTGTTTATTGCATTGTTGAATAATATTGTGAGGTGAGTTATAATTCTATTGGTTAAGTGTTTAAGAGCGATTGGGGGGATTCGGTCTGTGCCAGCCGATGTTTTATTAGGAAGCATTTTTAGGATAAAGGATAGTGAGTAGGGGTTGGAGAATGGTGATATTGTGTCGTCAGTGCTGGTTGGACAAGTAGCGTTGTCTTCACTGGTGAACTGTGTTACAGTGGTGTTATTTTGTCTGTTAGTTATGTGTTCTAGTTTTAGAGTACTAGTAGTGTTATCGATGATTTCTTTAAGGCGTGTGCCTTCGTTGAGGTATCGGGGGGGAATTTATGGTTTCATAATAGGCTCCAATGGCGTTGAGTTTGTCTGTTGGTGTGGCGAGGATGTAGCTGTCGTTTGTCTTTTGGAGGGTCACAGGATTAAATTTACATCGGTTAAGGATTGAGAGGTCATTTTGCTTCATGCGAATGTCGTTTATTGTTGTGGGTTGTTTGCGTCTGAATACGGTATTGATTTTTGGAAAGAAAGTGTCTGTGATTCTGTGGTCGATTTGTTTTATAACGTTTGTCCAATAATTGTCTATTGATATTTTAAAAGCAGAGCGGAGTGCTTTTGTTATTTGTTTGTGCGTCGTTTTTGCTATTTTTGTTAGGGGGAGTCTCGAGTGTGGGTCTATGAGGTATAGGTTGTGGAGGAGTGAGGCAATAGTTTTCTTGTAGGCTTGGAGTTTTCGTATTCTTCTGTTGATGTATTTGTTGGTGTTGTTGGAACTTTTGTAACGGGGGGTGTGTTTATCTATTGCACATTGGATGGCTTTTGGATGGATATTATTGGTGTAGGTTCGGGAGAGGAATTTGGTGAAATTTTTCCACTTGGTGGTTTTATAATTATAGCGTATATTGGGTTGGTCAGTGGTAACCTCAATGTTGGTATGCAGTGCAAATTTCAGTGATAAGGCAAGGTGATCGCTGTCGTAAGGTAGCACAGTGGCCTTTCCAGCTATGTGATTTATTAATTTGAGCCTGGAATCTGCGAGACATATGTCTAGGAATGAGAGACCAGGCTTAAATGTAGGGATCGAGGGCGTTATTGTGTTAAGTTTGTAATAGAGGTCGTACTTGTCCTCCCATTTTTTAAAGTATCTTCCTCTTGGGTTGTTGCATCTGTCGCCCCAGTCTTTGCGTTTTGTATTTAGGTCACCGGCTAGTATGTAGAAGGTATTTGTGTCATAAAGTTTTAAGCTATGGAAAAGGTGTTCTAGTTCGGCAATATAAAGCGTTCTGTTGTCGTTAGTGGCGTATGCACTTATTATGTAGAGGTTGCTATTGCGGTTCATGTCTATTTTGATAATTGAGTATTCGAGGATTTGGTTAGCTGTAGAGGAGGGATAGTTAACATGCTGAAAATTAATGTTTTTCCTTATTAGAATTGGGGTTCCTCCGCCCTGTATTGCATTAGGTCTGTCCTTCCTGATTATATTGTAATTTTTGTAGGTGAGGTTATGATTGGGGTTGAGCTTAGTTTCGGAGAGTAGGATGATGTCATGGTTATGAGTTTGGAGGAATTGGATGAGATCGTATCTGCGGTGGTGTGCTATTAGTGAGTTGACGTTAATCGCTGCTATATTGATAATGGGGTTGGCTGGTGTATGTAACACAGGCATTGTGTTGTTCGAAAAGTGAGTTTAAGATGAAATCTATTCGAGCAGTGTTGGCGGATACCTGTGACGCAATGTTTTGGAGGTGGGATGTCAAGAGCGCCATTACTTCTTTTTTGAAATCTTCGATATTGTTGGTTGTAGGCGGGTTTCGGTCCTCTTGAGTGGGTAGGTTTAGATTCCTGTTTGCAGTAGTCGGCTGAGTGCACAGTGGTGGTTGCGGTGGTAGGGTGGTGTTGGGAGGTGGCTCCGTGTATGCTGGCTTTCCTTTGACAACTTGGGAGAATGGAACATTTTGGGTTACTGCTGTTGCTATTTTGTGGATTTTCGTGTGTGCTGATTGAGTTCGTTTCGAGGATGCCTCTCGTTTTTGCTTGATGGCAAATTTGATGAATGGGCATCCCTTATATGATGCCGGGTGTCCAGTATGGTTGCAATTTGCGCAGCGGAGTTTGTCGCGGTTGTCTATTGCATTCAGGGGGCAGTTGCCCGGGTCGTGGCTTTGTGCATTGTGGTATTGTAGCTGACAGTTTTTGCATTGAAATATCACTGGTTTCCTGAGGTGTTCCGATTTGATCCTTTGGAAGGCTAAAGTTTTGACTTTGAACAAGCTGGAGTTCGGCTTTTGCTGGATAGCTGTATTAGGTGGTGGCATTTGTCGGGTTGTTGTTTATCAAAGAGGAATTTGGATAAGTTGATGATTTGTATGTCTGGGAGATTAAGATCAGTTATCTCTTGCTTGATTTCATCTTCGGTGAAATTTCCTCTTATTCCTTTTAATAGGATGGATTTTGGTTTCTCCTCTTTCGGGGTATAAGTATAATATTGAATGCCTAGTTCCGTAAGCTTGTCCATGATATTTTTGTGGTGTTGTAGTTTGTTGGCGAAGATTGTGTAGTAGTTTTTGTCGTTTTCCTTGACCAAAAATTCATTTTTGGGTACTCCTAGTGCTAGTATTGATTTTATGATTGTGTTTATATTTGTGTTGATCGTATAAATGGGCGGTGGTTTGAAGGCCTTCGTTTTATTTATAGAGTTTTCCGGTAGCGAGTTCGGGGTGCTTTCGTCGAGTTCCAATTCGTCATCAGAGAGAGGGTTGAATTTGTTGCTCGGTAGGTTTTGGGGCACTGTGTCCGAGGCATTGGTAGTTTGCTTGAATGTTTTTTTGGGATTTACCCATTCTGAGTTGGTGTCGCCATCTTGCTGGGTTAGCTGGCACTGCGTTGTTCCGGGGGATGGAGCGGGTGGGTTTCTGTTGCGAGCTGCGTTGAGGTTAGGTGGGATACGGTTTCTTTGCATCGCAACATTGCTCTCTTTTAGTAAATTGTTGTATTTTTTATCAATTTGAAATGATAAAATTTTTTGCGCCTTGGGCGCCGATTCCTTGTTGTTGTCCTCAATAGCGTCGTTCTCTTTTTCGTCCCTCGTCGAGGAATGGGTACGCTTTGCACGTGGCGGTAATGGCGTCGCCATTGGGCCCGATACTCGGCGAGATCTGCAAGAGTGTGTCGTTGCACTCGTTTTGGGTTTTGTGGGACAAGGGTCCCTAAAAGATAAAGGGATTGAGACACTGTCACAATTTAAGACACTTTGGAACTACTTAAATGGCACTGGAATCTCGTGGAATCAGCGAGCTCCGTCACCGTCTCATTGACCATAGCCGCTGCACCAACCGGCGCTGTTGAAAATACTCTTGAAATATTGGGATATAATCTGTATAGCATTGTTTTCTTTTTTTGTATTACGCAAGTTTTAAGGGCTAGAAGATGTTTCTCTGAACATAAGAATGTTTAATATTACATAATATATTTTTTGGATTCAGAAAAAATATGTGTAACTTAGGAAAAACGCCGAAAAAAGTGGTTTTTATTTTTTTTGACAACGTGCCATCTCTCAAAAAAATCTGAAAAAAATTGAGCATAATACTTTTCAAAATATCTCATTGCTAAATTAATCCTAAAGTGGTACGGCAACAACTTTTATATGAAATCTGCATTTTGTCGATATCTTTCGTGTTTTTCATTGGTCACAACCATAGTTTGCAACTGAAATATGTCAGATTTTTTTCAGAATTTTAAATTGTCAATAAATGGGGAAAATAGGCCAGAAACTGGTTTTTCGTTTTTCTTCGATAACTACCCTTACAGATGAGATAGGGGGCTGAAACTTGGCAGAGCCGGGTCTTTTTGGATAGACTATCGAATGGCATAAGTTCGACTGAAATACCGCCCGGGGCGAATTTCACCCCCAAACCCGGCTATAGCCAAAGGCTGTATATCGCGGTGTAGCGGTCACTTCAAATAATTTCAAGTTCGTCAATTTTAAACTCTCCGCTTTTTTTTAAAGCGTGGGGATGCTCACAGCCGGAAAATGGGGGAATAACGTCGCAGAAGGGGAAGGGTGGAGTGGGAGACAACTGTTAATCAAACTTAATTTCAAACACGTTGGATATTTCTCCTACCACCGTATTGATTTTTACCGCCGTGTGAATTTAATTTGGAGTTTATTAATGGTACAAAATGTCGCAGCGTTAATTCAATTTGTCGAACTTCCATTTCCTGTTCAATTCGCAGCGATTTAACACAGCCATTGGGAACATTTGCAAATATTCGACTAGTGTTTTGTATGTGCACAGGTAATTATCGCACCAATGTTTAAGGTTGGAATATAATAGTTCGCTGGTCCGATTTCATAATTAACCATTCAGCCGTATCTTCCACAGAAAAGACTTTCTATATTTATTGTTGGACTGCAGACTGGCATCCATTGTTTGCAAGTATCTCGTCGCGTTCCCGCACCGCTGCTGTTACTTCCGATAAAATATTTAATGCTACAACCATAACGTCACCGTCGTGAGATAGTAAATTATCGCGTTACGACGCCGCTACGATGCACCGCGCGGCTCTTACAAAACCGTTCGTTCGAAAAGCAACCAACGGAATCAGGCCAGCGAAGACGGACTCCGGAAAATATCAGCTTAGACTTAAACTGACAATCATTGTAAAACATAGCATTTAAACAATTTTCAGTAGATTTCTAAGTTACTCCAATTGACTCATGAACAATTATGCAATTGTCTATGCATGCAATACAATATAGATCCTTAAAAAACTCTTGGTAACCTTACAAGCACATATACTAACGGCAACGGTACCACCACAGGTCAAATTTTTCGCAAGTCCGAATAAATATAATTTTCTCAAGCACTTCCGAAAAAATCGGACAATAAATAAATTAACCCTTTGCAGTCAGAGCTACATATTTTAACTTGAAAATTAAATATTTCTTCATGTGATGGATATGATATTGACATAATGCCTCATACAATACTTAAATGTGTAGGAATTGATTAGATACCAACATATTTAATAATGT
Source organism: Lasioglossum figueresi (assembly GCA_028455805.1). Classification (NCBI taxonomy): domain Eukaryota; kingdom Metazoa; phylum Arthropoda; class Insecta; order Hymenoptera; family Halictidae; genus Lasioglossum; species Lasioglossum figueresi. The sequence goes on from CM052202.1 coordinate 15,597,224, forward strand.
AAACAATATTGTGAATAATGATACAACCATTTTTAGTAGTGACTCTGAGTCACCCCTCGACTGCTAAGGGTTAATGCGGACCACGCAGACGGAAAGATCGCGCAAACAAGATCGACGAACTCTCGAAACAGGATTAACCGTAGATCCGCAAGGATCGTCACAACCATAACAAGATAGGCGTCTCTTCCCGTCTGCGACCAGAAAAAATCGGAAATCATAATCACGTTGGCTATAATACGTCTAATTTTAAATGTAAATAACTTACGGATGTGTGCATGAGGATCAGGCCTAATGAAGTCCTAGTGTGCAATGCTTGGTACAGATTTGTTTGCGCAAGCGTCTCGTTCACACCTTGTCCAGTAACAACAAATAGCGTAGAAGGAACGCGGACTGGCGTAAGAGGATTTTGTTAGTAATGATAGGCTGTCAATAGATAGCGTCTGCACTGCCAGTCCACGGTCACTAGCTCCTCGATCCTCCGGTCGATCGACAGCTTCGGGTACCATGTCCAATCTGGACGGAAGGAGGGTAAGGAGCTTGGACGATCTTACTCGAGTGTTCAAGAAGCCTAATCGCAGACAGCATGACGCGAAACCGAATTTATCAAAAGCCTCCTTAGGGTATCTACTCAGTGAATTGATCCTAAACGAGAAAAACATTGATTCATCGAAATCTGGTGGAAACGACGATGATGGAGCTGAGGATTTCTTAAAAATATCGGATATACCAAAGTTGGAGATCAATCATGTCACCGAGAAGAATTTGACGGTAATAAAATAAAAATGTATTGTCGTGTGGATTGTTGTACTAATAATAGTTGTGATTAGATCAATCCTGTGGACACACCTAATTTTGTTGACCCGTTGCTCGAGGACGAGTGCGAGGATGATCATCAGGAGGATGAAAATGACTGGGAGCTGAAGTTCAAAAGTAACAAGAAGCTTTTGTCTTGGATCGATGCGCTTTTTGCACTGTCCTTGATCACACCGATGGTTGTCGGCTTCTGGAGGGGTGTTTGGACCTTGATGGACTTGCATATTCAATCGTAAGTTAGGCTAATTAAGTTATGCGAATTTTGTGCATTTCGTACGGGGAACAAGAGCCAAGTAGAAATTTCGTTCTTTCTTCAATCATTTAAATAGTCTTAATCTTGTCCCAAGGTTCCCTCAAGTGTTCACATTCATCTTCGGCATGCTGCTGCACATGATCTTCGCGATCAGCAGGAACTGCCTGCACTCCCGTGTCGACCGCTCATCGAGAAAGAAGAACTGTGTAAACAAAACATTTTTCAAAAGCCTGCAAATTTTCTACACATACATTTTCGGAGTCGCCTGCAACGCGCAATGGCGCGGCGGATGGTTCATCTTCGACTACTACTTCGGCAGCCATGTTTGGTGAGTCGATTAAACGCTGCTCGAGCCTAAACACAGTAATCACATGAACATATTGAACTAGCTGATAATTAATAACAGGACGGAAATTGTCAGTTTTTTAAAGAAATATTCATTTATTATCGTTTTAGAGACCAGAATATATGGATCGTGTTGCTAACGTATTACTGGTGAGCACACTGTCCAACAGGCGACGAAAATAGATTGTTAATCTTCTTTATGTTGATCTTGTGTTTGGTGCAGATGTAGCTCTGGTAGTATTGTAAGCATGAACAGAATCGTCAAGGATTAACGTCGACGAGAGTGTTGTGAACTTTTTTGTTTCTCAATTATAAATAACGCATGGGAATTATCTGTGATTCGACGCCGTAGAAACTTGATAATAGTCGCGTTATAGAGAATAGAAACAACTTTTTTTACTAGCTGATTCTTTCAGGGCAATTATTGGCGTGTTGGTGGTGTTGGTGACCAGCTTGGCGATATTGCGTTCCGTTCGAAACGTTATGGCAGTGCCCACGGTCGTACTCGTCGACAAATTTGGATTCGTCTTCCGATTCCCAACCAGATACGAATCGGTGAGTTTTAGTATTCTACACCTGCGGTTCGATTTATTACGTGGCATTTATGCGACATTCTTTTTGCGTTAAATAATCTCTCTCAATTTTGCGGTAAATAATCTTTCAATTTGTGCAATCTCAAGTTACGTGATCTTATTTTGCACGGTGCCTTTTTTGCTCTTCCATTATTTCTAGATACTTGCTGTGTATATCGCGTTTTTCAAATATTTCGTTTGTACTGCTAGATTCCTTTTACGTAGTTCTGCTTGCGTATGGAAAAGCACTGCGTGGGAGTGTCGATTCGCATAAATCGCGAATGTATAGTTACATAACAAACTCATAGCTGAATAAATCAGAGAGAACATGGATAAATTAGAGCTAATTTTACGAGGCAAAGGAGGGCCGAATTCGATTGGTTGTGAACCCAATTCTAAATTTTTATAAGTTTGATTTTAATGGAATAGCGAACGGAAATCATTGATGTCGCTGATAAATCTAAATTGAAAATTAATCTGCTGTGACAAAGGTAGCTCTAAATCAATGTATGTATAGTTGCGAATAAAACAATATAAATTTTTATAGACTTGAGTTTAAAGAAATAGTGAACAAAAACGTTCGATGTCTCCGGTGAATCGAAGTTGAAAAAGTTGTAATATCTTTAACGTAATATTATAGTTAAAATTGAGCTTGATTGACAGTTTTCCGATTAAGTGCAATCTCTGACACGCCTAATGAGTACTGCAAGAGGCATAAGTTATTATCAGTCGAGTTCAAAGAACAGTGCAGAAACGGTAAAATCCCTGTGTTTCTTGCAACGATTTGAAATCGCGCGTTTTTCCCCGGGAACTTTGCGAAACAATTTCTCGCTTTGCAAATACAGTTGCCGGTATGATCGCCGCAGGTAAATATTTATTATAACTTATTATAAATATATAAACATATATATTCCCTGCGACAGCTTCTATCAATTAGCGGGATTCGCTGGATGAAAACGATTATCGCCTATCGGTGTACTTCGATTTCGTAGTGTCGTTTGAAGCATTTATCCTCGAAAAATGAGTTCTATAACTGCCGTTACTGCGATAGTATATCGCCACTAAATTCTTTTAGAAGATCCATAAAAAACAGTTAACATTGTTAAAGTCACTACATTGTTACTACATTCTTTTTACCAATTTCAGAGCTAAATTTTAATAAACACCTTTTATTCTGGCTGGTTACGATGAATCGTTGATGACCAATTGATAAAATAATAACAGATGAATAGATAAAATTATTCAGAGGAGAATTGAATTTTTACGTAAATCCTGTATCGTGCAATCGATGGAGAAAATTTGTATTCTGCATAAGAATCCGCAGTTAGGTGATGAGTAACGCAGTTGATTGTATTATCTGACGATCAAATGTAAATAATCATTTTCATAAAACAGGTAATTGCTTCGACGATGCATTGCAAGTGATTGCACAGTAAATATTGCAGCGTAATCGATTTGATGTGCTACGAGACAGCTTACTAACAAGAATTAAAGTTATCGCTTTATCATTAACGAGCCTGTTATCATGCACGCGGTTCATTGATGCTCGTGAATCGTAAATACTGAGTGCGTATTCCGGAACGCGAGTGTCACGTGCTTTTATTCATTTAAAGGGCTGACAGGATAAATCCTCCACTTCTCATTACGATCCATTTCCTTTTTCCGATGCCAATGCCGCTGCCATACCGAACACGATAGCCTTGCGAATTTTCTTCTGCGATCGGAGCGGCGAGCACAATGTTTACGTCTGGATTTACATCACAAACTATTCGATCGAATCTCGTAATTTCGTATATCGTCTTCGATAATCAGCCAAACCGGGCCTCCGTAACAATCATATCTCTTTACCCTAACCGAGTGTAGTAGCTACTCGAGCTGAAGCGTACGATCCGGTTGAATCGTGTTGATTGAATGAATCTCTTTCTCAGGAACTCTTTCTGCCATTGTGCGACACAATATACCAGAAGAAAACCCCTAAATTCAATCTCCAGTCTTCATCAGAATCAATTTGCGGTCGGTGGTGGCCGACTTGAATGGCGTCGAGAGGTGGCGGACACCAAAATGGCAGTCGCGTAGTTCGTGATCGACGCAACGTGCGCGCAACGCTAATGCCGTTGATTGACTATTCTGGAACCGGTATACATGATCGATAAGAAACAAGATAATGGTAGAAGAGGCCAGGAGAAGAGACGATGTCCGCGTGTCGAGCCACCTTGAAGCCTCATTTTTCTGAGTGGCGTTTCCTGTCCGGCCGTTTCATCGAGCTTTTGTCCTGCCCGAACTCGTCGCTAATCGGCATCTTTTTGTGCGCCAATCAAGCTCGGATTACGACGATCCTCTCTCACCTTGACCCGTCAATTGTTTTTCGCGACGCGGTGCTTTGTTGCCCGCGAAAACGGACACCTACTCTCGTTGCCTCTCCGGTGACTATGGCTCGATCGTGTTCACGCTTTTCCGTATCTGTTTCATTCACCAGGGGGACTAGACAGATTGAAGTATCCTCAGACTTCGTTAGCGTGCCATTGAAAGCTGATGGGATCACGTTTTCTTGGCTGGACTGGGAGATACGTCGTCGGATTAAGACTACGCTACTATTATAATTTGTAAATGCAATGAATTGTTAGAGTTGTCCTGTGGCTTAATTCTTTTTATGGTTACGGTTCGCTGAATCATTCCATCTCCCTGTTTCTCCGCAAACTTGTATTGTTCGACCAAATCACAATAAAAATGAACCTCACCAAAAATTAATGTCACCCATATGTGACTCGTGACTTAACGCGTTGAAGTCGTTGATTCTGCCCAACTTTGTGATTACGATTAAGTGTAACAACTACAGGGGTAAGGCGAAAAAATCTGAAAAAATATTCTGATCCTGTAAGAACCATCGTGTATGCCGAGAGTGGCCAGAAAAAGCTCGTTTGTGGAACACCGTCCAGAAATGTGAGATCTGCCCCCCACGACCGCTTTCTCGGAGCATGTCGTGGCTCGGTGGGTGTCGAAAGCCCGTCCCCGCGCTCGTTAATCAAGCGTGTGCACGTAGCTTTACACGCTTACGGCTAGGCCGCTGCTGCTGGCTGCAAACACGTGTGTGGGTGGGGGTTCTGTCGGCGAGATCGCGGAAGGAAGGGAAGAGAAGAGAAGAGTGCAGAGAGCACCGTACTATTCTCTATGCCATGGCCCGTCCCGTGTGACGAAGCCGTTCATGATAATGCGATAGTGTTGGTCCGTGCTTAGCACTTGATAAAAGATAGCGGTGACTGAACAGATGCCAGTACTCACCCGCAGCCCGACCTGTCGGCTGACAGACCGCGTACTCGCCCCGTGTGCATCGGTGCACCATCCTCGGCGACTGCTGTTACCGTTCAGTGACTAGGATACCGTTCACTATCGCCGAAAGCGTCTAGGATTATCCCAGAAACGACCACTGACAGCAACCGTTGCAAAGGGCAACTGGAAGTAGCGAGTCTTCGAAAATTGAAGTGACTGTGGCATTTGAAACTGATGCCGAGGCTGTGGACCATCTGAGGATGTCTATAATTGGTCCACTAGGAAGGATTCCTTCCCTAGACGTCGAGGATCCTCTACCAGCAAGGAACACTCGGTGAACACGGTTGCGAGGGTAGGATGATCATTGCGGTCCAGCGACAGTACTACTTCAAGAAGATTCGCTGTAAACGTTGACTCGATCTACCAAACGAGATTGACTCTAAGGAGATCCTCTAAAGAGAACACAAGAATCAAAACTAGTATCAATCTCTGCGAGAAGAGATCTAGCCCAGATCTAACGCAGACTAAAACGTCGACTCTCCCTCTTGCGATTCTCTAAGGAGATCCTCCCAGGACATCCTCTAAAGAGACCACAAGAATCAAAGCCCAGAGAAGTATCAATCTCTGCTACGAGCGATGGCTGAGATTCTCCAAATCGTCCTGAGGCCCAGAATCCTCTTCTGGGACCGTTAGAGTGTCCCCAAGCTCTCTTTCTCTGAGAAGTCTGCCGCTGCCAACAGAAACCCAGCAGGTCCTCGTCGATTTTGAGTACCTCGAACGACTGTAATCAACTAGAACCGCACTCTAAATTGTATCTAAACCCCAAGAAGAAAACATTGGAAGTTGCTTTAACCAAAGAATGTCTAACTGCCGGTGTCCTCACAGGGCCGAAGGGCATCAGAGCGAACGCGCCGCCTTCGCCTCGAGTCATGCATGATGAGCGCTGCGTCTAGGCTCGATCAGGATTGGATGAGAATGGTCGAGTTACGCGGCGGCACCGGGATGACGAGCGGGCTCAGTGGTCGATCATCGAGTCGGCTGCACTACACGATACTGACGATTTTGGACACGGTGTTCTCGGCGACCGTGGCAGCGCCAGCAGTGGTCGGCTACTGGAGAGGTACATGGGGCCTCAGCAACGTCTACGTCTACCCCCAGGACCCTGCCCTCAGCAGCCTGACCTCGATCCTGATCGGATTCGTTGGCCTGTTCGTGTTCAATGTAACCCAGAACTTCCTGAACGGACTATTGCACCCGGACAAGCATAGATTGTCTTACTATGTCGGGTCCAGACTGTATACCGCTGTCTTCGGGTTTTGCTGCGTGAACGCATGGCGTGGCGCATGGCAAGCACTCGATTTGTACACGGAACTCACCCCGAGCACCGTGTTCGCCACCACGGCTGTTAGTCTGCTCGGCCTTGCGATCTTGAGAGCTGTTAGGAACATTTCCGCACCGCCGTTCTCGCTTTGCTTGGACTCCTGTCCGGGATACTTCGAAGTGCAGACCATGTTCCGAGTGAATGTAAGTAGATTGATCTACGAGATCTCCCGGTGCATGAGAATCCCCTTATCTAGAGATATCGTGGGTCCGATCGCCCTCGGACACCTTCGAAAGACGTCGAAGAACGTATGAAGACGCTCATGAACGTATGACGGTATTGAGGAATGTACTATATTGTATATGGACGTTGTGATGAACGTACGAAGACGGTGATAAACGGATATCTGCGTTGATGAGCATACGAAGACGCTGATGAACGTACGGAGACGTTGATGAGCGCGTGACTGTGTTGACGAGCATATGAAGAAGCTGATGAACGTATGAAAACGCTCATGAACGTATGACGATGTTGATGAACATACGAAGACGTTGATGAACGTACGGAGACGTTGATGAACATACGAAGATGTTGATGAACGTACGGAGACGTTGATGAACGTACGGAGATGTTGATGAGCGTATGATTGCACTTATGAGCATATGAAGACGTTGATGAACGTATGAAGATGCTAATATTCTTGTAGAGGTTCTTCTCGAGAAACACGTGGATTTTGTTTCTCACGGGGATTTGTGGATTGTTTGCACGTTTGGCTGATCACGAAATGGTTGAAATTAATGCTTACTCTCCGTGGGCAAGCAGGATCGTTTATGTCCGGAGCGAGATTTCCCTCTTGAATTTTTCTTCCTTTTCGATATTTATTTTTTCCCATTAATCCTTTACACATTTGACGTTCCAACCAATTTTGTACATCACACATTTTGTATATTAAAATAGAGATTTCAATATGTATTCTAGAATTTATTTCGATTTTTTTAAAGTCAGGAACAGTAAAAAGAATTAGACGTGAGAGAGAGAGAGAGAGAGAGAGAGAGAGAGAGAGAGAGAGAGAGAACATAAACGTTCCAGTATGCAAATGGCGTCGATACACATTGCAAACATCGCAGTCTATACATCACATTTATGTGGAAAATGAAGGTTACAGAAGAATTGACCTAGAGACGCAGCATGATTGGAGGTTCGATGACTCTTAGACCTCCTACGAGGAAGTTGCAGAGGTACTTCTTAAAACAGCATGCATTCGCTCTGAGTATTTTGATGAGATGCTGCTGAGATAGCTAAAAATTTGTAGTAGTTCAAGTAAACACTTAATATAGCCTTTTCAAACTAAGAGAACAGCTCTTTCCTTTTCAAAAGGGTTAAAGTTAATCTCACGATGCGTATATGCTTGTAAAATTGTTTAAATATGATATCGAATCGATTCTGAATCATTGTTTTAAGAGTTGCAGCTTGAATATAAAAATGAATTTGAATGGTTCGATTTGTGTTGAAAATGAAAAAGGGATGAAGAGGATAGTTCATTAAAATAAAAATTGCTAAAAAATTAGTAAACAAATGAGGTAGGGAAATTTGGAAAGATTAATCATGGGGTTGGTTTTATACAGTTGTGGTTAGCTCTTTTAGAGATCAGTAAGCATTGTTTAATCGTGTGAATTTGTCAAAAAAATGCCACTTGTGTACCAACTGATCTTTTACATTTGCTACGAGGAAGATCGAAGGCACCGACGAATTGCAATGTTGACGTTGCTGATATCGGTCATTCGGAAATGATGATGTCTTTGTACCTGAACGAGATTGCGGAAAATTTTCTGCCCCTCCACGATAACACCGTATACACCCTTTATCTTCAATTATGCTCCTACGATCTTCTGCAATTCCGTTTCGTTTATTGTATATCAACAAACACTATGTGATCATCTACGATTCAGTGAAAATCAAATACAATTGTTTGCCTGCCTTAAAGAACTGCAACTAAACGAACAAAACACACAAGAGAATAATCATGCTTCGAAAAATGTGTGCTCTTAGGTCTTCTAGATCAATTCAATTCTTCAGCAAAACCGGAATTGGCAATTGTTTTAACGTGATTTCTGGGTGAAAATCTGTCGAAGAAACAAATTGCTCGTTCTGTCGACGATCGGAAGAAGGGTAAATGTTAAGTAGGAAACGTAAGAGCTTAGACGGTGCATTTTGACGCATCGCTGGAGCCCGTGCGTTGCACAGCATCGATGTGTAAGGTATAAGCGCAGTTTCCGGCTGTCTCTCCCGACAGTCGAACAGCATTGCGTCCGTGCAGTTTGCACACGCACGAGCGCAGCTTCCAGCTGCACCAATTTTCTGTGCGGCTCGTTGCCACGCACGCTTTCTCTCAGCCACCATTTTCCTCGCTGCAACAACAAGAACAACCACAACCACGTCATTCCCGGAATTGCAAACTCTCGACCGTTTCCGACTCGCGAATTGTCGCTCTTTACCGGACAAAACTCCTTTGACATTGAACTTTTGATATTACGTATCTTGACCTTAAAAGCTTATACGCCTAATTGACTCTCTTTCAACTTCAATTCTCTTTCATAATAATCTCACCTTGAAGTCCAACGGCGCGCGTTTCCTCGCTCGATCTTCGAACCGAGTTCCTTTCACCATGAATTGTCCGCGTTTGCCTCTCTTGACATTGATACTCCACACCATTGATTAATTTAACTTTGATCTAGCTTTTTTTGCAAAACTAGCGTTACGTTCCTTCCGTTCAATCACTGTGCTTTTATTCGGCCGCGATCGACTATACGAGTGTTATTTACGAATGATCTCGTTAGGTTCGCGAGCGTGCAGATTTTTCGGAATTGTTTTTCTTCGGTGAGTAGAATGTTGATTTTGATTTTTTAGCTGCGTGCGAAATAGGAATGTGATTTCTGGTTATGTTGGAGGTATTATCGAAAATGAAAGAGAAACGCGAGAGGGTACCTATTGTTCGAAATTTTTTAACGCTAATAAGAAGATTGAATTTATTTATATTTATTTGTATTATTGCGTGCGGTTTTTATTGTAATATATACTGGAATCAAAAAATGTATTCAATCAATTCCTATGAAAACACCTTTATGATTTCAATAATTGTAAAATAAAAAATCTAAAATGGGTCATTTGACCGGCGGTGGTAGGTTTAGTGTTAAAGATTTAAAGACCGATTTAATTCTATTTTGAATCGAACAGTGATTCTCCTCGTAGTTTGTTTTGTTGGTCGGAAATCGGTGTTCAGAATTCGCTGTGAAATTAACGGAGACAGTGGAACGAATCTTGACTTAATTATCGTCAGTTGAGTCCTCTATGTCAGTTAAAAATCGAGGACAGAAGGGTGCAAAGTAATCGGGCGGTGCACACAGACGCGTGGTTTACCTCGTGCACCGTCGCCGCGCCGGTGCGTCAACCGGAAGATCCTTCGGAGATCGATTTCACGTGAAAATCCTGCCTCAATTAATCGTAGATCGATCCAGGCAAAAATCGATGATAAATATTTTTCTTAATAAGTAGATTTGACGATCTTCGCGTCGCAAGTTTGCTGAACGACGAGATATTTCTTGGATTTGATTTTTGGTAGCAGATGGAACGTTTTCGAGCTGTTTTCTTCCACAATTTTCACTTCCAGCGACAGTGTGACATCGCTGTAATATATCCCCTTCGACGCGCCAGCAATTTACTGTTCAATGAATCAGTGGATTTGGGGAAGCGTGACTTAGGCGATCCGCGCGAAAACTGAATACACTGACGCAGCCAATGACGCGGTGACACCATTTACGCGATGACTGCCTCACTGATCCGAAAAATTCGTAAAATTTGTCAATAGAACCAAAAACCTCGTATCGGTTACAGTGATTGTTCTTATAACCCTTCTAGACCCTAAAAATCCTAATGGAAATGAACGTACTCTGCAACAGACAGCAATAAAAATGAATTCTGAAATCTGGATAGAAAAATTAATAAATTGTGAATCTTCATGCATTTATGGCACATGCGAATCTTTAAATTGCAAGAGAACGTGCATACTCATGAAAATTAATAAAGCTTTTCTTTTATTCTCATTACAATTCAACCTTTATTCGATGAAAGACACTTTTCCCTTATTTTGGTTCTCATAACGTGAAGTATGAATACAGAAATTTACAGAAAGATCCACGGTCTATTTAGATTTATTAATCTTATCGAGATCTACACCAGCGCTGGAATAATTTCTAAAAGAAAATTAGTACCTCAGAGTCTATGGAAAAATTATCCAATGCCAGATAATAATTATCAAACGACTATGTGGATTCTCCAATATCTAGAAATTTTAGTTGACGGAACTGAATTAACTGTGTTATTGAGAAGTGAAGGACGTTCGTTTTGACCGATAAGTACGAATAGGAATTTCCATGAAGTATCACGGCACTCGTTGTACAAATAAATAATTTCTCATTGAAACTAATAGATCTTGTTCAAATAGTAGTTCGTTTCATCCACGGAATAATAAAATTAATTATTTCCTCGCTATTATTAAACGCGCCATCCAATCCAGCATTCCATGCATAATTAATTCCTAGATGACCACTGCAGGTTTGGAGACGGTGCTCTATATTGCGCGAAACTATTTTGGATGATCGAGTTTTAAATATAATTTTTACCCCGTCATTTTTGTCAGTCTAGTAAATAATCTTCGACTATGCTCGATCATCGATCGCAGAATACGGCTTATCTCTCATAGTTCTCGAATCTCCTCAAATATTTCCCCGAGTCCTCGCACACACCTCACGCTTATCTATTGTTTATGTTGTTTGATTACAGAACACGAGAGACTGGTCGTTGTACTTTTTGGATTGCGCGTTCAGCGTTGGTGTCGTTGGTACCTTGGTCGTGTTCGTGTGGAGGGGTGTTTGGATACTCGTGGATCTCTATCTCTTCCCGGATGATCGAAAGTATTCAGCGATTGGATCACTTGTAAGTCAGATTCCCCATTTTTTCAATGACTCACTTTACAAGAGAAAGAAGATTTCACCCTATCATAAATTATCTTAACTCTGTATACATACACTACCGCCAAAAGTTTGGAATCACTTGCTGAATTTTTGAAAGAACGAATAAATCGATTAATTTTGAAATGATCCATCGTTATAATATGAAATATTAACTAGTCGAATAATATTTCGTAACAGATTTCAGCACTTTCTTATGTCCACAATGCTCTTGTATAGTTCATTAACCCAGTAATGTTCGGAATGCACTTTTCTAAAGGGACATCTTTGACAACTTCTACAAGAAGCATGGAAAAATATCAAATTAGAAACATTCGAAAAACTAATTGCCAGAATGTCTTGAATATGTCAGGCTGTTATTAAAAATAAAGGCGATTTCTTATTGAAAGACCAATTTGAAGAAAAATATACATTCCTTGGAAAAAGAATAATACAAAATGTAAAACATATTACTCGTAAATTTTTTGACAAGTTAATCTTCCTTGGTTGTTCTAAAGGCATTCAGTTCTTCTTATAAACCTTCTGTTTCTCTGAATTTACGCCGTGATTCCAAACTTTTGGCCGGTAGTGAATATTATCATAAATAAAATTAGAAAACTTACCTGGAGCTATAAACAAGTGCAAGATGACAGTGCAGTTTATTAGAGAATTGCACCGATGATCTATTAAACACACGTGATCATTATCGACGGAATTAAAAGGCGCGAAAAGTTCGAAGCGGAATCGATGAACGCGTGTCGTCGGGCGTCATTAGCAATCACGTGTTGAACGACATTTTGAAACGTGCCACCTACGCACTGTACGCGAGCGGCACGCTGTTGGTCCGATTGTATAATTGAATATTCGCCAATTGCATGATTGCGAGGGCACATGACAAAACTGTTGATCTCTCTCTCTCTATGTATGTAAGAGACCGTTATTGCAGGCCGCGTTTACTTCTCTGAATACGGTGCGGAGAACGCGGTCAACGAGAGGATTTGTTTAATTTTTCAATAATGACGATCGTTGGTCCTCCAACCCGGCCAGTTTGCCGCCATTAACGTCACCAAGGCGTGTTTTATTCGAAATTGCACCGTCGAAATCACGGCGCATCGTCTCGCAACCAAAGCTCATTCACGTCACCTAAAATGCAGGTCCAAAATGTACTGCAAAAACCATCCTTCAAAAACATACGAATAAATATTGGCCCAAAGTTGGTTTGAAGCTATAAGGCTATTTTAGTGTACTTACATCGTACAACGTGAAATTATTTAAGGCAAAGTTTGTTAAAGACTTTCGATATCTGGCAATTATCTTCTCGCGTCTAATTTGTTGCAGTCATTAAACGCTTATCTTACAATGTTGAACCTCATTATTTCTCACTGAAATCATTCCTGTGAACTTGCAATACCAAGTTTCGTTACAAACGTTGGTTAAAAATTTCGAATGCAAAATTTTGTTCGGAACGTTTGTTAAAAACAGTGAATGCAAAGCTTCGTTAAAAATTGTGGTTAAAAACTTTGACCAGAAAATTTTGTGTTAAACGAAACGGTACGAGAACAGAATTTTGTCGTCAGTTTGGACAGTACAAAATGGCAACGTGTCGGCGCCAGGTAGCCGGCTCAGATAATAACAAACAATGTTCTGGTAACCGGCGCAGCGTGGCGCCGAGTCTCGCATGCGATCGATGATCGACGACCGATCGAAATTTGCCGCGACGAGCGTCTCGCCGACGCGGATCAATCGATAAGGATCTAGGAGCCGGGCACGATCGTCGTTGGCCACGCGAAATCCCTGTTATCGTCGAAGACGTGTTTCAGAGCTCCGGATCAACCACCTTCCCCCGGCGAGGCGAGGCGAGGCGAGGCGAGGCGAGGCAGCGATCGTAACTTTCCGATTTCGATCAAACACGCCGGGAGACCCGTAAACAAAATTTTGCGGCGCCAGGCTGCTTTCGCGGCCAGACGGAAGCTCGTTCGCAATTATCAGTTTGCACGGATTATCTCGATCGACGCGAAACGAGCACCAGTGTACCCTAAACGATGCGAATTGCAACCAACGATGCAACACTCGGGTTACGCGATCTCATTTAGAGAAAATCGTAATGATAAATTTTATAGCCGATTCATTCATTCAATTGACACATATGGATCAGAAGAATTGGACTTCTTATCTGATACCATCAACTTAAAACCACGTAAATCCACGAGTATATATGTATGAAATTATATTTATTACTATTTATAAACGCTCAGGCTTGTCTCTCGTATAAATAAAAAATATCCACTGGATTTTCTCAAAAAATCTGATCTATAGTACTTCGACGTGCATTATCATTTTGACACATTTTTCCTTGCTTTTAAAACAGAGATACATCGTTGCTCCCGATTGTTCCATTTTCAAAAAAACAGTTCTACAATTTTAATCAGCTGCTCGTCGTCTTGAATGATGACTAAATGCGAACGAACTGTACGAGACTTGAATTGTGCAGATTTGTTGAGACTTGTTGGCTGCCATCTTCTAGCAATGTATCGTTGATCTTCAATCTGGGAAGATCGATGATACAGTATAAATTTATAACGAAGTTTGCGAAACATACCCTAAGCTTCGTCCTGCGATGTGTTAATCTTCTTTTCGACTGATTTAGATTTATTTAGCTTTCGTTAGCTGTTCATTTCGCCACTAAGGTTCAACTAGAAAATGTGTCTGTCCACTGTCTTCGCGGTAGATTAATTTATTGAAACATTTACGATCATCGAATTCCGACGAAGTGTATCCAAAGCTCTTTCGCGAGCTGTGTTAATGCTATTTTCGAGGTTTTTAGATTTAGTAGTCTCTAGATCCGTTGGCAGTGGACAGTTGGCAGTCTTATCTGAAAATTCTATGCATCGCATGACAGGATTCGCTCTGTTCTAAATGTTTACGATAGAATTTCGAAAGCGACAGGTCGCGTCCAGACGTTTCGCACTTTTACAAGACGTTTATCCGTTTCTTCGTTATGATTCGTCATCGTTTGACGGATCGATGGATCCGACACGGCGGCAGGACGAATGGGAACGATCTCCTCTCCCATTCGATTCAGTTGACACGAATGAGAAAAACGGTCCGGGATTACGTTCGCGATGTAGCCGAGGCTTTCAGCGAATCAGTTCAGCCGGCAAATCGCGCGGGCCGCAGTTTCACGGTTTCGAAGTGGCATTGCAAGCGAGTAAATGCGTGAATTGGATGACCCTCGCACAATCATCGACCCTCTTGAGAATTTACGTTGTCGCGACCGTCGTGCGATCGTGTCCGGTCGAACTTCTCTTATTGTTAAGAACGCGAGCCGTGGCTTCGCTAGCGGACGAAATCGTTTTCTACACCATCGATCTGGCCGGGTTGGAAATCGATGCTAGAAAAACAGTCAAAATTTAACGACAGCTAAGGAAAATATCAAACAGTCTAAACCATGTGTAACGTCATATGAATGGGTGTCTGGAAGAAGGGCCTATGTCAGGTTTTTTAAATTTGATAGGAGCGCAATTTTGAATTCAACCGTGAATTGCAATAATAAAAACCAGCTAAAAATGACTTCGTCCACTGGACAAAGACTGAAAACTGAAAGACTTTTTTTACGGTTTGTTTTATTAAACGTTAGAAAGCAACATAAGACGCAGGCCCTTCTTTCAGACACCCATTCATGTAACGTCGAACAGACGGAAACAAATTTATAATCGTCATCCCCGAAGGATTAAAACACCTTACCGAATTAGATAAAGATTTGAAGATCGCAAACGCTTTAATAAATGAACCTCGGCAGAAAAATCGTGTGCAAAATCGTGCTCCGTCATCGATCTTCGAAAATTGAAGATTGGCCCAACAGCGAAATGGCAGGCGACAATTGTTTAATCTAAGTCAATGGCAGTCTACTAAATCGGTCCCCGAATCGGGACGCTTGCACTTAGACGATCATCGTTATTCTCACGGCATTGCTCACTGGTTGCGATCGATATAAATCGGATTCTGCGAACGCGTCCTAACGATTGGCATGTTGGATTGCAGGCCATCGGGTACGTGATCGTGACGGTGACGTTCTGTCTGCAGCCGCTGATGAGATACGTGTGCGCACGTCTTCAAGGTCTCGCGCGATTAATCATCGCCGACGGTTTCCTTCTGCTCAGCTTCCTGGGCACGGTGAACGTTTGGCGTGGCATATGGAACCTGCTGGACTTATGGTTGGTCCCGAACAATTTGGAACTGTCCTGCTGGATCACACACGTCGGATGCTTCGTCTTCCTCGTACTGCTTAATTGCAGCAACTCGATACTCGTCCGGGGCGTCTACATCGATGCTGAAGGGGAAGACGGCAAATGCGTCGCGTTCCCTTGCCACTACTTTCGATTGTTTTTCAAGGTAGGTTCTTCATAATCTGCGGTGATGATCTACCTTTTGCGAAAACATCCACAAACATTGACGAGTTTTAAGTGTCTAGAGCTCCAGACAGTACATTAGTGATATTGTATATTATTTCAACACATTAACACAACAAAAATGTAACAGTAAGCTATCATGTCCTATTCGAAAGAGTCCATAGAACATTTTCATACAAGAAACACCGGAAGTCATCTTCAAAGCATCAGACTTGTTCTCTAAAATCGAATTTTTCAAAGACGGTATATAGTGGGGCCTCGACTTACGCTGATTCGTTTTACGCGGATTTTTATAAGCGATCAGAAAACCAATTCCGAACTGTGAAGTTCGCTTTTTGATTGCCAGAACGGGAGCTTTGTCGGTACATATGCGACAGAAGCGAAGATATGTGTTTGTTTTTGTACAGCGTAGGCATTCAACTATTTATAAATGATGAATTTTCCATGAACATAGTTGGTTTATTTGAATTTTTCTTTCAAATGAATACATACATATAATATGTACAAATCGGATCGTATTAATAACCTTTCTGGAACGAATTAACCGCGTACGTCGAGGACTTACTGTAGGAGAAACGAATGAAAATTCTCGTCGTTAATTAACAAATTGTTTAATGGCAGGTCGAACGCGAAAAGAAGGAGGCCCGTCGACGGAACCTGCTGGTGGCTTCAAAGGACTTCCGGCCCCGTCCCGACGGCAACACGAAGGACACAGAAAACGGCGCACTACTGCCGAACAGCGCGCCCACCACCATTTTGCCGACGAATCCTGAATCTCTGGTGTAACCATCGCGTCGAGGACCCGCACCTACGAATCCATTTCGAAACGATCAAACGAAGAAAACGAGAAAAACGAAACCGAAACATTCCGAAGCGAGACGAGACATTCCTAGAGACATTCCAAGAGACATTCCAGAGACGCGTGTGGAGTTTGTGTCGAACGAGTGATCAGTGAAAGCAGTGATTAAAGTAAGCAGATAGGCCAGGCATGGGTCGGGAATATCATTTGGCCCTGGAGCAGCTTGAATTGCTCCCAGGGACAACTTGCAGTGAAAAGACTCTTGAAAGACTCTTAAAAAGACTGGGCGTGGCCTATTGGCTCCCGCCGTGCCCCATAGGGCAAATCGTGCTCATGCCCGAGATAGACGGTTAGGCGATTTCGAGTAGCGAGATAGGTGTGTAGGTCGACAGATAGATGTAGATGGACGATCAGAAATAGACGATTAGGAAACCGATTAAGTTAGGGATCGAGAAGGATCGAGACGACGATTGGGTGTGGATCTCTGGGTCTCGATCGAATCTGGACCGAGGATCGACGGACGATCGAAGTGCGGATTCAGTGAACGATTGTGAACGAGTGCAGGGACGATCGTGCATTTGTCGAGAAATGCTGTGGAATACGATGCACATGTGCTATGAGGGTGCAGTGGCGTGCATTCAACGTGCATCGTCCTCAAGGACAAGCGTGTTGCATTATGGAGAATCGGACGGGAATCATTCAAGTCCCAAACAGTATTTAAGTCTGATGTGTGTGTTCGTTTCCGTTGAGAGAAGGGGAACAGGTACATCAGCGAATTCTTACATTTTTCAAAAATAGGTGACCATCTTTGACGAAATGAAAACTCGGATGTTGTAAACGATGTATTCGGTATAGAAATGAGCTCTTTCCAATAAACTTCGCAGAATCAGAACATGTATTCCAGTGAAAATGTTCTCTCTAGATCTTTAGCGATTTCGAAGCATCATAGCAATTTATAAGAAACACTGCCTAACGTGAAAATCTCCTGACCTCGTGAGCTTGAATGATGAAGCAGAATAAACGTAATTTTGTTTTGCGACTGTATAAGATTAGGACTTCCATCTTTTAATTTTTAGTAATATTAGTTTTAATCACAAGCTAACAAATCACCCCAGACAACGTAACTTAATCTTTTCTTGTAGAATTGTTATTTCAAACACGGAGATTTTTGAGTTCGCTTTCGCTATAGCGCAGTATTTTATTCCGAAATCGGTAAAGAACTCATTTCTACACCTCCGACAGTATCAAAGAAACAAAAATCCGAATGAGACTCGAGGAACTAACTACTATCAATCTCAAAATGAACACTATACGATCTACAAGCACTGTTTCTATTACTATACTTTGACCAACCCTGTGCAGGAGTGTAAATGTGTTAACATTCTGTACAAGGTTATCAGTTTCGAGTGAATGCGTTCGCTAGCGTCGATTTCACAAGATTTCTAGTCATCGATTCGGCCCGCTTCGATCGTCGCCCGATCAATGATTTATCGATCGCAGTAGGACATTGTTTATCCACACCTCGGTCATACGAACAAATTTTTTAGCTTGTATTATACGAACTACTTTCAATTACAGGTGACTTTCGATAAGAAATTGAAAGTTTAATTAAAAATCGGCGTTCAAACTGAAATATACTTCTACTATTGGAACTGACAAGATTAAGTAGTGGGGATAACTAACGAGCCTCTACTATCCAAACTCATCGGTTACTCGAACGATTTTGTCGTTCATCAGGTTCGGATAAACAAGGTTCTATTGTATTATTTCTGGGAGCTTGGAAAATTTCAACCTAGAATTGATCCTATAACTGTTGAGATCTTCGTGCACGTATAGAAAAAAAGCCACCCTTGTTTCCCTAATCGGTCAAACACTATTGAGCACGCCCATTGATTATCAAATGACGAAGCAACGAAGGAATTTCGCCCAAGAAGTGAATTTTGTAGAAACAACTGAAACAATTTTGGGACACAGGACTACCTTCTATTTTATCGGCGCAAAAGTCCATACGATTCCTTGTATTTCAATACAAGCTCGAGCATGAACTTTTGCACCGATGTAATACATTTTTGCACAATATTTGTGTTAATTGCCAAACTCCCAATATGGTTTTTCTTGGTGTTTGACGATCCGTTCGGTCCAACGGATCGTGCGGCCGCGATCCTAGCACTAGATGAGACCTTGATGATGACAATGGTAATAGAGTGGACACGATCATTATAAATGGGTTATAACCTTCTCCCCCGCATCCTGTACACCCCGCGGATTTTGCTCTTGTGCATCAATTACGACGTCATGGCGTACTAATAATTAATTAACTGGAATAATGACGGGACAATGGGCGGCTGGACGCATCGATGGGAAGTGGTTAGTTCGACGATAAGCGACCTGCCCTCCTGGCCTACATTTAATATTTTCACAATGGACAATGGCGCGAGCCAGACGGGGCCAGAAGCCCGGACGACCACCGCCACGGCTGACCCCAGAAACACGGAATCGTAAACGATCGACGAGCTACCGAGCCGGACAGAGATCGAGAACCTAGTCAAAATTGTCGCTCGAACACGTTCGGAACACAAATACCTAATTCATTGCTGTTTCGTGCATGCTGTCCGATCGAGCCGCGGCGAAAGACGCGTGATCAAACGAGTACAGGGTGTTTCAGCCGAGAGGAACTATGACATGTATATTTATAGGCTCGTGTATGCGACTTTTAACACGGATTATTGATTGGAATAATAAACAAAGCGAACAAAACCGAGGACACCACCGTATCGCAAGCCTGGCGAGTTTTATTCGAACCTCTACCACCCTTTTCATCCCCTACTTAATCATTTATATCATGAACACTTATTTATTGACATGCGAATCCACGCAATTCCGCGGATACTCTTAGTGTTACATCGAATTCAAAATCTTCCACTATGTTACAAAGAAAATAATTAGAACGCACCCTGAAAGACAACGAATTGCAACTATGCATATCAAGCTGGAAATGGATCCAAGTCTCGCTAGCGGAGGATTATACTATTGTTAGATTGGATTATACTTGTTGAAATAGTTAAGAAATACACACACTAATCCGTCTCAAAACTATTCGTACGTTACTTTCTTCAGACACTCTACGATAAAATAATAATTTCACTCCAAACTTGACTAACGAGTACCGCAACGAATGACTGGAAAACGAAGACAAAAATCTACAACAGCTCCCCACCATTCAACTGTTCCATTCAACCTTCTCCCTTTATCTATTCCATTCACCTTTTTCGCCAAGTAAGAATGAATTTTTCCCCGAGCTAAGTTCAATAAAATCAGCTTTCGGCCACACAGATTGTTCAGAGCGTTCGAACCCGAAGGGCGAATTAAAAATACTTGGAAAGGGTCGGAATCTTGTACCTGGGGGGACGAAGGGGGTCGGATAGCCCTGATCGATTCTCGATCGATCGCAATTGGATTTTCGTGCGGGTAGTGGGGCGTCTATTTGAGGCGTCGTCGCGACGCCGTGGTGCAATGCTGTGGACCAGTCGTCGCGGCGGGTCTAATCACGGGGAAAGGTGAAGTGTCGTCCGAGAGTACCAGAAGAACCAGTAATCGCAGCCAAGAGACTGTATGCTGATCGCGTTCCCGTGGCGTCTCGAACTTTCACGAGTTCACGAGTCGGAGTTCCTCAGGTGACCGACTTTCACTCAGGTGACAAACGCACTCCCCTCCAGTAAGAAAATGGCAGCGGACGACCCCCTCCGGAACGAGCCGTTAATTTCCGTTGAATTCGAGGTGTTTGGCAAGGTGCAGGGTAAGGGTGAATACTTTCATTGGTCACCTGGCGTTACAGACACATTTCCTTCCCTTACGATTTTCCTTTAACCCTTCAGGCACACCGCGCAGACTCTGACGAATATTTCATCCTTAGCATTCGAATAACGACTCTGATTTTCCAAACATTTAAATATTGTACAAGGTATTATGTATATCAATTTCATATGCAAAAAATTGTTAAAATCATGTAGAATGTTAATATTCTAGTTCGAGAGAAATGTTTAATTTTCAAGTTGAAACAGCTCTAGGTGCAGAGCGTTAAAAATTTGTTCGTGTCAATTATCGTTATGAAAGATCATCTCCGCTGATAGTATCTTTAGAAGTCACATATGAACTATAAAACCTCAGTCATTACCGAGTCGAAGTGAACTGTAGCATCAATTGCAAGAAACAGCGGCCTAATAAAAATTTTTTTATCGCTTCAATCATTCTAATAAGTTAAATTAATGTTCTTAGAATCTTCTAATCTTGTCATAAACGCCTAAAATCTAATTATGGCACTGTCAAGCTCATGAGAAAATAGGGTTGCTGAGAGAATTAACCGCTGTAATCGACAATACAGCATCCGACAATCCTTTTCTATGTGTCACGATTTTTCGGAGGCTTTTTTCGGAGAAAACGATCTCGTTGCGCGTTCAAAGAAACGAAATCCACGAAACAGCGAGGACTGTCATGTTTCCGGCCGAATCCAGTTATGTCCGTGGCGGATTAAGATTGAGAACGAACACGGGGCAATTTAGTTCGTTATTCGGAGATCGCTGTTCTTAAGAAATCGTTCGTCGAGAATCGTCAACGTGTGATTCACGGACGACCGTTCCGTCAGCTCTTCGTTTGAAACGTTTCTTGGACGAGCAGAAAATCGTCTTACGGTTCGTACAAGAAGTGATTTTCCATTTTACATCTAGGTACCTTCGCAACAGCATAATCGCATCGCGCACGTTTTCACGAAATTAATTGCAACAATAATGGGATCCTGGCTCGATCGACAAGAAGCAACAAATGTTGACAGCGACATCCACGTGGGGTTATCGATGCATTCGCTTCGATCTGCTCTTCGGACGATCGAGAGGATCACACTGAATTTAAAGAATTACATACATCCCAATTCGCAATTTAATTATTTTGTTCAACCGTGAAGTGGAAAATTAATTTACTGACTCGTTGACAAAATGTGAAGCCGAAGAAACGTGCGCATTAAGGGGTTGAAATTTTACAACGATCAACACTAATCATTGCATTTCTTGCGATTGTTGTTCCAACACACAGTTTCAAGATAAAACAATCTTCCAAACTAAACAATTATCTAGAAGACCAAAAAATTGCTGGTACTAATAAATAATCTAATGCAATTCTTAACCCTCTTGCATCCCTCAAACTAAAATTCATCTATCTTCTATTTCCAGATTCTATAAAATAATTCCACCTATATCAAATTTGTCTCCAATTGTGGTGCAAACTGACATGTTTCATAAAAACATGAAATTCTGCATAACTGATGAAACTGTTTGTTGAATTAAAACTTATAAAGAGCAGACGGGAGCGCGAAGCGAATCTTTGTTGATTCCCCGTCACCCTGCGATAGTTACTGATCGAAATTAACGACTTTCAGGTGTCTACTTTCCAAAGTACGTGAGAGACATCTGCCTGCAACTGGGAATCTGCGGTTGGGTGAAGAACAGCAAGACCGGGACGATTCTAGGAAAAATGCAAGGTCCACGGGCGTACGTCGATCAAATGTGAGTTGTGATCCATCATCACGAGATCGTTCGCGAGCTGCCAGGCGCCGAACCGCAAACAGAATGAGAGTTCATTTTTATTTAAATTTTATCTGCTTCTGATTGCCGAGGGAAAGAGATAACAACAAAGGCAAACTTGTCTGTCGCCGTATCCGAGAGAGTTCAAACTTCGGTGACCCTTTGAAATTTCCTGATTCCATAACTTCTGCTAGAATTGCACATTGAAAATTCAAAATCGTTCGATGAAACAATACTCCTCTTTATAACAACGCTGGGATTATTATAATATTAATACTATTTGCATGACATCCCCTCATTCTAACCGATGAAGAAAAAATGTAGAATATCTAGCTTCCTAGTTGCTATCCAGCTTATCTAAACATATAGAAGCAATACTACCAGCAAAATTTATGATCAGTGTATCGAGTGCATTTTTTTGTAACTGTTGAAGACATTAACTCTCGAAGAACCAGAAGAGGGTAGTTTTCAAAGTTCTATTGTTCCCATATGGGTCAGAATATTTTAAATAAAATACCAAATTCGATTAAGAACGTTATTTAGCAAAGACATGGTTTTTTTAAGGAACAACCTTGTTCTACTAGTTCCCAAAGTTCTTCTAGAACTGAATTTGGTTCATGCGATAGGTTCTGGTTGTACGAGTTTAAGCAGATAGAAATGGATGACTAGTTCGGAGGAGTTCTGTGGGAGGATTTCCAGGGAGTGAATCATGCTCGCAGAAGACGGTAGAGTCGAGCATTCTTATTCGCTCGATCGTCTTCCTCGATCCCGTGAATCCGTGACACGCGCCTGTCACCGTTCGCTCAAGCCCACGGATTCTCGGCTCTCCCTTAAAAATCGCGTGACCTTAGCCGCAAATTGCCGAGTAACAGCCATTAGCTAGTTGGGCCTGACTTTAATAATGATTCTAATGAAATAATGGCGCGGACCGCGTTGTCTCTTTCCTTCGCAGGTTCCCGGCGAATCGCATGAACGCATCTCTGACGACTACGAAACCTAATACTCAATCCGTCGAACGATAAATCAATTTTTCTTCAAAATACATGAACTTAACAATCAAGGCACTTACTCATTTTCGTCGTAAATGCATAAAATCCGCACTCTAGTCATTGAATCAGCTGGTTTTACAAGTGTTTGTATACACAAGTGAAATTCATTCATTGTTAACGAAATTCGATGATCGAGAACTGTCTTATAATTGTATGTTATAACTTATAATTATTTGATACAATTTTTGGTCTACGAAATTTAATATTCGAGAACTTCGTTATAATTGTATCTTATGACTGCTCGATGCGGAAACGCTGTTGAAATACCAATAAAACGGAATTGAATAAAGCCCATCATCGTGTACGGGCCGGAAATAAGAGGAGACAATCGTAAACAGTGTTTCTGGCAGTGTAGAAACGCGTACGCGGACTTGTGAATGATAAATTAGGGAACGACATCCCACGAGGTCGGTTTCGCGGTCGGATTTGCGCCGTTCGTGAACCTGAAGTTAAAGAAAACAGCTCGGTCGAGGACGAAACATCGGTTTCTGGCTTCCCACCAGAAAGGAAATCAAACGAACCATGTTTATTTATTTATTTGCGCGGCTTGCTTGTCGTAGAACTACCAATTCACCCCAGACGATTCATAAAATTGACAGCATGAATCTCGGAGAAACATTCCTTTTCTTTCATATTATTAAATTTAAAAAAAACGGGACACGTCAAAATGACTATCAATATTTTGAATTTACGATTATTGAGATTATAAAGATGCATCCATGAGGAATTATTCAGCAAATTTATTTCTTTGGGTATTATATTATTTAAAAAATGGCCAAGAAATTGGACAAACACATTTTACTGTACTGTACATTTCACTTTTACTGTTTCGTAAACCTATCATTGAATCGTTAAAAGAAAAAGTATATTTTCATGTCACTTCTAGTTCTCGCAACTAACTCGGAGAATGTTAATTTCGTATAATGATCCACAGCCCGCGAATCATCGATGTACAGTTTCGGGGAAGGTCTAGATAATCGCTGATAAAAACCGATTACGAACAAGCACCGTTCGTGGTATTGTTGTCACGGGACAGCTGATCGACTTTGAAGATCCTACTTCGATAGAGCTGCTTAAAATATCTGAACTCGGTCTGATTAGCCGCTAATTATAATTGCGGTGCATGTGAGACACCACAGCCGCGGGCCTATCGCCTGTCGCGGATAGGCGCTCGTGCAACTCACACGCACAGCCGATTGTTATTTGGCTAGTGGATGACTTTTACATGACTGTCGATTGGCGGAGAAACAACGCTCGAACAAAGTGACCCAGATAATCATCTCGCTGACCTCGCTTCGCGTAGATTCAGGGTTCCGCGTTAGAGGATTGCTTCGACACGAACCGGTCGGATCGAGCGACAATTTTAACCATTTTTTAAATTCAAAAAGCTACGTAGAATCCGCACGATTTTTCTTATAGAAATACAACGTATCCTGTTAATTTTGCAGCAGGAGTAAACAATTGGGATGCGTATCATACTGGCGTTAGTAATTTGTAAAATGAAAAGCCGTGCGTGCTGTTGAGAAGAATATTTCCTCACTCTTCATTCTAGAACAAGAAGGTTTAAATTTGTTTTCAAGTAAACACCCAAAGTCATCTCGTTTTAAAAGATAAACAGAGGATGTCTTGATAAATTGTTCAATGGCGACTACAATTTTATTTGTTACTTCCAGTAACATGGTTTGCTAGCTTTCTTTGAGATTATTACTTTTAGAAAAGTTGTTAAGCTGCTTTTGTATATGTACATATGTATAATAGGCTTCTAGTAACTGGGTGGTGAAAACTATTGATTTAAAGTGATTTTTCCAAACGTGAACTATTCTACTAACTATTGTAATTCTCTGTTCCAGGACACAGTGGCTGACAAACGTGGGTAGTCCTGACAGCAAGATCGATCGCTGTGAATTCTCGAACCTCGAAGCTGTCAGCAGACAACAGTACAAAGGATTCGCCATACGTTTTTAACAGGGGATTAAATTACGATAATCTGCTACCATTCGCGAAATTCTGGAAAGGATCTCTCTTTCCATGGCAAAGCTCTATTCGCATCGAATTTAATATGAAATGTTTTGTGATAGTGTAAATAATACAATACATGAAATCGATGTTCTTGGTAGCTTATTATCGACCCTTTGTGGACGAGAATTTTTTTAAATTATCAAAAACATCTCCCTTAGAAAATTAAATCTTACATTTAAATCTAAAATGGTAGAAAAAATATAGACCGATCGTTGCTTAAATAATTAAATTGTTTCTGTGAAAATTTAGGAATCAGTGGCATTCGTCCTCAGAGGATTAAAACGTGTATATACAGTAAAGCTACGTTAATATTAATGTACATAAACATAAACCATGCTTTCGGTTTTAAGACGCATATTGATTTTCATAATAGATGGATGAATCGCGTAACAGTTCCTCGACAGTGTGAAATAAATATTCCTGTTGGTTCACTGACAATAAAATGATCTACAACGATCTTGTTACGCGGTTCATCCTGCACGAGTCTGACAAGCAAAGGGCCCCAACTGTCCGACTTTGATTTTAACAAGACTAACAATGAAATTACAATTTTATTAATTAATTTCACTAAAACCAAAGTAGGACGACAGGGTCCACCGCGTGAACAAATATTGGTAATGTATAGTCCATTAAAAATGAGTTCAAAGCTAAAACAAATTTATTGAACCGACTCTTTGCTACAGGCTAACTTTAGTTAAGTTGTTTTTTAGTTAAGTCGTACATCATGTTGCGCCCTCGTACATGAACGTCGCATCTAACATCTGTTGCACGAGATGATACTCGAGATCCGTTTCAGGCAAGTACCTCGAAATTCGTCGAATCAGTTCGATGGTTTCGTCGTCTGAACAGTTTGTACAAATCACTTCCGGTATGTCCTGAAACGAGATGATCGAATGTACGATTCTATCAATTGTTAATCGTGTTTGCTGTATGTAAAAGGCTCAAAATAAATAATGAATTTTCTATCTGACAATATGTACCAGACTCTGTAGATATAAGGTGAGCGCGGGACTCAAATTGGCAACTTTCTTCCGAAGATCAGGTGTTTTCGAAAGGTAAGCCATTAATCTTCTGCCAGCGGTCGGTACGAGATTGGATGCTAATTTTTCTGTATTGTTTACTGCAGCTACAACCTTTCCCAGAATAATGTAAACATCTTTCAATCTCATATTGTTCCTAAATATGGTAATACTTAACACTTTAACTACCGGACGTTTGTTAACACTAGGTATACGGAGCACGGTCACTTTACATTATTTTGTAAAAATAACGAGAATGTGTCTATTCAAATTTTTAGTTATTTTTTTATATATATGCCCAAGAATAAAATTGATTAAATAATTCCTCATGAATGCATCTTTACAATCTCAATAATCGTAAATTAAAAATATTAGAACGCGTCATTTCGACATGTCCCGTAAACCTAGTGTTAATAGGATTTTTATTAATTATGCTGTACCAAAAGGGAAGTACAAATTTTTTTTTTATACATGTAGTAATACCAAACGAGATTATTAGATTACGTTACTGGAGTTGACCTAGCCATGAACCGACTTTCAAAAATTATGAAATAATCGCCGGTAGATAATGTGCTACCAACAAGCTTAAAAACCTACATCCTCCGCGAGCTGATCAAATCCATTGACATATAATTGACAGACTTGGTGTATCCTCAGTTCATCGTTATTAATTTTCCACATGGAAGCTAGGGTTTGGCATCTGCTCATCCACTGGATAGCTTCCATCGAGCTCAACGCCTTGCCATCGGCGGTTTCTTGATGAATATAACCCATTGATGCGGTTATTACTCGACATAAAAATTCTGTCCTCAAACTATCTCGTTTGTTGTCCCTGTACCACGTCAGCATCACTTTATCCGTTATAGTTTGGAAGAAATGCAATTGCACCTGTGGATAAACTCGAAATTGAATGCGAACGAGGTTGTTATACTTTAAGATATAGGTTCGTTTTACTCACCACGGATTCGAACAAATTGTTCAGTGGTTTCACTACTTTGAGACTAAAATGTGCCATCATGTACAAGACATTCGCTAATTGTATATGTAAAATTAGCAGGTCATACCAAGCCGGTGCTTGGGAAATTGCTAATGCGGCGAACGGCTGTGGAGCGGAAGTACAGCCGTCCCATAATTCCTCTGATTTCACTGCACCATTTTCTCCTGCCTCTAGCACCTCCGCCTAAAGCAATTAGTTAGTTAACTATTTATTAGGGGTGTGTGAAAAATTTTTTCGGATCAACTCTGGATATCAACTCAAGACTCGAACTCGACTCGAGATACGAAACACAAAACGTAGAATGTACAATGTATCCACGCAACGAAGTACTCGCACACCCCTATTATTTATCGGTTAATTATGTTAACCACAAACTTACATTGATGAATATCTCCAAGAACGTAACACACTTTTCCAAAAATACAACCGTCTGTGAATCGTTCAAGCCTACTTCTTGAACACATAGTGTCTCCTTCGGTAGTTTGCCGAGCTTATTCATTAATTTTGCGACAGACTCCATTCTCTTCTTTATGTGAACAGACCATAATAGACAGCAAACACCTTATCAAAAAATGCACATACACACATTTAATTGTAAAAGAAAAACTAAAAAATCCACACGTTTATACGATTAAACTGTGGACTTTTATGCAAAATAAAAATTATTGATTACTTTATTATGTCGACAATATAATGTAATAATATTCTTATATTTCCTTAATGTCTTCATAATTTTGTATTTCACTTCTATGTATTTATTTTTGTCATAAATGTATAGAATCTGCAGTCTATGCATGATACAACTATGAAATTATTTACCATGCCTCATCTGTTTCATCGGTATCTGTTGTAAAACAGTCAATGCGCTTTCAAGGGACTTCATTTGAGAAATATCCTTATTCCACGACATGGCGAATTCCCAGCACACGTTGGCTAATAAAACGCTACTCGTCAAACTATATGGAAAATGATGCTTTAACGACGCGACACGTTCTGAAAATTTCATACGGTTTTGAAAAGAATTTTTGCAGATCTGAACGTTAAAGGAAATCGAAATACAGCGGAGTATATCACCTAAAATACTTGTAGTGGCAGTTTGATCGTTTTTTACTTCAGTGTCAATTTCATTACATGGCAATGGAGGTGATTCGTTTAATTGTGGTTCATCGGATTCGATATCTGATAATTGAGCTGGATCTATACCCGTTGAAACGATCCATTTTGCAACTATCTCGGACACGAAGCCTGATAAAATTATAGAAAGTTATTAATGTAGCAAAATTTTTGGACAATGACAGAAATTTTGCAAAAATATACGGGATAGGAACACAGTATGTACCTTTTCCTTTCGACAAAACCGATCCTAAAGAAATATCGACTTTGACGAACGGTAGGGAGAAAAATTGCGTTGTCTCGTCCGAAAGTGGCATCTGACTGAAACACAGTACATGTGCATTGCAATTTGCAGTTTTCTTCATCCACAGTACACGATTCTATTGCTCACCTCACAATCGTGTCTAAAATTGTGATGTCCTCGAGGTTTCCAATATGCAATGTAAATTGACAATTATCTTTAGTAAGATTCTCCCATTCGCTTGTCAAATTGTATGCATCGTCGTTCGATTTTATGCCGAAAGTAGGCTCTTTTACTTCCTCTACATCTGTTGAATAGTTTTTATTTTGATTAGCATCTTTTTCAGCTTTATTAGCACCCTTTTCTCTGTTTCTCTCCAAAGATGTAGCAACTGCTCTGCACGCCAATGCAGCGATAAGTGCATTGAATGGATTCGTGGAATCGGAGAGAATGGTCCGAACATTTTTCCACCATAAAGATACCTCATTCTTTTCGTTGCATATTTCTTCGACATCTGCAAACGAAGAAGCTCCAAATACAATCACAATTTCAGCATTACATTACATTTGACACTATAAAGGCATCAATTACTTTTAAGACTTGATAGCTTTAGCGTTAAATGGAATGAAATTTTATGAAATAAATCATATAATGCAAGGGGTAATTAATAACAGCCTGTTAGGTCTTACTGTTTATCGAACAAATAGCGTTCAAAAGCTGCACGAATTGTTTTAATTCCAGTCCTAGACACATTTTCTCCTTCCTATTCAGCCAGTAAATTAAAGCGAACTCCATTAAAACGAAAGGCTGAATGTTACTGTTCACAGCAGTTTCTCTCCAAGCTTCAATTCTATCATACGAGTATATACATCCTTCATACATTAATTGCGCTAAAAATCACATTGAAAAAGCAAACATTAATTGCGACAACGGCGAACGTAACGCATATACTTTACGTGATAAGTACGTCGCATTACTTACAAACTTGAAGTTTCTTCTCCGACTTTATGTTTTTCTTAGCATTCACAAAACCCGGAACCCCAAACTCAAAGCACGATAAGAAGTTCAAGAAAATTCTTCCACTTTCTTTGAACTTTACTTTGGTTTCCCCTCTGGAGCTTGAGCATTTAAAATTATTTACCGTATCGGATAACTTGTAAATCCTATGCACTTCCATTTCGGAAGTTAATAAAATTGACGCTAGTTCTGTACTGCTAAGATCCTCGTCCTTAGTGAAATTATGATCTCCTATACTATCGAATTGCGATTGAATATGTTTATAAAATTTAATCACGTGTTGCAACTGTGTTGTTAGTATTTCCAATGTTTTTTCTATGGGTTCCATCTCTTCTTTGTCTGAAACAAGCAAGCTATACACTGTCCTAAACTTCTATAAAAATAAAGTAGTAATAAATAATTGTACCATGTTCATCAGGTTTCTTAATAAAGCATTCCGTGGCCGCGAGTAAAGCATCAGGTATAATGTGTTTATTTATCATCAACATTTCTATTGTTTGTACTTTCATTTCGCTAGTCTTCAAGTCTGTACATACACTAGTAATTTTGGAGACTAGTTTCTCATTGTCGAACTCTTCTTCGCGCAAGAACGTCTTCAATTTTCTCAGTAAATGAACATCGCGCGCTCTCTTTCCATTTTTACTCGTAAGGGCGAAATGGAATGGGACAGTGATTTCCTTTAAACCACCCAGCGGATCCATGAAAACACACGAATATTGGGGCTTGTTCTTCGGCAAATGTGCACTATCGTTTGTACCGAGAAGTCCGTAATTGATATAAAGTAATCTGTAGGAACATATGAACAAGATTATACTTTTTTTGACATACATAGTAACGAAAAAAAATGTATTATTTAATGTAATTACGCCACCCACCGTCCATGCTTACTAGCAGTGAACGTCGTGATCTTAGGACCTTGTTGAGTACTCCATATATCTATGACACCCTTTTTTGGAGCATAAATAACTAGAAACAACGCGGTGCGCAAATGTGATGTTTGTTTAAATTTAGTAAATGCCTTGTTCACGTCAGAATGTTTCTCCTCTTCCACTTCGATCCATCCGCATTGTGCGTCACGATATCCCTTCCACATTCTTACCGCTACACCGCGTCTATTGTCTATCAATATTACCCTACCCATTGCATCGGATACTACTGACAACATCTTATTTGGACTGGACATCACCGAGTAGCCTTCGCGTGTAATATCGCTCAGACCAAATCTACAAGTCATTGGCTCAACTGGTTCGTGTGTGCTAGTTTTGGGAGCCTCAGGGGAAACATGATTTTTCGAGTTTACCCAACTAAGTGGAAGCCAACTAAAAGAGAAAACATGACAGATAAATTTTGTAGCAATTAGAAAGCAAAGACATTACAAAGATACTATATGGTCAGTCAAAAAGTTCGTACTTGATTCCGTATTAAAATACAACATGGAATCGGGCACTAACTTTGGCACTGACCTAACACTTCAAATAAAAACCAATGTTACTAGTATACTATGCATCACACAGACTTGGACATTCTTCGAATAGTACATTTGAAAAGTGTTTGATATCATCTTATTTGGCTGAATCATACCCATGATTTTTTTTTATTATCCATGATATTTTACACATGAAAATGATTTTTTTCTAGATTCTCTTTTATTTAGCTATCAAATGATATCATTTATTTCATTGCAAATAAAATGTACCCAAGCCTGCTACGAATTATATGAGGAACTTAAGCAGCACTCTTACGGGTGATATATATCTCCTGACACTAAATGCATAACATTAATACATTATGCAACACTCACGGAACAGCAGTTCCAATAGCATTAGCTAATTTGCTGGCCATTGCTAATGCTACATCGGACAACACCGGGGCTGTACCACCTTCCAATGCATAATGAAAACCAACAAACGGTCTTTTGCCGGTTGCAATAACCAGATTGTGTTGAGGTGCACTTGATCTGTAAGACGCATTATATCCGCCGCATAACGAAGCAGTCATTAAATGATCAAAACTATTTACAGACGTAGTTCCAATTACTTCAGAGTCATTTACAATATCCTGATTTCTATAGCCCCACTTCTTGTACGATAAGTTTGTGATTGGTGGTAGGTCATCGCAATTTGCTTTCACTATAATAATAAAACATTGATGTAGATACGAGATAAATGTAATTCCGATTTATTTTATAATTTTATTGTTGTGTACCTCTGGCCAAATGATTTCTGCATGCTCGTAGTGTTGAAAACAAAGGAAAACCTTGCAGCACGCACAAAACACAGTTGTAGATTACATGTACTTCTTCAGCTACACCGGTATCGCCTGCATGTTTCGGCGAACGAAAAGACTGGCATTTTAATCCTATGACTGATTCATTATGAAGTTGCTCTCCTAATAGTAATGCTCCTGTCTGAATCAAGTACAGATATTTTGATAACAGCAAAATGAATTGAAAATGCTCGAAAATTCTTATGAGATGTAAACGATACTTGCTAGTGTATTCGCATCTTTAACCCTTTGCATTCCAAATTAATTTCAATTTTGTTACCAACAACTCCCTACTATTTTAAATGTTTTATTTGAAATTTACTCCAAAGGTCAGTTTCTTGACTGCTACTTATTTTAAACAATTCTGTTTACTAGTTATATTAAATATAGCTCTCAAACTTTGTTGTAATTTATATTTGTGGTACTTATATTTATTTTTAACTAAAAAATAAGAAATTTAATAAATAAAGGAAGAACCAAATACATATAAAAACTTTCATTATTTCTCTGATGTTGAGTCACATTCGACAATGGAGTGCAAAGGGTTAACAATAAACACCACTTACTTCAGTGTAGAACCTAATAAAACCAGTGTTGAAACCAACAATAATGCATGTCCAATCTGGATTATTGCCACCGCTAGCTTTACCCAAAGAGAGTAGAGGTAAACAGATCACTGATGTTACCCATTCGCTAAAAAACACTTTCAATATATGGACATATTTTCAAACGAATTCGTAAAGTTAACAAGGCAGCAAGCTTGATAGGTAGCATAACAAAGACTTACTTTGGCTCTCTTGCTATTTCCCCGTACCATATCATATGAAATTTGTTCTTTGTCTCATTGGGTTCTAAAGAATCCCATTGTGCTGATATGGAATTAAAATGTACATTGATTTATGAATTGCGTGTCAGGAAATAATAGAAATAATGAAAATATGCTTGAATAAGAATTATATGTACAAATACGTGAAACAATACGTACAAATTAATATGATCATCTTTGTATTATATGCCATGGCGAGAACATCTCCCGTCGACGACAGCGATATAAAACAATCTTGCAGCGGCAACTCATTTTGCGGAATGTCAACTGGAAACACGTAATACCGACGTTTGACATTTCCAGTAGATAACAGAACGAAAAATCTGGACACTCACATCTCTTGGAAGATTCTCCAAAAAGTACTTCCTTTATATTACTCGTATTAATCAGATTCGCGATCCCCTTGATCTGACAGGACATGTCTAATCGATCACATAAATAATAATAATCCTGCAAACAGCTCTTTCGATGTTCTATGTGTCCGAGGATGAAAATAGTATACGGTCGAGCGATCAGGCTGGATCAGGCTGAAAACAAGACGTTGACAAAGCTGATACGCATGTTCGACGGACAGCTAATACGTTCGTAAATGTCGCATGTTTGCAAACGGGATAGTATATGTATTGCAGAGATTCTTCGTCTCACAGAATTGGCTAATCGCGAAGAAATAAACGTCGGCGAATATATATGTATTATCAGAGTTCCCGGCGTATCGATAATACCCGAGCGAAAAATGAGAAAGCAGTAAGAAAAGGAACGATTACATAAATAGATAACGTCGCGTTATGATTCGTTAACGTGGATGCAAAACATTTCTTCCATGCGAAACGTTTTAAAGCAGAGTTTCGAGTCAAAATGGAGAACACGTGTTGCATGACATCACGTGACGTAATTCGCGACGTTTCAGAAAGAGCCGCTAGAATTTTTCTGATTGGCGGAGACAGATCGTTAGGACCAATGGGACGTGCCGTTTCTCCGCAATGGTCCGCGTAACGTGTTCAGCCATTTTGTTATTATTTTCGAAAATCTTTAGGTTGGGTTTGAGGAGCGCGTAACGTGATCAAGTTTTCACGTTTCTCATTGATAGCCGCGGCCGAAACGACACGAAACGACGCATGAGATTTAAAAAAGAGGGTTACGACGAACAACGGCCTCGGTGGGTATCGTACATTTACGCGTACGAGAAGCACTCGCTGACGATCGTCGGGAGAAACGAACCAGAGACAGGAGAGGCGAGCGAGAGAACGTGCGAGAGATAGATAGAGTATAGAGAGAAAGAGAGGGAGAGAGAGAGAGAGAAAGAGAGAGAACGAGACGGTGAGGAACAGCGAGAGAGTGTGTGAAACGAGGAACGAAATTGGTCGCGCGCGGGAATCAGCGGTTGTTGTGTGTTTGGCCTTTTTCTGCTTGTGATTTATTGCGAGAGATTGTGATTGCTGGTGCGAGACGTGTGTTTTTTTTACTTGAGAATTGAGAATCCACGTGCGGGAGTCGATGCGGTACGTTGAAACGTCGTTCGCGACACTTTTCTGCATCCGATAACGACGCAATGAGTAAAGTGCACCCGGACAACAAAAACCAACGAATCCCGATGATCCGTTTAACGATACTTTTACGCGGCCGCTGTTCTTCCTTTCCATGCGATCGAACGTACCACGTGAAACACTTTTCCGCACTGAATTTACTAACATCGTACATGATAAATCTCTACATAACCTTGTTTGCAATTGTCAAATGTAGGTTAGGTCGAACGGTCGCAGTGCGGTGACCTCCCTCGCGTACACGTTAACTGCGATTTCCTCGGTTATTATTGCTTCGGCTCGGTCTCGTTCTTTACACCGGGCTCGAGTTTTTTCACCGGTGTCTACGTTACCCATTCCTACCGGGACGCGAGACCGTTCTTCTACGGAAGCAAAACAATTAGTCGATGCTCTTGCCTTTTCCGAGTCCCTATTGTGTGTCCTGTTTCTCTGTAAAATCGTGCTGATTCGAAACAAATGTTTGTTCATCCTAACGAAGCGTTTTGTAACAAATCAGTGATCACAGTACGCTTCTATATTGTTGATTGTCTTATTCAATTTAACAATGAGAACATTCGCTTTACCCCATTTTTATAGAATTCCAGTCTTCTCTTTTTCTTTCTATTTTGGATTTGTGCCATTGTAAATATGGTACTTTCTAATGTTTACGCCTGATTATAGCTTTCTATGCATTATATACTTTATTCCCATTGATCCCAATCGATTACATGGATGTTAATTGGTTTCAGATAGAGTGTATGAGAATTGAAAGGTTTATAATAAACAATGACAACTTTGGCAGAACAAGCATCCAAGCTTTTAGATTTTAATCAGAAGCTTGACATAACGCTTCTTGATAATGTAGTAGGTTGTATGTATAATGGAATAGGCGAGCAACAAAAGCTTGCACAGGAAGTATTAACCACACTTAAGGAACATCCAAATGCATGGACACGTGTAGATACTATTCTAGAATATTCACAGGTAATCTAGCATATTCTCATTCATTCTTTGTCTATGAAACACGAGTAAACTTCTATATTGATAGACACAAATGTTTCTATATAGAACCAACAAACAAAGTATTATGCTTTACAAATATTGGAACAAGTAATAAAGACACGATGGAAAGTATTACCACGAAATCAGTGCGAGGGTATAAAAAAGTATATTGTAGGGCTTATTATAAAAACAAGCAGTGATCCAGAAACAATGGAAGCACAAAAAGTTTACCTCAATAAACTCAATATGATTTTAGTTCAGGTAAGTGAGAACAAATTTCTCTTTAAGAAACAGAAGCAAGATTAGCTTTGTTGTATTAATGAAACGTATTGTCCTTGTCCTTGCTTGTAGGTTTTAAAACGAGAATGGCCAAAAAATTGGGAATCTTTTATCGGTGATATTGTCGGGGCAAGCAAAACAAACGAAAGCCTTTGTCAAAACAATATGACAATTTTGAAATTGCTATCGGAAGAAGTATTTGACTTTTCTAGTGGACAAATGACACAAACAAAAGCGAAACACTTAAAGGACACAATGTGTAGTGAATTCTCCCAGATCTTTCAACTTTGTCAATATGTTTTGGATAACTCACAAAATATTCCACTGGTATTGGTCACGTTAGAAACTCTCCTAAAATTTTTAAATTGGATTCCCCTTGGATATATTTTTGAAACAAAATTGATAAACACTTTAGTATTCAAGGTAATTTAAATCATTTATTATGTTAATGTCCATGCTTGAATAACATCCGGTGCGATCATCGTTTCATCTTTTGTTGTAGTTCTTGAACGTACCCATATTCAGAAACGTCACGTTGAAATGCTTGACCGAAATTGCTGCTCTCACGGCGACAACATACGACGATGTGTTTGTAATGTTATTTGTTAACGTGATGAGACAGTTGGAGGAGTTACTACCGCTCGAAACTAACATACGCGAGGCATATGCAGCTGGTCAAGATCAAGAACAGAATTTTATTCAAAACTTAGCGATATTTTTATGTACATGTTTGAAGGAACATGGCCCATTTATAGAGAAAAAGCAGCTAAACGAAATGCTGCTCAAGGCATTGCATTATCTATTGTTGATTTCCGAAGTCGAGGAGGTCGAAATATTTAAAATCTGTTTGGAATATTGGAGTTCATTAGCGATCGATTTATATAGATTCGTGGCACCGTCACCAGTATTTGTCGCTAAATCGATAACAATCCCGTCTAGAAGACTATTCTATTGTCCAGTTTTGACAAAGGTGCGATACATAATGATCAGCAGAATGGCTAAACCCGAAGAAGTTCTTGTTGTAGAGAACGAAAACGGAGAAGTCGTCAGAGAGTTTATGAAGGATACCGACTCTATTAGTTTATATAAAAATATGAGAGAGACTCTCGTGTATCTTACCCATCTTGATCATCTGGATACCGATAGAATAATGACAGAGAAGTTACAGAATCAAGTGAACGGCACAGAATGGTCCTGGAAGAATCTCAATGCAGTGAGTAATCTTTCACAGTGTCGTGTAATACATTCTTTTTGTCGAAGAATTCAATTCAACTAACAATTTCTATGATTCTTTTGTTAGTTATGTTGGGCAATAGGTAGTATTTCGGGTGCTATGCACGAAGAAGATGAGAAACGCTTTTTAGTAACTGTGATCAAGGACCTTCTTGGTCTTTGTGAACAGAAGAAAGGCAAAGATAATAAAGCTATCATCGCTAGCAATATTATGTATGTAGTTGGGCAATATCCAAGATTTCTCAGAGCACATTGGAAGTTTTTAAAGACTGTTGTAAATAAACTATTTGAATTCATGCATGGTAAAAACATTTTATTATTAGTATGCAGTTACAGAAAGCAATGGCATTGTAATAGCATTGCTTTTAAACGTGTCTGGTTTGCGTTACTAATGAACACTGCTTGTAGAAACACATGATGGTGTGCAAGATATGGCCTGTGACACGTTTATAAAAATAGCACTAAAGTGCAGGCGACATTTCGTGACAGTACAATTAGGGGAATCAGTACCATTTATCGAAGAAATTCTTTCTACAGTTAGTAGTATTATCTGTGACCTTCAAACACAACAGGTAAGATGAAGAGAATTGACAAACACACAATGTTAATGTTCAATTACTCGCACGGGCATCGGTGGGTCTCTTTAGACCCAAACATTTCTATACTATACTAGAGAGTACACTAATTTTAAAAGGTTTACATAAAAAATATTTATAAAAGTAATATTTATAAAATATATTTATAAAGTTTTTTATATGAATCCTCATCGCAATTTATACATTCTACATTTGTTGTCTTCCTTGAAACTGTAATTTCTGGGTCTAAAATGACCCCTGCCGACTGCCGTACGAGTGTTAAATACTTTAAAAATGCTTCTTACTCAATCTTTGCTTGGATTAGGTACATACCTTCTATGAAGCAGTTGGTTATATGATAAGTGCACAGACGGATACAGTAGTCCAAGAACAACTGATAGAAAAGTATATGCTTCTACCAAATCAAGTTTGGGACGATATCATAAGTCAAGCATCTAAAGTAAGCGAAACGACATTGAATTTTATTGTATAACGAATCTAATATAATTCGTTAATTAAAAACATTTTATTTTTCAGAATGTAGATGTGTTAAAAGACCAAGAAGCTGTAAAACAACTTGGTAGCATTTTAAAAACAAATGTTAGAGCTTGCAAAGCTCTCGGGCATCCGTACGTGATACAATTAGGAAGAATATATTTAGATATGTTGAACGTTTATAAGGTGAACTTCCAACTATGGAGTCTTAACACTTTATCTACCGGAAGCCTATTAATAGGATTCTCAATCATTGTGTTGTACCAAAAGAAAGGATAAAAATCTTTTTCATAATAATAATATGAAACGAAGTTATTAGATTTCATTACTGAGTATGACTCGTCGATTTACGATTGATTGCTCTGTTAAATAGGTCTTAACCATGAATTTTCAACAATTATGAAATAATGGCTGACAGATAATGTGTTAATTGTATACGAAATTCTTTCATCAAAGAATGAATACTTACATTGATTTTTGTTCAGGTTATGAGTGAAAATATAAGTGCTGCAATTGCTTTGAATGGTGAAGTAGTAATGGAACAATCTTTAATTAAGAGTATGAGAGTAGTGAAAAAGGAAACATTAAAATTGATCTCAGATTGGATCAGCAGAACGACCGACGAACAAATGGCAAGCTTTGTTTCTTCATTCGTTACAGACAATTGTTGCGATCGAAATACTGTTGCATTACATGAATATATTGTCCACGATTACAGGTTTCAGAAAACTTTATACCACCGCTATTAGACGCTGTGTTGTTGGATTATCAAAAGACGAATGTTCATTGTGCTCGAGAACCAGAGGTGTTGAGTGCTATGGCCATTATCGTAAATAAATTAGAGGACTACATTACCTGTGAAATACCGAAAATATTTGATGCTGTGTTTGAGTGTACTCTAGAAATGATTAACAAAGATTTTGAAGAATTCCCTGAGCACAGAACGAATTTCTTTTTACTTCTACAGGTATCTGTACCAGAAGATAAGACGTCTCTATATCCTTCTTTATTGTTATGTATAGTATTTAATTCTTTTCCATTTTAGGCTGTAAATATGTACTGTTTCCCTGCATTTCTTGTAATTCGACCAGCACAATTCAAACTCGTTCTCGATTCGATCATCTGGGCTTTCAAACACACGATGAGAAATGTCGCAGATACAGGGTTGCAAATACTTTATCAACTTCTACAAAACGTCGAAAGCGAGCCGGCAGCTCAGAACTTCTATCGAACATATTTCACAGATATTCTTCAACACATATTTAGCGTAGTTACAGACTCATCTCATATAGCAGGTATAGTTATATGAACATCATTCAAAGTAACTTATTAGTTTAATATTGTTTTCGTGTAATTAATCTATTGGTACGAATATCTAGGCCTTACTATGCATGCCACTATCCTGGCGTACATGTTCTCATTGGTTGAACTTGGACGAATTCAGGTGCCATTGGGACCTATACCAGACAATGTATTATACGTTCAAGAATTCGTTGCAAGATTGCTTAAAGCAGCATTTCCACACTTGACTGATAATCAGATTAAAATCACTGTACAAGGTTTATTTAATCTTAACCAAAATATCCCAGCATTCAAGGAACATCTTAGAGATTTTCTTGTTCAAATTAGAGTAAGCGTTGACGATGCTTTTTATTATTTTTTGTCGCGATCATATCGAAGAGAATACATATGTTCGCGTTTGTTCTCGCAGGAGTACACCGGTGAAGATGACTCTGATCTCTATTTGGAAGAGCGGGAAAATGCGTTGCGATTGGCTCAGGAAGAGAAAAGACGACAACAAATGGCCGTTCCGGGACTACTTAATCCGCACGACATACCAGAAGAAATGCAGGACTGAATTGCCAGTCGTCTTCGTTACTTCTTTCCTGCACATCTCAATGAGAAACATTCTGTTACAGAGACTATCGTATCTTTTGATCTGCAATTTCTCCCACATGTACCACAACTACCATCAAAATGGATTTACGTCATTATATACTTTTTAAAGCCAAGATTACAATATAACATTCTTGTTAAGGAGGTAAGCCCGAAACGTGGTAATTGTTTGTCTGTTATGCGATTTTAATAGAATTAAAACTTCTGTTGTGGGTAACAAGTGAGCGTGTGCTGAACAATACTATTTAATGTAATAACAAAAAAGGAAAAAATAACGAAAGAAAGAAAAAACAATTTTTAAATACCGATATTTAAGAAAAAATTTACTACGAATTCGAGGTGGTGTACGAATGGATGCGCACTGAAAGCGTTTGATAATGATGGAACAATAAATACACGTGGTAGCTATATTTGTTGTTCGTAGAAAGAAAAATTCTGTTGCATATTTTTATACATAAGTTATGCCTATGTGATTCACGATTGTTTGAAAACAGTTACATGTATTATATTATAAATCTCGTTCAGTTGTAATTATTAATCAATAATCGTACTGCGACAGAGTTCAATTTGATAATACCTAGGGGATGCTGCTTTCTAAGATGCATTAAATTTAAATTGGGATATCTTGAACATATTATATATGTATGCATAAAATAGTATTGTTTCAACAAATTTAGAGGATGTTACACGTATATGTGAGTTTTTATCTGCATAAAGTTGTATGGTAATGCTATTATTATTACTATATATAGATATATATATAGAAATATAGATATATATGATACATTGCAAGTCACATGGAGGAATTTTGTAAATTAAACGAAACTTCACACATCGCATTTTTTAGGCTTCACTTTTTCTAATAATTCCTATGTACTC
This sequence comes from Lasioglossum figueresi, assembly GCA_028455805.1. Taxonomy (NCBI): domain Eukaryota; kingdom Metazoa; phylum Arthropoda; class Insecta; order Hymenoptera; family Halictidae; genus Lasioglossum; species Lasioglossum figueresi. Next base: position 15,638,007 of record CM052202.1, read on the forward strand.
ATAGATTTATTATAAAATATATTCAGGGTAAAATAGTATATATTTTTGTTATATTTAACATATACAATTTATTTAAAAAAGAAAAACGGATTCTAAAAAGTCTGGATCCTTTTAATGTGTCAATGTATATTCTTCTCAAAGTATTCTTGCAATTCAAATCATTCACATATATATAAATACATATATTTTACACATTTTACTTTATGGGGGAAATAGCCATTACTATATCTCTTAACTGACACAAAATTTTGGTTTCTTTTCTTCATGAAATGTTTTTTTTATATTTAGTTCGTTTTAGTATGCGAACCAGCTTCTCAAGAATAGATGTGTATTTGCTAACAGTTTTCTAAATGCAATTGTGAAGCATTTGACTGAATATAGATAAAACGAAATAGTAAAAAAAAATATTTTCCATAAGTGTTGTATCCTTTCTACAATGTGCAGTATAGTATTATATTAGTCGAGGTTCAATGTTGTTCAAGGTTTGAACACTTCCAAATTGTTTTCAAATGCGATTTTCTGTTAACCGTTTCTTTTTGTAGATATTTCTTTAGATCTTTCTTTAGTCGTAATAATTTCTTCTACCAACAGTTCTAAAATTTTTTAAGTACCCTTTGGAACCCAAACATCAAAGAAAGGCAGATTTTCTCTGATCGTTCGAGCTTGCCTCCGTCAACATAAACGCTACAGGTGCTTCGACTTACAAATCACAAATAATCTTGACTTAATACGTGTTTATCATTGGTACATGGTCTATAGACAAAAAAAACTGTGAAGGTAGTAATGAACTAAATAAATTTTATAAAAAAAACAGATGGAAACTGAGCAACTCTTTGAGAACGTGACGTGTTACAAGAATGTAGAAGAAGATGTAAAACGCTTGGCGCGAATTAAAAGAATTGTTTTCCATCATTCACGAACATTGAAAATTGCTTCTATCGTGCAATCGAATTCATTGCTCGTGAATAGGCGATTATTAGACGCAAAAAAAGGAAAAAAAATACTTACCGCTTGTGTCGCACTGTTTTTTTTTCTCGGGATTACGAAAAGTGAGAATAAAAATCAATGCCGCCACAGGAATGAAACAGATGTGCGTACCGTTATTGCATTTTTATGAAAACATCAACGATTTGTATCATACAAGAAAAAAAAGATGAAAGAAAAATGAATCAATGAGTGTGTAGCTTTGCTTGGAACCTTGAAGCCATTACATTTGATACTATGCGACTCGGGTCTCAAGCTAGGCCGCTATGACTGCAAGACAGAAGAAAACCGAAAAATAGCAACACGAAGAAAAAAGAATCAATGCCATTTTTTATTTCGTTCTCCTCACATCGGTAGACTGTATTTATTTGCAACCGCTATTGCAACCAAAAGGGAGGATAAATTTGACAGTAATTTTTTTCACAGGATTCGTAGTAAACACACAGAGACATTACACACTATGTAAAACTTTTGTCGCAAAACAAGAGAAAGAGAAAAAAATATGATTTGTATGGATAGATGTAATAAGTTACAAAATGTATTTAGTCATACATAGTTGTATGTGATAAGACTACATGTAATGAGGAAAGTGCTTAAAGAGTCGTAAGATATCGAAGTAATAATCGTATCTAAAATAAATCTGCCACTAAATGTTTTTATAAGCTGTTCGTTTGTTATAAGAGAGTCCTAAATTTAGCAAGAGGTTTTTACGGTATAAGTAATTTTGGACGTAAATAAGTACAGCTAAGACACAGAAAAAACGGGGACCAAAAGTAACCGTTATGTCCAAAATTTTTCTGAAAAGAAATCAACAGAAATTGTTTTCTCATTTAAGTTGAGGATAATAACCATAAAATGTAAAAAGAAATTTAAAAAACCACACGATTAAAAAAATGTGTATTTTCAAACGTTTTATCGTTGGCGACAGCTATTACTGATTAGAGGAATTTATTTTGGTTGCTTGTAACAGCGATTATTAGTTATTCGAACCAAAGATTGTACATAAAAAATAAATTAAAAGACCGAAAATTTAATTGATAGAATGCATCTATAAAACAATTATGTGCGATCGAAGTATATAAATTTCCCTCACTGATGATTATTGTGATTAACCGAAATAAACTTCCCTTATCGATGAGTATCGGCAATGAAAAATTATTTTCGGTTGTTTACAATTCTTTTTTATAACAACAAAAATTCAACTAAAAAGATAATTGTTTTTTTTCATTTTGGTTGTAACAGTTATGGTCCCCGAAAAAACAAATACGTGTTTTCTTCTCTCTGTCTCTCTCTCTTTTTTCTTTTTTAGTTTTATATCCGAACATTTGCTGACTGGAGTGTATTTTGTGAAAAAAGCAAACGAAGGAAGTGAATTTTTTTTCGAAATTAGTGTATCGTGTTAAGAGAATTAACTGGCAAACAATATACGAAACCAAAAGTACACCTTTACAAGTTGTGAATAATATTGTGTATTGCATTGTTCTTAGGAGAAAAACGATTTACATACGAAACATTGATATCAATACGAATAGACGACATCTGATTGGTTTCTAAATTCTGCAATAAAATACGTAAACACCGCGATTTCCTTTCTAATTATTGCACGGTAAAAAAGATATTTTAACGTCTATGTTTATGGTTGCAATACATAAATATAGTTTCATTCAATCGGGATTTAACGAAATGATGGTCTCTTGCTCTCCCTAGGATTTTGTTTAACTCGGCGAAGTGTTAAGAAATAGATTTTGTAAGCTGCTAAGTGATGGCATTAATCTTATAAGTTGTCGGGGATCATGTGACATAGTTGTGAGTACTGAGTACATAGTTACGGAATGGTCTGTCACGCATGTTTGAATGAGTGGATGTGTAAGTTAAAAAGTTCTACCAGTTATTCATTATAACGACAAAAATATGTAAAGAGTTTAATAATACTTACTAATAAAATAAAAAATGCCACTATAATAATGCTTCGTATCCTCGATGAAATTGTCATGTGTGAACTATTAGCATCTAATAAGTGACACGTGCACAAAACAAAAGCTTTCTTGTTATTTGTATCATTTTCTATTCTCGCGAATTTATTTTGTATATTATCGACACTCAAAAATCTCATCCAAAACCTTGTCATGCAAAATTATAGAACTCATGTATGCGATCTATATTTATTCTCATTAAACCATTTTTATAAATTTCCGTTGAAATTGTTTTGTATTTTCAGATCATTTCCGAATATTTGCTATTATCACGGGTAATGAATTGAATTATACATTATTCTTTCACCTACTATTTAAGGTATACGAAATATTCGAATCTTGGTAGGATAAGATTTGAATTTGAAATTTAAACGGCGTCGTTTATTTGAAATGTGTTCGTAAATAATTTTTGTTGCGTTCAACACATGTGGCAATTCTGTAATATGGCGAGCGGGTGCGCGGGAGCGACAGAAAATTTCGTTAGCGACTCCAGCGACAGTTGCGGCAAAACCTAAGAAGCTCTTGGTCGAGGATAGTGAGATCCTCGTCCTCCTGTAGGGCTGTGACGGAGAGAGAATTATGTCGCTCGCAGGAGAGACAAAGAGAGCGATAATACGAAGCAGCTTGATTTTTCGATTACTTTACTCCCATTTTCTGAAGCGAATAAGCAATATTTTGGTATGCTCTTTGCGTTGAAATATTCTTTGTATTATTTCGGAGGGGCTCTCAGAGCCCTTTTTTGAGAAAAGTGTACTGAACAAAATTTCTTCTACAAAAATGTACGCTATTATTGTTTAAAAAAGTTTCAAGAGACAAATTGCAAAAAAGGGCTCTGAGAACCCTTCCGAAATAATACGAAGAATATTTCAACACAAAGAGCAACAAAAAATATTGCTTCTTCGCTTCAGAAAATGGGAGTAAAATCATCACTGCAAGACTGAACAATTTGTATTCCAACATGGCTGCTTCGCTATCGCCCTTTCCGACTTTTCGCCGCAGCGCTGTCGTCGTGTCTCCTGTATTCTTGCATCGACGGTAGAAATCCATGGCATAAACCACTGACAGAGAGTATATACTCTCTGTCCATAGTATGTGATGAGCGTGCTCACGCCCGGGTTTCGGCCGTGCCACTTTTGTGCTCACATTATGTTTAGCCTGGAACAGCTCCTACATCATCTTTAGCATGGAACAGAACCACATCATCTTTAGCAGGAAACAGAACCCACTTTACTGTATGACATCTGTGGTTTGGATCAGAACTAGCTTTAACCAAAGCTTCGTCACCGACGAGATACTATTATCTCGTCGGTGCTACCAGAACAGACGAGGTATAAGAGTAGACCAATCACCATATGGTGTTTCGTGTCTCACACAATAACAATTGGTTTCTTTACGCCCTCTACGCCGACGAACGAAAAATGTTGGAATTAGATCCACGAAAGCGATCCAATACAAATGGCTAACAACTACCAGCAACCACCGACTAGATATAGAATAGACCTATCATCCAATGTATTTCGGTGGCCACGTTTGCCAGGGCCACTTGGCCCGTTTTTCTTGTCATTTCCTGTATTACCAACTCGGTTTAGGGCCACAAACAGGGTCTCGTCAGTGGTGCTGGCGCTCTAAAATAGGCTGACATATAGGAATAGGATTCCTATACCTCGTTTGTGCTGACAGTTTTCTTAGTGGTAGCACAGACGAGTTTACATCCCGTCTGTGGTGATAGGAATTAAAATTAAAAATAGCTGTAGTCACTGAAGTCTCGCGAATACATAGAATATTGTTTTGATTAGTTAATCCTTATATTTGGAATAAATAATAAACGAATGATTACTGTACGTACAATAAAGAATATGTTTAACTGCAAAATTCGAAATGTTGTAAACAGCCAAATATTAATATGTATTTTATAAATGTAATGTATATGTAATTATATACACAAATGTAATTACAAAAATGTAATGTTTGGAACTGTATTCACAGATAGCACAAAGCTTGCTAAAAGACGTCTTTTATATGCCTGCTGCAAGCTGTAAGTCCGTCTTAAAGACGTACGTAAAGACTTTTTTTCGTCTTTAACTCGTCTTTAATTGGTCTTTGACACGTCTTTGTTACAAAAGTTACGTCTTACAGACCGCTTTTATACGACTTTCGCGCGACTTACAGACGTCTTTTTGTTTGATAAAAAAGACGTCTAAAAGATGTAGCTTTAAGACCTCTTTTTGGCATCTTTTATACGTCTTTTTAGGGGTCTTTGAGACAGCTTTTCAGCATCTTTCAGGAATTTTGCAGGCGTCTTTTTTGGGGCCTTTTATGCGTCTTTTACACGTCATTTTAGGTATATCATATTAGGTATTTTCAGGTATATTTTGTAATATATTTTGCAACAAATATATTTTGTAATATACATATATACACATACAAATTAATTAAAATTATATTATTAAAGGTAAAATAATGAATTATAATATCTGCGGCTGCTGTCTGGTTCGTTGAGCAGGATCCGCAAAAGCTTTGATGGTCCCAAGCGCCTTTAGCGTAGCATTCTGCCTTGAGTGGCAATTGCAGCAGCTCTTTGACTCCTCTTCCTCCTGCCTTCTTTCATACTCTCTGCGTCTGCTTGTGAGTAGCGATTCCTCGCTGGTGGCAGTTACTGAAAATAAAATATGTTTTATGGAAAAAAGATATACTAGCTAATTACAATAAGATGATGATAAGAGGATGAGATGTACATCCGATGAATTTTCCCGCACTCGTAGCACTTACCACTTACTTCTTCTTGTTCGGCGATAACCATGTTTTCACTTTATAGGTTAGGATTTCGCGTGAACTATGCACTTACTACTTTTTTGCGTTTTTACGCTACTTGAGCACATAACCTGACACAAACTATTCACGTTAGGCAGGTTTCACGAAACACATCTGTATATTCGACGCGATGCATACACATTGAGATCCCGCTGATCCCACGCGCAAGAGATCAATTATTTCGCTCGAGTCGTGCGACGCTGTTTCCGCGTCTTTTTCACGGCAAAAATGAGACGCAAAAAAGCCGCCTGCCTTCAGCCGTAAAAACGACGGCTGCAAAAAGACGACTTTTTAGACGTGTAAAGACGCCTTTTTGAAGCCGTCTTTTTCACGGCAAAAATGAGACACAAAAAAGTCGTCTTTTTGAATCCGTCTTTTTCACGGCAAAAATGAGACGCAAAAAAGTCGTCTTTTTAAACGTATAAAAGACGCCTTTTTGAAGCCGTCTTTTTCACGGCAAAAATGAGACGCAAAAAAGCCGTCTTTTTGGAGCCGTAAAAACGACGGCTCCAGAAGGACAACTTTTTAGACGTGTAAAAGACGTCTGTATGGGCCGTAAGACGTAAAGACGTAAAAAAGATGAGAAAAAGACGACTTAAAGACGGACTGTGCTATCTGGGTTGTTATTTTATAGGATGACATAATTTAATTTGTTCCTGTTATTAATCATTAACTACGTTGCTTTGAACAATAAGAAGAGAAATAAATAAACAAGAGTATCGTTAATTAAATCATATGTGCATTATATAGCAAGTGTCTTTTATGAAAATTTTCATGAACATTACAAAACTCATGTTTTAATAACTTAGTAAAAACTACATAGCCCAGCTTTGAACGCAAATTCGTTATATGTATGTATGTATACAGTAGGGTGAATCTTATTTTTCGACCATGAAATTTTTTTGGTCCCGTATACCAGAATTGTGACAAATGTTGAGAAAATTACGTGGAAAAAATTTGGGGCCGATTGGATCATGGGAAAGTGACGCGCAGCAAAGAAAATTGTAAATTTTTCAAATTTTGACATAAATGGACGAACATTTTGAAGAACATTTGGGCGCGCACGAAAGCGAATGGGTAGTATATGTACTTGCAAATCTGTTTGCAGGGCAGATAGAGCATATCCTAAACATTCATAATACATATATGTATTCTACATACATGTATTCTATAGAATTATTAAATAGGCATATTTTACAAATAATATTATAAATACATGTTCTGAATTTCTTTGTGTAGTATACACCACTGCAGCTTCTATAGTTATTCGTAAGAAATTCTTGAAATAGCAAAAATCCATTCCGTTCGCCGTTCGGCGCGGCGCACTATGGGCCAAACCGATGAATTCTGTATCAAAATCAAAGAACTTTCGATAGAAATGAGATAGAGCGATGAAATTTTTTTTAAATGAAAGCTGAAACTTTGCAGAATATGAAATAATTATGGAGATTGTGGTACGAACGTTTTTTAACCTGGAAAAAATAAAACCTAAAATTTCTAAAAATAATTCGATTTTTTGCAAAATTCGAAGGTCATAGCCAAATTTTGAGGCCAGATTTGAAATCAGCGTGAAAAAATCTACGAGAAATGATGTATAGCATGTTTAAAAAGAATTTTTTCCGCGCGTGGTATTGGAAAAACCACAATTTTCTTGAAATTGTGCAAGTTTAACGAATTAATGATAAGTCAGTTCAAAAATAGACAGAATTTTATACATATTTATTATACGTTTAATTATTGTTTATAATTAATATAAATTCTTGCACAACATTTGAAAATATTTGAAAAAACAACTAATAATTGTATATTTAATATTAACGCATATAATAACAGACACGCCGGAACTTGTAACGAAACCTCGCGTAACAACTTGTCATGGAAATTTTTTGTTAACTGATCTTCTGAATATTTTTCCGTCCTTTTGTAAATTGTATTTTGTAGCAGAAGGTTCAAAGAAACCGACAACAGTTTATATGAATCAATTTCAAGATAAAAATAGCGTTAAATAGGTCATTCAATTTTCAACAACAATTATTATTTTGTTTACTATCAATAAATGACAGTTTATTTATCTAAATCAAAAAAGCATTTATTCAGCTTTAAAATGATTATAGAAACAGGAAGCATTATATTTAAACACAGATGAAATATTCAGGTTGAATTAATCTTGCATTGACTGACTCGACTCTTTTCGTTTGCTTTTCTAGAATTATGACTGTAACGTGGAAAATAGCAGAAATACGCGCTGAGCAGTAACAGTAAATTGGCAACCATGCGACGAATATTCTCGGATGTGATTTGGCAACTACGCCTTCGATATCCGAAATTCGAAATAATTCCTAAACTCGCCACTCTAAGTCGTAGAGGGCATACCAAAACCTCTGATTTTTTGAACAGTCGGTATTTCAGAACATGAGACACCAAGTCCCATAAGATGATAGGTCTATTCTATATCTAGTCGGTGCCAGCAACTACCTATCCTCTCTGTCAATACACAAGAAAGCGCTGTACTCACCTTTGTGCTTTCTGGATCACCGTGAACGGGACGTACAACTGATTTTACTATCTACGTAAAATCCGAAAACAAGTAATTCATAAATATACAAAACATAACCATTCTCACGCGTGAAACAACTATGAGGTAAAAGTAGGTGATATCTAACCAAATGACACTTTAGTTCAAGTTAAAGTTGTAAAAAGAGTGACAAAAAATGGAGTGTGAAGAAAGTACAGAAGATAAATCAACAGAAGGTGCATCTTCGAAAGTGTTTGTATTCTCCGCACCAAATATATTTAGTCCTCCTAGCGGTATAAATTCCGAGGTTAATACAGAAACGTTGGATACGTCGGTTATTAAGAAAAATGTTTTTACTTTTGCAACACCGACGTCAGTGTCGCAGCCGAATCTTTTAAGTCCCACGATTCTGGCATCACTGGTAGGAAGTAGGCCGCCACAGTCTCCAACCAAACGGAAAGAATCACATAAGAATATGGTAACAAATTTTATCAATGACGACGAGCTCCAAATGGAATTAGATGCTATGAAGAATCTAGCATACAATGTACATGATAGAGATAACTCTGATTATTTGAATTGTACTTTGGTGAGTAAAAAAAAGGAAACACAGAAGCTTAAGGGTGCATCGAAGGTAGCATCTAGAGTTGAAAAAGCAGCTGCTAAATCCGAGAAGCATAAAATGGACAGTCAAATATCAGATTTGTTACCTAATGCTAGCATTGAAGAAATGCAAAAAATAATTCGACAACCAGCCAATACCTCGGAAGACAAATACAAGGTATTAGAAGCAAGAGATCGACTCATGCGTACAAAGCAAACTAAATCACACACACTGGCTGCTGCTAAAGCAATGGTTGGGATATGCCCGGATATGTGTCCTGAAAAAGAACGTTTGATGCGCGAGTCAAACAGACAACTCGCGTTGTATGAACAACTTGAAAGCAACGAGTATAAAATAAATCATGCGATTGCTGTGAAACAGTATTCCAGGTCTTCGGCGGATCAAGAGGAACCGATGGCGCATGATCTAAGACCTGTAAAATCCTTGAAAATGACTATGAGTTACTTGCTTCATGAAATAGCAAATCTTTGCGACGAAGAAGGTACAAATTTGGGAGACTGGTATCATTTCCTGTGGGACAGAACGAGGGGTATTCGAAAAGATATAACACAGCAAGAACTATGCTGCACAGATAGTGTTGAACTGGTCGAACAATGCGCTAGGTTCCACATAGTCTGCTCTGAAAGGCTTTGCGCCAAAGAACCGTCTGTTTTCGACAAAAAGATCAACTCAGATAATCTGACAAAATGTTTGCAAACATTGAAGTACATGTATCACGATCTAAGAGTGAAAGGTATAAATTGCAAGAATGAACCAGAGTTTCGGGCATACATCATTCTACTGAATTTGAACAACAGCAATTTCATGTGGGACTTGCAAAGGCTCCCAAAGAGCGTGCAAAGATCTCCAGAAGTTCAATTTGCACAGAACGTTTACTCTGCTTTGGAGTCAAATAATTATTATAAATTCTTCAAACTCGTTTGTAAAACAACATATTTGAATGCTTGTATCTTGCTTAGGTACTTCAATCAAGTAAGATTAAGGGCATTATCGATAATAGTAAAGGCTTATTGCAGGACTGCAGCAACGGCATATCCGTTGTACGAGTTAATTGACATTTTAGGCTTCGAGGATGAACACGAAGCTATTTACTTTTGCGAACACGTGGGATTACATGTTGCAAGAGATGAACTCCAGGTACTATTGAACAGACAAAATTTCTCTATGTCTGTAAGAAACATGAAGCAAAACAGAGCTTGTAATGTGATAGAATCTAAGAGGATAATGAAGCAGTTGTCTATCGGAGAATGCATAGCAGGAGAAAAAATGCCAGAGAGAAATTACAAGTATCATACTCCGCATAACAGTTTCGATGAGCATGGATATTTATTATCGGACTCTGTCAATACAGGGGACCAAAATAAAAACAATGTTTGTACTCCGAATGATCGGTACGGATATATTGACGAAGACATAGTTGAAACTGAGAAGTCTGACACAGTCCTTGAGAAAAATGAAAATAAACCTGAGAGTACTGGCTACAGTACTGAGTATAGAAATGTATTTACTACGACCAGTGCAAACAGTAATTTTAATACAAACGTCATTACACATCAGACGACTAGTACAAACATATTTTCAATGCCCAAGTCTCAAGTGCCAATCACAGAGTTTCAAGAAAAACAGGAAGGTACAAACATATTTGGTTTTCTACCAAAACAGGAAAATACTGTATCGGAAGCAAGTAGAACTAATGAATCGTCTATTTTTGGTAACGCATATAATGCTACATCAACGATTGCAAAATCGTCTAATGTATTCTCAAAATCATTGGAGCCACCACCACCATATAGCAGTAGCGGTTCACCTTTTACAGCAGCTGCAAACAAAAATATATTTTCGGGAGCCACACAGGGAAATGTATTCATGAAAAATGTAACGTCTTCCTCGATATTCTCGAATACATTTTCAAATGTGCAAACTGCTGCAAAATTATCAAGCATCCCTGCGGTAACTGATAGTAACAATAGATTAAAAGAAGCTCCAAACATTTTCGCTCGTCCGAATCCGTTGGAAGAGAAAGCAAAAGTTGAGAATGCAAAATCTGAGGAGAAAATTTCTGCAAAAAGGATGCAACAAATTGATGAACTAACAGAACAAATTTTGAACGATGTCGAGATGGAAATTGTTGAAAATTCTTGTTCTAGACTTGTCGATGAAGAAATGGCCAGGATGAGTACCCGCAATAAATCAAGCGAGAACATCATGAATGAAATTTTGTTTGAAATTACTCGGGAGATATGCGATAATATTCTACAAGAAGAAATTATTAGTTCTAGAAAATTACATGCATTGTCGACAAAAATGAAAAAACGAACAGTCATAAAATATTTCAGTATATGGAAGTTTAACACTTTAAAAAGGAAACAACAACGGAAATCACTGGATAATACTCCAGTATGGTTGCAAAAGTATTCCAGCGATGAATGCGCTAAATTATTATATTCGAAAAACCAGGATTTAGTTATTGAAAACATGTGTAGAAGACAAGACGAGCCCAAAGTTTTGAAATCTTACATTGATTCTTTGTACAAAGTCGAACTTGTAATTTTAATGGGCATTAAGGAAAACTTGAGGTCTCCAGAGATGAGCATGCTTTCAAACTATTATTGGAAATTAGTAATTTCCTGGCCAGACTTGTTCAATAAACCTGTTCTATGGCATCATAAAAAAATAATGAATCAATATCTCTGTCCCGAAGACTATACCGTGAATCCGATTATAAAAACGCATCGAGCAAGTCCACTTGAAACTTTGCATATTTGTATTTGGAATTTCGAGGGTCTGATCAGCGATCATAATTTAGTAGGTTCGGATGCTCTCCTTTTCATAGCAAGCGCTACCGAGAATACAAACACCATTACAAAACGTTTAACGAAAACTATATTATCCAGAGATAGACTTATGCCCATTCCTCTAGTATTTCTCATTTTGGGTGACGAAAATTTTAATGTGCGAGACACAGAAGTGGTTTCCACGTTAGAAAAATTATTAGATGCTGGATATTTATCAATTTATACTATCATGAAAGAGAACGATTTAAATGAGGAAAGGGTCTTGAATATGACGCAAAGTGCCATATTCTGGTTGTCCATAAATAAATCACCTAAAAATCCATTGGAAATGGACTATTTGGAAAATATTTGTGATATTTGTTTAACAGACAAACTGTGGCTAAGGTAATCATCAAAGTATTCTTTCATTTGCTAAAATTTATTATCGTTTCTAATATTGCTTTTTTTACAGGCTACAAGATGACTCGTCCTTTAATGACAAATTATTTTACGCACTGAAGGAGCCTAAATTCATCATAGATCTACACAACGAAGCAATCACTCATCTAATGAATATAATACTGAATCCAGAATCATTTATGTATACAAAATTTGCTCCAGAATTTAAGAAATTCGTTAAAAACGAGTATATGATGCCATGTGGCTATGAGTACTTCGACGACGGTTGGAAAAAGGAAGACTATAAAGCAAGAATAGAAGATGTGTTGGATTCTTTTAAATTACCACAGTGGAGGTGAGTTACACTGTAAATTTTATTAAACGAATATAATAAAATTGATTTGTGTATTACAGGTACGACTGGCCATTGGATGATGACAACACGTTTCATCAGAATATAACAAATTACTTTAAAGAAGCATTGAGCAATGTTGACGGCGACGAAGTATCGTGCAGCTTATTTGACAGTTTATTCTTTACATCTGGTATGCTAACCGTGACGAACTTTATCGATGTTCTATTACATATCGTTAAGAGTAGGGTGAATTCTATCGATAAAGATTTGAAAGTGGTTTATAATAAGAATCACATAAAGCACTTCCAATTGTTACCGTGGTGGTTTAAATCGAATATATTCAATGCATATAAAGTTACGACGCAAGATTTAAATATAGAAAAACATGAAATGATAAATAAAATTATGAGCAACATGAACGAACCAATTACGAAAAGACGAAGAGTATTTAGGAATGAAGAAACGAAAGATTCTAAAATCGATCCGTTAGCTGAATTCTGCGAGTATAGTCGGACCCAAGTAATGGAGGTGCATTGCATTTCGAAAAAGGTAGAGGATCGTTTAAAAGTTCATCAAGAACAAAATAATTTATTTGAAGAAAAGCTAAAGAATGCATTGTACAGCTAAATTGAATTTACTTAATAACACGTAAATATATTATTATTTTTGATCCTCGAATTAATCTTAGTGCCACGACGACTGTATTTTATGGTATTTCTTTTATGTATACTAAGGTTTATAATGTAAGAATGTAAGAGTAATAGATTCACGTAAGTTTATTGAAAGAAGATCAAGTTACAAGATTTCCCATACAATATTTATTATAAAAATTATGGATATATACAAAACGATGACGTGCGATTAACATAGTATTTTGTATATAAAATTTTCATTGTAATTGTTTATAAATACGAAACACGTTAAATTTCGCTATTATATTACTTTATTTGTTTTTTATGATTAGACTACGGATGTTTATATGCAATTTTCAATTTTTGTCGATAAATTTGAAGAAGGTGGTACCAAAACATCCTTTGTAGATCCAAGAAATGAAAACTACAAAATTCTATCGAATTTTATATTGTAGCTTTTTTTTAAACATTTTTATAAGCCATAAATGCATAAAGATCCGGAGTCTACTTTGGTCTACTTATGATTCAACTTGATTGTTGAACTCTATATAAAACATAAGATTTTGTGGAAGAGAATATTTTTCAAAAAATTTTAATTCGTTTGAAATTCACCTAAATTTTATCGCAAGTTTGAGAATGCGCCTTTATTTGTACAACGACCTCTGGCGGAATGTTAGCCACGGAAGCCTTTGAATTTTAACGGAACTTTTTAAATACCGAGTCTTAAGTCAGTTTAATCAGTGTTTCGAAAAAGAATTTTGTTATTTTGAGTAAAGAACTATACTATACGTCGACAATAAGACTTGAACTTTGGATGTTAATATAGCTATTCTAATTTAAGCATATTAGAATATTCATAAATGAACCGTTTAGAGTGAAAGATTTTCGTTTCGTCTTTGACCACGTATTTCGGTACAAAACATCGTTTAGCTTAGTTTTTACATATCGTAAGATTCGAGAATGTCACATCTAAAGTACATGAAGGAAATGAACAGTTTAACTAGAATGGATGAGAATATTAAAGGACCGCTTCCTCGCTGGCAGAAGAAATGTTTAGAATCATCAAATTCAAGGTAAGTATAGTAATAAATCATTCAACTGTTTATATTTTATTCAGGATCTTCATATATGTTTCATTATTTATATTTATTCGTACAGTGTTAATCTCAGTACCAATGCCTCCCGGAAACTTACGAACGGATCGTTCATGAATAGTACTACGGGAAAAACGCCAACGAAAAAGAATGAAAATCGAGCTAAAAAGACTCCTTCCAAAGGTTTAAAGAAATCACCAAGTATGATATCATTTTTACGACTATAAGTAGCCATTTCTAGGTAAAAATAAATAAATATTTTATCAGGTCGATCCACACCTGCTAAAACACCCAACGGCGGTGATAGGTTTATTCCTTCAAGAGCAACTACTAATTTCGATCTTGGACATTACAAAGTTTGTATCCCTTAATGTATAATTTATTTCAATAATTCTATGAACACACAGATGCAAACATTAAATCTAAAAAATTATACATTGTAGCTTCAACAGCATGCGAATGCAGAGAGAGATGAGGAGAAACAGGATAATGTAAGTCCTTCCAAGAAAGAAATGCAACGTCTTATGAGTGAAAATTTGCATGGTGGTGATATTAACAATATGAGAGTTTTATCTTACCAAAACAAAGCCCCTGCTCCTCCAGAAGGATACCAGAATCCATTACGGGTTGTCTATAGTCAGAGTAAGACACCTGCTAGTGTTAAAGCATCTACTAGATATATTCCACAGACTCCTGACAGGATCTTAGATGCCCCAGAAATTGTTGATGACTATTGTACGTGCTTCTCTATGTTTTCTTTTCTGCTAATTTCTAAGAATTAATTTTGACCAGCAACATTTAATGTGTCTTTTAGATCTGAATCTGATTGATTGGTCAGAAAGTAATATCTTAGCTGTAGCATTAGGTGCTAATGTATATTTATGGAATGCTGTAACAGGAACCATAGAACAGTTGTTCGAATTAGAGGGCAACGATTATATTTGTTCTGTTGCATGGATTCAAGAAGGCCCTTATTTAGCTGTAGGTACAACAGTAGGAAATACAGAATTATGGGACTGCAGTCAACAAAAGAGAGTACGTGTAATGAATGGTCATGCAGCTAGAGTAGGTTCTCTTTCGTGGAACTCTCATATTTTGTCAAGTGGGTGCAGGTAAAGGTCATCTTATAGCACAGTTAAATTATATTAATGGTAATAAAATGATTTATTAATTATGGTGGCCTATATTTTGATTTCTAGAGCAGGACAAATCGTGCACCACGATGTTAGACAAAGGGACCATGTAATATCGTCTATAAACGCCCATGCTCAGGAAGTATGCGGTTTGAAATGGTCACCTGATGGAAAATATTTAGCGAGCGGCGGGAACGATAATATGCTTCAAATTTGGCCGTCGATTTCCGGACAAAATCATACTCACACGCAACCGATTTATTCGTTGAATCAACATCAAGCAGCCGTGAAAGCACTAGCATGGTGCCCATGGCAAAATAATATTCTTGCAAGTGGCGGTGGTACTGCTGATAGAACAATTCGATTCTGGAATTGTAATACGGGTAATTGCAATGAAGAACTAATTACCAGAGTTGTGCGATCAAAATTTTATTCGGGTTCAGGACAGGTTCTCGAAAATTTTGGAATTCTCAAATATATTGAGACTCCTGATAATCTTCGGGATTCTCGAGCATATTCGAGAATCCCGATATACTACTCGAGAACTCGCCCGTTCCCGAATAAACTTGTCAACATTTTGGACATTTTACACGATAAAATAGAGTAACCGATTTACACGTATCTCTTTTAATAACAGGTGCATGCTTAAATACGATTGACACTAAATCACAAGTGTGTTCTCTACTTTGGTCGACGACGTACAAAGAAATTGTGTCCGGCCACGGATACGCGCAGAATCAATTGATCATATGGAAGTACCCAGGTATGACAAAGGTTGCAGAGCTTACAGGACACTCTAGTCGTGTGTTACATTTGGCTATGTCTCCCGATGGCACCACGATACTCAGTGCAGGTGCTGATGAAACATTAAGACTGTGGAAATGCTTCCAGCCAGATCCGCACAAGAAGAAGGAGCCCAGCGAAATGAAATCCATTCCTTCTAGACTTAAGCAATCCATCCGATAAGAATTTTATGCCTATAGGAGAAATAAACTTTTTTATTTATGTTTTAAAACGTGCTGAAACACAACCAATCACCTCCATTTCAACAACAAGGGTTTGAAATGAAGTTCCCTTTTATTCGCTCATTGGCAAACATACTTGAAATAAATTGAGACACTTGGTACCTAAAAGTACTGAATTTTATTTTATATAGTTCTAGAGCATAGATGATTGACGCGAGTGATTGTAACTCGGAATGTATCAACCTAAGAGATTCTTAAGTAGAAACTATTTTTTTATTGTATTTGAATAAAAGTGTCTTATAAAAGTATACATTTTTAATGGAATTAGATGGTATTCGTAATGTGTTTATGATTATCCGTGTTTAATGTCTTGTATCTTGATTTATAGCTGAACGATATGTTTCAATGTGTAATTTCAACCCCCACCCTTCCTACTCAAGCATTCAAGTCTTTAGGTGAGAATTCTTTGACCCAACCTGTCCTTAGAAGTATAAAAAGAAATAAATGTCTGATGCACAACAAACAACAACATATCAATTCAAAAGACATTGGATATATACATACTTCGATAAGTGTATTTTTTTATAGAATATTAAAAATTGCATTGTAAACAGTATGGATGACACAAACTCTAAAAACATATCCACAAAGTCACAATGTAAATATAGTGATCAAATTTGTGCTGCAGAAGATACACCAGATGATAATGAGCATGACTGGTGGGCAAGCGATAGCGGATCCTGTACTGGATCATATTATTCAGACACAGACAGGTACAGAAAATTGTTTAAAAATATTGTATCAGTCTCCGATGAAATATATTTTTGTGATGAGATTATAATATATTTTTGGATACAGTTCTGCTGCAGAATGGGAGTTAGAAATCAGCCCTACTGGAGAATTATTTTACATAGAATCTGCTGCAGAAAGTATAGTCGATGGTCAGTCTTTGTACAATGAATCAGAGCATGATTCTCAACCAGAGCTGACAAGACGCCGTAGCACAAGAGCTGGAAAACTTATGAGACTTATAAGGCGCAAAGAAAGCAAACGATGGAGTACAAGAAATAAGAAAAATTATTCTAGTACTACGTCCAACAATACATTGAATCCTGGGAAGGAAGGAAGTACCACTAAGGAAGTGACATTCAGGGATTTTCAAGTGAATGTGCTTTTATTGTTGTGTAAGTACTTTTGGAAACAGTATATGTTTTACATAAAAATATATAAATGTTTCAGGCTGGAGAAATTCGAGAAGTCACGCTATGGGTTGATCCGAATAGAAGACATAAATTAGGAAGACGAGCTACATTATGTGAAGCTTACTTTGGAATCACTCCGGGTGTATTCTCAGACAAAACAAGAGTTATGGTAGCTGGATTTATACCGGATGGGGAAGCAATGAAAAATAAGAATATTAAAATTGGTGACTGGTTGAGAAGTGTGAACTCGACGAACATCACATATCAAAACTTAGATCATATATTATCTGAAGTAACCGTTGCAACAAATGTAAGAATGTTGATTACAACAACAGTAAAAAATATTTATGTGTGTACCATAATTTTTATTTTTTGTTTAGGTAACATTAGAGCTGCAAAGAGTTGCAGGCATTGATGTAACAGAAAAATTGCCTGAATCAAACAGTCCTAAGGTAGTTATAATTTTACTTAATGTATCTACAATATTTTTTAAATATTTTTCGTTATTAGCAATCCATGTTGGTACAAAGACTAATGAACAAGGAGGAAAGCAAAGACCTGATGCAATCTCTTATAAATTATCCACTTGGGGTTCTGTATCTAAGAACCACAGAAATTTCAGAAATGGGACCAGAATTGCAAGGTGTTCTTTATACGTTTCCTCGGTCAGAAAAGAAAAATACTCAATCTATTTTGTGCACGACGAGAGGAGCTTTTATAACTCTTAATCACTTGTTACCGGGAATAACAGGATCACAGCCTACTAGGTATTAATTATTAATCTTACAAATAGTTGACGAAATTTTTATAATATGCATAAATCGTCTTTTATAATGTAACTTTTATAGTACTACTATACAGGTGGCAAGCGAAGAAGTTCACATTGTATACGTGCAGAGAAACGATGAATTACTTTTAATAGCGTTACCAAAAAAATGGTGAATGAACAATATTTATTATTTATTAAGTAGCAATAATCTATTGATCTAAACAATCTATTGATTGTTAATATTTGCAGTTGCAGTCTCGAGGAAGCTGTAAATTTATCGCTCGATATAGTGAGAACCTTAGAATTCGTACATCAATCGCTAACAAATTGTTTTACGCCCATTGGAAACCATTCTTCTTTAGATCACTTTTTTATTTTGTGTCTCGAACAATTACTAGATTTAAAAAAATTTGCAAACAATGTAGGATTGTCCGACTGTACTATGAAAATTAACAATGATATCGAGAGCATGGAAAGTTACAAATTTAGGAGCACTTTCTCAGTAGCAAATTCTATAGAGTTATCAAGAGATGCACAGATTCAGATTGATGCTGCCTTGAGTGAAATGGAAGCTATGGACTATAGGGATTGGGTACGTACGTGCAAAGAAAGCGAGAAAGCAAACAACTAACGTGGCTTTTCTTTTCATAGAACGAAGATCCCATGGACTGCCAAAGACTATATACGATTTTAGGTAGCTGTGTATATCATAAAGAATACCTTCTCGGTTCCCATTTAATGCATAGTGATCTGATCGAAGTCAACTCTTATCTTCGACACAATTGTCTCCTAAACTTAGTGATGAACGAGCCTGTAAATAATCTTGTTATTTGGACGAAAGTTTATCCCTCGTCGTGTAATCGGGGAAATTTGGATAACAGTAAAAGCATCCAACCACTGGTTCCTAATGGAAAGTGGTTTTTACTTGTTGTTGGATACGGATATGACTTACTAGCAGTACTTCTGGAATCTGGTGGCTGTACAGCAAAGTAATAATACTATTACTTAATTGTAATTCATTATTTTGATTTTATTAAATTATTTCTAGTTCTATAAATCTAGATGCAGCGAAACCATTGGCCCCGATGTATTTTATGTAGAAGAAGCACAAGAAACTTTAAAGCATATTCAAAAGATAGGAGTGACAACATTGGCGGCTAAATGGATTGCATCTAATACAAGGCCAGAAGTAATACCTAACGAAGATCATGTGTCTACAAAACCATCATCAAGCATAACAGAAAACTTTTTAGGTCTTATCAAATCGACCGACGTACAAAGTTCGCCCGCGAGATCGTCTCTCGCTTTAACTACTAATAAAAAAGCTCAAGAGATACCATCCATTTTGAAAAAACGCAGCACAGAAGAAAGTCCAATGGTGTTGGGATCTGGTAATTAGAATCGTTAATTAGAAGAGACCTAGCGTCGAACGTCCTTTTAAGTTTTGTTTGTCTCACGACATGCACATGATTATGTTCTTCCTCATCGACACGATCAGTTGAAATTTAGTAGTAGTATGCTTTTATTGACACGTATAATTCCACATAGACAAATTTTGCAAAAATTTTATGTGCTTATAGCTTGGCGACTGTTTGTTTGCGACATATGGTTCCTTTCGAACTTTTTCTCTTCTCGATTAGTAGAAAATATTGATGCATGAAAAAAATTTTAACAATAATTTTGTGGCATGTTATTCTTACAAAGGCGTGGATTCACTCTAGTACCAAATGACTGTTCTTACACCGTATACCTCTTTGCTAATAATAATGTGGTTCTAAAATCCTTTATAGTGTATTCCTTGCACACATCAGAAGATTCGCTAAGTCAAGGGACGGGTGGAGTCAGCGAAATTAGCGATGAAGCTGTACCTATATTAGGAAGACGCGCGACAAGAGAAAAAATGTCAAGCGGATCGAAATATTCTGATGACAGCGATTCTGACATCGATATGTATAAAGTAAATAACAAATCAATTATTTTACTTGACATCTATTCGCGAAAATAATGCATTGTATAAAATACGTTGTTGCAGAACAATTGTCGGATGTTGAATATGGACATATCAAATATACGGGAGAATTTATTAAATCAAGCCGAATACTTAACACCAAAAATATTGACGACAGGTAATAAGAATTATCTTTATCACTATGTGCATTTAGATATGGCCGAGGGTATTCTATTATCGTCAAAGTTGTTGGTAAGCTCGGAGAAAGATCATAAGATTATAGTTAATTTTAATAAATGTGTTCATGTCATACACAGACTTTTGTATAACACAGTGAGATTCAAGAAAATGTTGAATTCGGATATGGACAAAACTGTAATTAATAAGAGTTTGATCGCCGTTAAAGAACATGGAGTATTATTTGAATGGGATAATATTACTTATTGGGTTGTCGGGCGATTATATACAACTCCTCATCCGAAGGAATTGTATGTGTGCTATCAAGATTCTGCACCTCAAAATTTAATCGAAATAGCATTCAAATTACATTCGTTACATACGCTAAGTTAAATTGTTTATCTTCTTCACCAAATAACTGATAAATCTCATTTATCATGTACCTATACTCAATCTACATGTTTTTAAACATACTTTTATTTTTTTCAACTACGCTGTCATGTAACTTCACATACAACTATAACTGTTTGGTAATTAATTTATATTTCTTATAGACAAAATTTAAATAAAATGGCCTTCTTACTTTACAGTTCCTTATAATAATTACAATATGAATACAAAATCGAGTAACAACTACTCGGATGCTTATAGCATTAAATCGTTTTGTACTGTACAAAAGTAACATAAAGAAGATTCATAATAAACTTTAACAGAATCCTAATCTGTTTTATATATACTATAACACATCTTCCTTACAATCTTCCTCACTATCGAAGTGTTGTGCAACTGGAAAATGTACACGTACACATGCGCCTGCCATTTTACTACCATAATTACCACTCCAAAATGCTTTATCAACACCTCCATGAGAATAAATAATTTTCCGGAGTCCAGGTCTATAATTCGTAAATGTATGCCTTACCTATATAAAAGAGAACACTTGTTATTGCATAGAAAAACTTCTTGGAGCAAAGATATACTATTTATAATGTAATTAGGATTAATTTAGGTGGTTTCATATTATTGTCTACGTACATGGTGCCACTGATTTTGAGTTTCTCCAGTTATCGTATCATTAAAATCGAAGGTAAGCATGACTTCATTGTTCTCATTGACTAAAAACACTTTAAGCTCAAAAAAAGCTGGACAGTCCCATCTGCAGCAATAATGTTCGCTGATCTATCGAAAAAAGTGTTAAGCCATTAGAAGAACATTTCCTATATATTAGGTTCTTATATATTAGATTGTTGCATACGAAATGTCTGCAAACAACGATATTATACAATAACTCGAGTTTTAAGGTACCTCTATCGGAGGTCTTAAGTTGTCCAGAACATATGGTATCAGTCCTTCCTTCTCTAAGTCGATTGTTTGTTTTTTTTACACAGAACTGAAAGGATGTAGTGAAACAATACTGTTTACCCTCCAGAATAGAATCATCGCTAGGCAAGGGTGGAACACCTACTGGAGGATTTTCCACAGCCCAGCTATCACCACCTTCGCTCATAATCTCCCAATGCTTGTATAGTTCTTCTCCGGAATGATTTTTGATCAAGTTTCTTCCGAAAGGCTTCTTTTTACATATAAAATAGTACACGTGCCAAGGTACTTCCTTCCTTAGTAAAAGCGATTGACCACCAGACGTTAGTTCGGCCACTTTGCGCCAAACATAGCTTTTTATTAACATTTCCCATCGTTTGCAAACCAATTGACAACTCAACAGAGATTTATGATCGACATAAGTAAAGATCTGTGTTAACAATTCGCCGGGAATATACCTGTCAGCGAAGATTAATCCGTTTTCACTTTCTTCGTCGAATTCTTCACGAGTGCTCATGCTGTTGTCATGAAATTGCCCCATTGCTTAATGCCACGCAACTGACAGTCAGCGGAAAATTAGTTGGTCTTCTCTTCACAGTTTCGAATATTAAAATATTGTTTTATTCTTCAAGAATGTTAATTACTAAATAACTGCGCTGTTTCAGTCAGCGAATGAGTCAATGTAAGTCAACTACCAATCAGTGATGCCGAAATCGTGGTACTGTGGTACGAAGCCGTGGTACTAGACCTCCCCACTATGACTTACCGTTGCCCCTACAGTCCTTCTCCGACGCGCTCGCGCGCTACACTCTCCACCGTACCTCTACTATGTCCGTGTGCGCTGCTTGTGCGCTTGCGCCAGCCACAATCTATTTATATAGCACTGGGGCCGTTACGGGGAGCGAGGAGCGAGACGCATAGAGCCGACGCCGACCACTGCTTTACGGAAACGAAACTCAAATTCGGCCGTCGAGCTTATGAAACGCAATCTGGAGCTACCCTTCGAGTCCCTGTGCAGCGATGTTTATTTTTATTTGTAATTAATTTTTTAATTACATGTGTTAACATTCCAAAAAGTTTAAAATGTAAAAACCATGTTAAAAATATATATCCATTTTACATAGAAACGTTTTATTACTGAAAAAATTGCATTAATAAAAATTGGTATATGGGAACCGATTGTTGGTATTTATTGGGATTGATTGGAGAATACGAAAATACAGAAAGTATTTTTTAATTTATGAATAATAAAATAAATTGTACAATATACATTGATTTTACAAGCACACAAGTTTATTTGACTTCTGTTTTTCCATAATAAAAAAATACAGCCAAAATTATAATTATAATAGAATTTCGTAAAATTCTGAGATTATTGCAAACTTATCTTTTTCGCAATGGTGCTCTAATTTCATTGCTTCTCTGGGATGTCCATTTCCCTCCGAGACAGTGACGTTTCTAGGTGTAAATAAAAAATGTTTGAATTTATTAACGCCGGTTATATCACATTTAAGTGTTATTTTTTGGTACCCGAATTTTTTTCTTCGACGTTAAGCACCCATTACTGCTGCTCGTAATGTATGTATATGTACATATACGTACAAGTCGTCCAAGTCCTGCGGAGTAAAAAGGAAACAATATGAATATTTTAATTAAATAATTTATACATATGTATATGTTAAAAGATACTTATATTTTTTACTGGTCAAAATCAGCCGAACATAAAATTGCAGCTGCATTGAAAAATTGGAAATATACCCGTCGCCAGAAGGCAAAATTGCAAAAGAAAAAAGTGCAACCCTTACAAGTCCGCAGCTGCATGTAACGTCAACTTATGAAAGTTTTGTGCATGCGGCGAACTTGCATTTAAATACTTCCCTGCCATTAGGGTTAAATGTCCATCATCGATGGACATGGTGCGGCTAGACTCTCGCCTAGCTTTCAGGTTTGTGAACACCACACACATGGAATTTAGGAGGTCAGGTCCTTATTTATTCCGTTTTTTATTCTTAATATCAGGGAGCAACGAAAAAATTCTTTCTGCCTCGGCGTTGGAGTGTGGCAGACATCGAACAGCGTTCATCAAAGATGTAAGATGTGGGAAAAGGGGACAATTGTCCGATTTTTTTTTATTTCTGATGTCCATCCACATGCCGTCGAAAGAGAGCAGTGCCCAATGATCTTTTTGGGATTGGGATGTGCCGAAATACAAAATGTCCCACTCATTTTGCAAATCTTCGGCACTAAAATTTCCCAATTTTTGGGCAACTGCAGCGACATTTAGGAAAGAAGAATTCCTGTCGCTATTGAGCACTGAAATGGACGGCTTGAAGACCGTCAATTGCGTAAGAAATTTATCGTCATGGGGAAGTCGTTTTCTTATTTCATTGCTTACAATGACATAAAATTGTAAGCAATTGTTCCGGAAGGAGTGTAACTCAACTTCGGACATCCCATGACACAATGCCTCGTTCATGTGGTTTTCTGTGTCGGGTCCAAGACGCACTTCATTCAGTGCAACTTGGTTTGACAAGAACCTTTTTTTTTTTTTTTTTTAACGTAGGAATCCAATGCTATTACGCATACCCCGACCTCCTGGGGGAGTTCAGGGTTATGTGGGGCTCTTCTGACCTGAAGGGTCAGACATACCCACTAACCTATACCTACGGTGACCTCGCTGAGCTAAGTAGGAGGTGGTCGGGATCTCGTGAACGAATGCCACCGACCACCTCCAGCCCCTGGCTTAAGAGCCCCATCCCGGGGGGAGAGAAGCTCCCCCCGGCAAAAAGCTAGTCTATTCTATTTGGACCCCATGCAGGTCACTACACGGTGTCCCCCTACCCAGGAGTTGTTCGGCTGAGCTTCCCGAGGCCCCAGCTCGGTCCACCCGCAACTCCCGGAGACCCCCTCCCTCGCTCGGACGCATGGCCCGAAGGCCCACATCCGGCCGAAGGAGGAGGTCGCCGCACGCGCTATGAAAAGAAAAAGGGAGTCCATATGGGAAGCAAGGGAGAAAAAGTGAGTGAGCTGTAAGTGCTCCCCCTGGAACCCAACCCCCCCGCCCCGGACCCCTCCCCCCAATTAAACCCAATCGGATTATAGGACCGTGCGGACGGGGCTGGGCAGGAGGCAAGCATGCCCCCCACCCCGCCCGCACGGCCCACCGGTCCCAACAAAACACCCCGGAAGGGGGTTATAGGACCGTACGGACGGGGCTGGGCAGGAGGCAGACATGCCCCTCACCCCGCCCGCACGGCCCACCCATCCCAACAAAAACCCACCATCGGAGGACCACTCTGACGGCGGTGAGAGTGGCCTAGATTATCCCACCGCCGCCAGGCTATCTGTCCAAAGGAAAAAGGATCGGGATTCGCCTGCCTCTAGGGGGACGTCCCCTGGGGCCCTTCTCCTCTGGGAGAGGGGGTTCCTCTCCCTCTCCCTCTCCGCCGCCTCCTTCTCAGACATAACGTCCTCACAGAAGGAGGCGACGGACGTCCAGGACCTCCCACCGTTGATCAATTTATCGATTATGATCGGTAGCGAGAGGTCCGGACCCACTTCCCTCCGCAGGACCCGACGCGACATGGACCACGCCGGACACTCTTCCAGCGTGTGCCGCGCCGAGTCCTGCTCCTCGCCACAGTGGTGGCACTGTGCCGTCGGTTCTCGCCCTATCTTACGCAGATACTCTCCAAAGCAGCCATGCCCGGAGAGCACCTGCGTAAGGCGGTAGGTGAGCCTTACCCGCCTCCTACACCATTCTCCCAGAATGGGCAGGAGGGCCCGGACTATGGGACGACCCGAGTCGGCGTCAGCAACCTGCTGACGCCATTGACTAAGGGTGTCCCTCCGGGCCTGGTGCCTAAGCACTTCGACCTCGTCCCCCTCAGGATCAAGCTCCCCTCGGCGAACGGAGCAGACAATGTCATAGTGACTTGCCCACTCCGCCGCCACGAACTGGAGGGGAGCCATCCCCGCGAGGAGGCATGCCGCCTCACCGGAGACGGTGCGGTATCCCCGTATGGCCCGCAAGGCCAGCCGGCGCTGCACACGATTTGTGTGCAGAAGGTTGCGCCGACTGGCCATCAATTGCTGCGACCATACGGGGGCTCCATAGAGGATTTTGGAGCGCACCGCTCCGGCATAGAGACGGCAAATCCGCTCATCGGGCCCCCCAATATTGGGCAACAGCCGTCCTAGGGCGGCTGCCACCCTTTCGGCTTGGGGGGCCACACGGTCGAAGTGCTGCTGAAAGCACCAGCGGCTGTCGAGGGTCAGGCCGAGATAACTCATCTCGCCCTTCACCTCGACAGAGGCATCACCCACACGGATCCGGACCTGGGGGGACCGCCGGCCCCGAGGCAATGCATGAAGAAACATTGCCTCGGTTTTGCCGGCGGAAATCTCCAACCCCAGTTTCCGGATTTCACCGACGACACAGGCCACCGCCTCCGCCGCCAGACTCCGACTCCGCGTAGCAGATGACGTGGGCGACCATCCGCGTAGCAGATGACGTGGGCGCCGGGGGGAAGAATGGCCCGCAGCACCGCGTCGAATCCGATGATCCACAGGAGCGGTCCAAGGACCGCACCCTGGGGGATCCCGCGGTGCATCTCCTCCCGCTTCCAACCACATCGGCCCGGATACTCGAACCACCTGTCGGACAGGTAGTCCCGAATGACGTCTCGGAGGTACGAGGGGACCTGGAAGTGTTCCAGGGCCCTCAATACCTCCGGCCAGGGCAGGGTGTTGAAGGCGTTGGTGATGTCAAGACTGACTGCCAACAACACCCCGCCATTGGCGACAACCCTGTCCCGGTGGGCGGCCAATCGACGAATCGCGTCGATCGTTGACCGCCCCTTCCGGAACCCGAACTGGTTGTCGCTTAGGTCGGGACCACCACTGGACAGGTGCTCGACGAGGCGATCTGCCAAGATCTTTTCGAAGACCTTGGCCGCCTCGTCGAGGAGACACAGGGGCCGATATGCGGAGGGAGATTCTGCGGGCCTACCGTACTTCTGGAGGAGGACGAGTCTGGCGACCTTCCATTCTCGGGGGAAGGTGCCCCGGCTCATGCAGGCTGAGAGCCGGGCCAAGGACGTCCAAAATCAAGGCCAGGACGCATCCGAGAACTCCGTCTGGTCCGGGGGCCTTACGACCCCCATCCCGGATGCGCTGGGTAGCCTGGGATAGCTCGTACTCTGTGACCCCGAGCTCCGTGGACCAATTGGACTGGGCCGCGGGGGGAATGGGCGGGTCGTTCTCCCTCCCCCCATCAGGAGGGAAGAGAGTGGAAATGACCCGCCCCAGATTCTCGGGGTCGAGCTGCTCCGTCACCGGGGGCGCCCAAGGTCGTAGCTTCTTCATTACTGCCTTATACGGGCGCCCCCATGGGTCCTTATTGAGGGTACCCAGGAGCTCATCCCAGGCTTTGGCCTTGGCAGCGGCAATGGCACGCTGGAGAGCCATCCGGGCCGCCCTGTACTCCCTGTACAGGACGGCCACTCTCGCCTCGTCGTCGCTACTCCTGGACGAGCGACGACGTGCGCGGGTGAACTGGCGTCGGGCAACAACACACCCCTCGCGCATCACTGCGAGTTCGCCCGACCACCAGTAAACCGACTTCTTCGGAGGGAGGTGACCGGTCCGGGGCATCGAAATGTCACACAAAGAGTGGACGATGCCCCGGAACCAAGGTACCCCCTCGTCGGCCCCGCGCTCCCTGGCCTCCAGCCAGGAGTAGGCGAGAGTTCCGGCTCTCAGGACGTCCTTGTCCAGTCGCTTCAGCGCCCATCGCTTGGGCGCTGAGTGGATGCTATTCCCTGGGGGCGTGTCCCCAGTCTGTTGCCACCCTCCAAGCGGACACACGGCGTACGGCAGTGGGGGTGGCCCACGTCAGATCAATAATGGACCACCCATTTGGCCGCACGCACGTAGGTTCGGAGCCCCGGTTAATTAACCGGAGCTCCCTGCCCCCGGCCCAGTCTTCGAGGGCCTCGCCACGAGGGGTGGTCCTGGGGTTACCCCACATGGTGGACTTCGAATTGAAGTCCCCCAGGACCAAAAGAGGACCGCACAAATAGGGGGCCTAAGCAGTCCCCAGCCGGTCCAGAAAACCCTCAAACTCCGCGAGGCCGCAATTGGGCGAAACGTAGCGTTCCGCGACCAGACACCTTCCCCACTTGACTAGGGCGAAGCTCTGCCCTCTCTGGAGCACGGCACAGGGGGGACAATCCGTTCCCTGCCGGCTCCAGATCACCACGTCGCCCTCCGTGTCCCCTATCCAAGGGGGGAAATCGGGGACCACGAAGGACTCCGTGATGATGGCCAACCCGACCTGCCGCTCGGCCAGACCCTGTGTAAAGAGGTCCTGGGCCCGGCGCGAGCGTTTCAGGTTGGCCAGTACTACCGGGAACGTCTGGGGCATTATGGAATGTCCTCCACCTCCATCACAGATATCTTTGCAGAAGGGGAGGGCGAGATCGGTGCTGGGACGGCGTCGTTTTCTGCTGCTGCTGCTTCCGTAGTCGTGTTGCTGGGGGCCCCTCCCCCCAGTTCTTCGAGTCTTCTTCGGTGGCGGGGAGCAAGCACTGCTCCCCGCTTTGTGCCCGGCTGGGCGCCCCAACTCGGTGCATAAGGGGCACCGATAAGGGGCGCCGAGCACTCGCTGGCTCGGTTGCTGGTTCTGCCGCACCGATAGCACTGACCGCTGCGGTCGATTGCGCTTGTGCACCGCTGCCTAACGTGGCCGACGGCCAGGCAGCGGAAGCACTGCAGCGGTCTTGCTGCCAGGACTTCGATCCGGGCGGCAGACCAGCCCACCTGGATCCTTCCATCTTTCGCAATCTGGCGGGCAGCTGTGGCTGGGCATTGCAGCCACAGGGTACCCAACCCGTTGGCCGGGAACTTGATGTCCCCGACCTTGATCAGGCTGGGTGAGCACCCAGTGACTGCGGCCACAGCTGCCTTAACTTCGTCGGGGGTGATGCTGTCGTCCAGGCCCCTCAGCCGAAGATCAGCAGTCTTCATGGGCCTGGCTATTCTCACCCCCGAGTCGGCGAGGACGGCCGACATGCGGGAAGCCAGGGCATCAATCCTGGCAGTTCCCTCGGGACCGGGGATCTCCAGGAGCAGGCCCCCGGTCACCGCCCTCTTCACCCGAAGGTCGGATATCCCCACCGACGCGAGGTCAATGGACCTCTTAACGAGGAGGCGGTGCAGCGGCCTTCTTTGCCGCCGCCTTTCCTCTCCTGCCAACCACCGTCGCCCAGGTGTCTCCAGAGGGCGGAGACGGGACTGGTGGCGAAACGCCACCCGGTGGGGCTGCCACAGCAGGGCCCGGCCTCGCCGGAGCCGACTGCCGGGACTGTGGCTGCCGCCCCGCCACCCGCGATGGAGGTGCGGGGGCAGGGGCGGGCACGGCCTGGCTCGTCGCATTCTTCTTCTTCTTCTTCTTCTCCTTCCTCGTCTTCTTGTCCTCCTTTGGTCCTCCAGCCGGGGCCGCGGGCGCCGTTGTAGAGGGGGGCGGGAGGAGGGAAGAAGACCCACGTTGTTGTTGCGGGCCTCTCACTGCGGCGGCTGTCGTCCGCAACGGGCCGGGTCCCGGTCCAGGGGCCCGTTGTCGCGGCAGGTCAGCGGTTGGCGGCTGTGTTCCAAACACCGCCGCCCGGAGCGCTGCCTGCTCATGCTGTATGGGCGCCAATTTGGCGTCCAGCAGCGCAGACAGCTGCTCCACAATGCTGTTGTCCAGGGTGGTGGTCCGGGGTGCACGGGTCGGCGATGGCGAAGGTAGTGATGGAGGCGGCGGCATCTTCGGTGTGGTCCGTCCTGTGTCCGGGGATCTCGAGCGGAGCGGTGCAAATGGCTGAAGAGGTCCGGTGGACGCCTCCTTCCTCTTCATCGCCATGAGCTCCTCTCTCAGGGCCTTGTTGGTGCCCGAGAGGACACGGATCTCCGTCCTCAGACTGGCGTTCTCAGCCAGCACAAGGCCCAGAGAACGGGATCCGGAGGCCACCGAGCCGTCCTTCCCAGTCCGTGCGGCGCTGGTGTCGCTGAGGGCAGGGGAGTCCTCGGCCATCCTCCCGCACATCTCGAGGAATGCCGCCTCCGCAAACCTCGAGGCTGCCTTGAGCTCCCGGACGCTCGTGCCCTTCAGGTTTGATGACTTGATAGCAGTCACCTCAGACAAGAACCTACATCAACTCGCAGTCCAGACAAGAACCTACATCGACTCTCAGTGACTCTCAGTCCGGACAACATCATTTTTGGCCTTGATCAGAATAAAAAGTCTATATTGATTGATTCGCAGCACCCGTATTATATTATAAACCATTTTTATTTGAATAGCGTTCAAAGGGCCGCGTGTTCGCTGTCCTTCCTTGCGATCCAGGACTGTCCGTTTAATTTATAAAAATTGCAATTGGTAGGAATTACATGAAAAAATAAGACCTTTTAAAAACTTACAATCCGCAATGAAAATTTAAAATATGTGTCTTTACATCTACGTTAATGATACACGTACTGAAAATTTCATCAAAATCGGTTGACGCACAAGAAAACAACACGCATTGAAATCAGAGATTGGAAACTGTTATGAAAACCGAGATGATGTTATGTATTGTTATGCCACATCACCCTTCCTGATAAGATATACTGACCCAAAAGCTGACTAAGATGTTTGGCTGGACTAGGAACGGCAGAGTTACGTGTCCAGTTACACATTTTATGATAGACCAAAGGTCCTTGTACAGAACATATATAAGGAATCCTCTCATTGAGCAGGACTCACTTCCGAACCGGCAGTTATACTGTACAGATTTGTAAAGACTTTTATTTTCCTGTAAAGCGTGATTTTTTTGTATACAGTCTGTTGGTGTGACCAACCCAATAAAACTTCAAGTTACCAAGAAGAAGGACTATTTCTCGAGAGAATCCCACCCTTTCCTTCGTCACGGCATAACAGTATAACTGTATATCGGTTACGGTTCCGGTTTCGGTTCTGTCATTTTGAATTCCGTATTGTGTTCGGCCTGATATATTTATTATTTAAGTAGTCATTAATTGTTATGTATGATGTAAACAATTTTTAAATAATAAATTTTTATCATTTGTTTCTATATTCACTATTTCAATAATTATTTCAATAATTTATTGTTAAAATAATTGTTTAAATAAATAAATGTTTATAATTCGTTTCTATATTCATTATTTTAATAATAATTTATTTATTTAAACAATTATTTTAACAATACATTAGTATTGAAATAATCAACGACCGTGGTCCCGTTGAAAGCACCGGTTCTCATTCAAATAAGTAGGTTTTTATCCCATTTTTCCTACATAAAACTACATATCATGGAATAAAAACCGCAACCGTAGCAATGCATAATCGAAGTATGAATAAGTCTGTTAGAAATATATTATACCACTATAATATAAAGAAGGCATGCAAATACTATAGCAAGTAGGTTAATCATTAGATAGGGACTACAAAAGACTGCAACCGTTAAATTATAAAATATAGCATAAAACCATTGTTATGTATATTTTTATAAAACATTACTGTTATGTAAATAAAGAGTTTTTGAATTGAAATTGGTTCTCATTCGATCACCGAAGTTAAACAACGTGGAACGTGGAATGGGCTTGGATGGGTAACCGCCTGGTAAAAACCCAGGAAGTAACCCCTCCCTGGGTGCTTTCCACGTGTTGTTGGTAAAAGTTGGTAACAGTAGGTCCCGCTGAAAAAGGCGACAGGGAGAGTGGAAAGAAGGGAGAGATTGGTAAATGGATTTGAAACCCTGAGGGGACCAAATAATCATATCAATCAATCATATTAGTATTGAAATAATAATGTAAATAATGAATATAGAAACTGTTGGTTTTCTGGGAAACGGGATATTAAAATAAAGAAAACGTTTGTGAAATTCACTCTTGCAATCGTTCTCTAACCCTCTTCAGATGCGATTTACTAACGGACTGCAACGAAGACAAAAGTGCAACGCTAGTCGGGCTGACGGCCCTTAGACATATATCTGCGCCTTAACACATGGCCTTTGGGTCTAAGAGGCCCGGCCTTGAAAACAAACATAACATTTGACTCTCGGTATTCTACATACTTGAATACTACAGAACCGATGTGACGCAGTATTAATTTTTGCCCTTATATCGACAGAAACAAATTATTAAAAGGTATATTTATTTGAAAATTCTTTGAATTATAAATAACATTAAATATATTTAACTAGTTATAACTATTATAATAAGTAACGATTATTACAGAATATTTTTCGTTTACGAATCATTATTTTATAAATATCGCAATAATTTTCAAATTAATTTTAAATTCCGATACTTTTTTAGAATATTACGTGGTAATTACTTTCATTTTCCCTACATTTAAACACCGTCGATTATAAAACAATAATTATACAATGGTGAACAATAAGGGAAATAAGAAAGCAATAAAAGTGTAATGAAATTATACAATAAAAAGTAATCGTTCTTTATTAATAGGGAATGCGTTACAATGTTGCCTTTCGTACTCTCTTCCAATCGTGGTCTTGAGAATTTCAGTAGCTCAGACAACCCAGATAGCACAAAGCTTGCTAAAAGACGTCTTTTATACGCCTGCCGCAAGCTGTAATTCCGTCTTAAAGACGTACGTAAAGACTTTTTTTCGTCTGTAACTTGTCTTTAATTGGTCTTTGACACGTCTTTGTTACAAAAGTTACGTCTTACAGAGCGCTTTTATACGACTTTCGTGCGACTTACAGACGTCTTTTTGTTTGATAAAAAAGTCGTCTAAAAGATGTAGCTTTAAGACCCCATTTTGGCATCTTTTATACGTCTTTTTAGAGGTCTTTTAGACAGCTTTTCAGCGTCTTCCGGGAATTTTGCAGGCGTCTTTTTAGGGGCCTTCTATACATCTTTTATACGTCTTTTTGGGTGTCTTTCAGACAGCTTTTCAGCATCTTTCGGGAATTTTTCAGGCGTCTTTTTATGGACCTTTTATGCGTCTTTTTAGGGGTCTTTCAGACGCTTTTCAGCGTCTTTCGGGGATCTTGCAGGCGTATTTTTAGGGGCCTTTTATGCGTCTGTTTGGCGTATAAAAGGCGCATTAAAGGTGCTTTAACAATGTCTAAAATGGCGCGTAAAAGAAGGCTGGAAGATGCATGAAAGATGCCTTGCAGGATTTTAGTGGAATATTAAAAGAGAGAGGGTGGGACAAAACAAATTATAAATTAATTCCTTTATTGCCGCAATGAAATCAACACATTAAAATGAAAACCTGCAGTTCACACATTGACATTGACGCTGTTGAGACGTGAATATGTGGAAGTACACAATGAATGAGACCTTATTCGCGCTCCTCTCGCTCATACACGCACACACCCATTTTCACTCTCAATATTGTCACTACGGTGTTTGCTGCAACACCAACCTATGGAATTATTTCTCCAACAAACACATTAAAATTAAAATATTAAAATTAACATAACATACACCTAAACCATTAATTTTAATATATTAATATTAAGGATTAAAATGAAGGTATTAAAATTGAAATATTAAAATTAAAATAAAATACAGTTAATACATTGAAGTTAATATATTTAATATAATTACATAAATTATTAAAATAAAATATAAAAGATAAAACAAATAACAATAATATGAAATAACACTTTATTAAAGATTTTTCTCCAAGTTTTTTGATCTCAGACGATCCGACGCCCTCTTGAGCCACATTTGGACGGAAGTCTCGTGCGTCTTTCGGTTGCCCAGAATATGAGCTTTTTCTGCAGCATCTTGAATAAAAATTTCTTTGTTAATTAGTTTGCACACGGATAATCATTATAACAATAACATTTAAATAAGGGTGATAATTACCTATAACGAGGGTGGCCGTTCGAAATTGCTGGAATGGTTTCTTGCCTCTTCGGCCCATCCAGCTATAAGAGAGCGCCAGATCGTCGCTGAGAATTTTGCTCATCGCTCTCCGAATGAAGTTACAGCTGTTACTCCCTCCAATATTACAGATTTTTTCTAGCTGAAATAAAAAGTTGTTAGTATATGACATTCGAATGCTAACAGATCTGTTAACCAAAGATGGGTAAGAATTTTATTTAAATAAAAATTTCGAATAAAGTAGGTTTATTAGTAAAATTATTCGTGGAAAGTCCTCGATTAATTTTCTGCCAGGTCGACGAAGGTGTCGCTAGCCGTGACCAAGTGGTGGAATAAATACGGCCGGACAACAGGTATATCGGAGTGTAATTCAATTGCAAAACTTATTCATTTTTCATAATTTTTTCATGGAAGTGGCGCCAGCTAGTTTAATAAAATAAAATTTTTGCCCATCTCTGCTGTTAACTAAATAAAAGATAAATATATGTCGGATATGTCAAGCGAATTTATTACAGCAATAAATTTTATTTACTGCTTCATCGAATGTTTGTTTATTTTCTAACATCCTTTCGAAGATGTTCATTTCCTCCTCTCTTGTTATTGGGAATGTCATGTCGGGGAACAGCGTTAGGAACGACCTTTTTCTTCCCGTTGTGGACGTTGTTGACGCCTTGACTTCCTGCCTCAATTCATGCAGCTCGTGCAGAACCTCCGTCAGCAATACCCTTAGCATGTTGTTTTGGTCCATTATTTTATTCAGTGTTGTCTCCCGACGTGCGGGATATCTGGCGCAACCACTGCTTCCGGCTTCCTCTGGCTCTGGCTGTTGAACAGGTCTTTCCGACTCTCCCTCTCTGTCTTTCAGTAGCCAATGACGTCCGACATCTTCACTGATGGCCTCAGGGTGTTGTTGCCTCCTCCTCTCTTCCCCTATATTTGCCAGTAACGATGGGGATCCGACAACCTCGTTGATGGCAGTGACTGAAAATGTAATATATTTTCATGAAAAAAGATTTACTAATTACAGTAATACTTAATGTTTAATATGTAGGGTGCTTTTGTTTGTATTTACATACCAATCCTAGTGTTAGTCCTCTGGCTTGGGGGAGACGGAAGGACAGTACAATCCGACGCCGATTCGTCGTCAGTGTCGAACCGTGGTGGTCGCGAAATGCTCCTCTTTTTCGGAGCACCCGCCTTGTCAATCTCTGACTGGAGGTCGCTTGTATCTTCAGCCACCTTCGCCTTGCTCCTCGCTTTCGTGTAATCGTCTAAAAGGATTGTATAATTATTATTTTGATTGTACATGTACGGCAGGCGCGTCAAACACGCAGCCCGTCGACAAGTAGTTTGGGGCCCGACCAAAAACTTTGACAGAGAGATCGAGAGGGAGCGATAGATAGCGAAGGACAGAGAAAGAGACAGAGAGAGAGAGAGAGAGAGAGAACTACAGAGCAACGCGAAAAGCGAAATGGAATTTAACCAAATAGATTATCACAAACGCGGCCAGCACGTACATGCTCCTAAAAATACTGTGCCACAGCAACGCGTGGTGGGGGAAAGCTAGTACTCGATACGTTTCAATAAATATACAGGGTGTTCGACAACAGGTGGGAGAAAATTTAAGGGGTGGTCCTCGACGATAATATAAGACGAAAATGAAGAATAAAAAAATTGCGATTTCGGCTTCGGTATTTATTTATTAACACTTAAAAATC